>CM053786.1:426726798-427326798 GCA_028749045.1 Cupressus sempervirens
CTTGAAGTCACATGACTATCTCTTTAGGACTCAATTTTTCCATTGAGAAGTATCAAAACATCCTAGATTGTATCTAAAGCATCCAATTTAAGTGTTGATAAACACTTGATGACAAGGATACATAAGTGTTGAAAAATACTATTTATGAGCTACCAAAGAAACACCAATGTAGCAAGGAGACCCTTATTAGCTACACAGTTTGTGACCCCAAGACCTAGAAAAGTGTTAGTCCCAAGATAGGCAAGGAAAGATAAATATGAGATGAATGGACAATGAGTGTGAGTGAGATATTGATAGACATAGGGTCAAGGGTCTCAAGTAGCTCACCTATTTCCAAGTTTTCACCATATTGTAGGAATTTATTTGAGGACTTCTTATAATTTTTTTGTATTTTTTTAGGATCATAAGTTATGTACAAGTATTGAGAAGAAAAAAACACAAAGCATATAATTTCTTGAGGTGAATTATGATGATGGAATCAAGGTGTTGTTCTCTTTTGGGTATAGAGAGTTGATATGCACTAGATCCAAATATAAGAGTAATAATATGGGGACATGGCCAATTAGGTTTGAACTTGCCCTTTTGATCACTATTTTTCTAATTTTCTAGATTTTCTCTAAGGACAAGATCTCCAATATGAAATAATCTAGCCTGGACTTTCTTATTATAGCTAATCTCATCAGGCATTTTTGGTAAGCCCTTATACAATCAAAAACAACCTTACAATGTTCATCTAGGAATTCAAGCTCATGTATCCTCATAGCCCTATATTCTTCATCAATGATTATTCATTTCAAGGAGATTTACATGGATGGAATCTCAACCTCAAGTGGTAAACAACCTCATACCCATAAACTAGATAAAATGGAGTAGCCACAATGGGAGTGTATATGCTATCTTGATATGCCTAGAGTTCAAGATTAATTTGTAAATGCCAATCTCTCCTAGGCTTATGTGCAGTTCTATGAAATATTTTTAGCAGTGTCTTATTGAAATCCTCAACTTGAGCATTCCCTTGGTGATAATAGATAGAGGACCAATGTTTCTTGATCTTGAACATTTTACAAATTTTCCTAAGGTCCTTACTCTTTAACTTACCTCCATCATCAATGGCTATACATGAGGGAATTCTATAGTAACAAATGATGTGATTCAAAATGAACAAGAAAGTAAGTTTTCCTATAACAGTAGAAAGTGAAACAACCTCAACCCACTTAGTGAAGTACTCTGTAGTACTAATGATACATTTATGTCCACTTGATGAGCTAAGGTTTATGTTTCTAACTAGGCCAAAGGCCCATAGTTGGAAATGTGAGTACCTAATAGATGGAATCAATTCTCATCTAGAAGAATTAATTAGGTTACCATGTAATTGGCACTTTTTACAATATTTAGCATAGCGTACAACATTTTCTTGCATAGGAGGCCAAGATTGACTAGCACTAAGTAGTTTTTGATCAAGCCCAAGACCATTAGAGTGTGAACCACAAATTTTCTCATAGAATTTGACCAACAACTATTCCAAATCATCCATCTCAAAGAACCTAAGGAGTGTTCCATTTAGACACTTCCTATATAAGTTACTAGAGACAAGGGTATAATGATAAGCATTTCAAATGAGTTGGCATTTTTTATTACAAGAGAGATTATGAGGGACAATTTGGTCATGAAGGTAAGAGAAAATGGTAGCATAGTAGGAATATTCATGAATGATAGTATAAATTACTTGGTTATCAAGGGATTCATAAGTAGGGAAACTTAGTTTGTCACCAAGAATTCAAATCTAGATTCATGTTCTTTTGATGCAACGACAAATCTAGCTTGCAACAACTGGTATCAGAGCTTGATCACATGTTCAAATCTCCCAAAGTAGTGTTGAGGGGGGGGGGTTTAACTAAGCACCAATGTTCCTCTTTGGCATTCATGACATGGCTTAATTGCCTGTTGTGTTCTATAAGTATAGTGGTTGTATTGGGCATTAACAATTCAATCTTTTAGTGCAATGGTAACTCTATTTTGTAACATATATATGTTGAGAGAAAATTGATACAAGTATGAGAATGTGTTTTAATCATTATTTTGTCACTAATATCAAACCGACTATTTTCTGGTAAGACAAGTGCTTAGCTGATTTGAGTACAATCATTCATTTGATTGATGGGGAGGATTTGGTCAAATGAGATAACAAAAGAACTTAGAGAAAAGGTTGAGTTATGGTATGTAAAAGGGAGTACAAAGATCTATTAAGATAGTGATGATATAGTGCATTGATTATTTTTGTAAGTTTGTAAAGGTTGGATACACTAAAAATATCTAGAAAAATAAGCAAGAAGAATTGAGTTTGACTAGCTTGACCAAGTGGAAAATGGGTGGTGAGAAAAGTTAGGGCAAGTCGAGTAGAAAATTAGTTGGAGCCAAGAGAAGTCAAATTTTAATGTATATCAAGTGATACAGTGTAAGTTAAGTAAAGTTTAGTTGATGCCAAGCACCAGTAAACTTTAGTATTTGTTGAGTGATCTAATTAAAGATGAGTGGAAGAATAGTATGGAAGCTGAGTACAACATATTGATGTTGAGTACTAGTATTCATGTTAAATATTGGATTTGACAAATCTAATCCAACTATTTTGTTTTCTTGAATTTTGTGAAGAAGGTGAGAGATATATGTAATGAGTTGATGGTGGAGAGTTTATGGAAAACCATTTTGAGGAGAATTCAAAGAGGATTGAAGGAGAAGTTTCTAGAAGGGACTAAAATGAAAAGATGGGTAGAATCATTGAATCCTACGTAACCCTAAAATGGACAATATAGCATAAATGACAAAATATCTTAATTTTTTATTTATATAGATGGCTACTTAGAAGCAACTTTGATCAATGTTAGAGAACTTAAATTAGACAAGAGGTCCAAGGTATAACTTCATCAGAGACTAAACATAAGAGGCTCCTATTGGCAAGAAAAGAAAGAAGGCTTAAGAGTATGAATTCTTGAAGGGTGAAAAAGCTATCAGAGCTAAAGTGTGTGAAAGACAAGAAGAATGGAGGACTAAAACAAAGATCTATAATCTATAAATTTGTTGTAAGTTATTATTAGATTAAGTCATATTGTTACTTTCTAATCATCATACGGGCCTAGTGTAAATCCTTTTGATTAAGGTTGACTCAAGAGTAATTTGTAAATACTTTAATTGGGTGGAATTCCATGTCAATGATCTAAAGTCCTCTAATAAGGCTCACTCCTAAAAAGGTGATTTAAATCCTCTAACTAGGTCACATTTAATAGTGTGTATTGTAACCTTTAATAGGGCTAGCCTTTTATAGGGCATCACTTCAGAAGAGTGAGAATGAGTAAAATGTTACTAGTGGTTTTTCCCAATTTGGGTTTCCATGTAAATTCGTTGTGTCAAATGTGTTATTGATTGTATTATGTTTCATGCTTACATTTTTGAAAAGTTATTTTGACAGTAACCTACAGGTTTAAGTGATGGTATGATCTAATGGATGCATGCATGATGAATATATTTTATGGATATGGGTTCACTTAGTTGTGAAAAGTTTTATTTGTACATCTGGACCTTGGATAATTAATTCATCCTCCTCTCCCCAACTCCCTTCTCCTCTCAGTTATTCTAAAGAATTCCAATAATTGGTATCAGAGCCATCTACTTAAGAGGAATAGTTTGAAGGTACTAGAAGCAAATGATCAAGATTGCAATAAGAGAGGTACACCCAAGAGTATTATAGATAAATTTATTGCATGGAAAATTTTGATGAAGCTACACCTAGGAGGTCTTGGAGACCATGCAAAATTTACCATCTCTACTAAGCATGTTCATTCTACTGGAGCCCTAACTGCTAAAGATCTGAAAAAGAAGAAAGAACACAATCAGGTAATGTTGGAGATTTCCTTTGCCCTAATTTATGCCAAGTTTGATCACATTAAGGGTTGTGATAGTGCAAAGAATATCTAGGATGCTCTTCACACAATTTATGGAGGTAATGCAAATGTTTTGAGAGCCAAATCTGAAAGTCTTAGAGGTAAGTTCAATGATATCAGAATGCAAGTAGGTGAGAATGTTACTCAATATTTCTCTAAGGTAAAAGATGTTGTTAATGCTATAAGAGGATCTATTGGTAATGTAGATGATGATATTATATTAAGAAAATATTTGAGAACATTTATACCCATCTATGCTATTAGAGCTTCTGCAATACAAGAACTAAGATGTATACTAGGTTTTAATCTGATTCTTGAAGGTCTAGTATGTAAGCTCACTACTTTTGATCTATCTAATTTTGATAACTTTAAATATAAAAATTCTTAATTTACTTTCAAAGCTAAGATATCATTGAAGTAACCTAATGAGAAGAAGAAGAATAAAAAGGTAAAAGATGTTTCCAGTGGCAGTGATGGGATGTAGAACAACTTGAAGCAATACTATCAAGGATATTTCATAGATATAAAGTAAAAATCAAAGGTAAGTCACCTGGTTATGTGAAGGATCATGGTGAACCAAACTATGGCCTTAAGTGGTAGTGAAAAATCAGCAAATCAGGGTTATGTCAACTTGACACATAATTTTAAAGTGGTTATGGACTTTATATCAAAAAGTTACAAGAAAATAATTTGTAGGAAAATGAATTTAGTTTCTAAAATACTAGGCCTTATCTAGAGAAAATAATAATTGATTGGTCAAAAGTTTGGATTTTAATGTAATACTATGAAAATTTCAGGGCAAAAATAAAAAGTAGGTGTATGTCTGACCACCTTAATCAAAATCAAATGATAATATTTTTTTAATATAATTATAGATATAAAAAATAGACTCATTCTTGGATGTGACACATATCAAAATCAAATGATAATATTTTTTTTATATAATTATAGATATAAAAAATAGACTCATTCTTGGATTTGACACATATTTTTGGCTATTTTTATTCTAAATAAATAATTAAATATGAATTTTCTACTAAAACTTTTTCGAAAAAAAGAAAACTCTTGTATCTAACCACCTTAACTAATAGAAAATTTTACCAAATTTATTTTTATTTTTATTTTTCTTATACTAGGCGAAGCATAGAATGTGACTCAACTTTTAGATTTAAAAAATGTTATACCATTTGAAAGTTATAGCTATTTTTCAATCAGTATATCTATCAACACTTTACAATAATCTTCATTGAAAATTAACTAATAAATACTTATTGAACTCAAAATTTGACAGCAATTATATCGATCGAATCTCGAGAGTAATATTAAAAAACCTTTTTCATTTCATTCAATTTGGATGAAAATAACATTGTGAGATGGCTCCCCAAAGTCTGAGTGTTAGTGAAACCCTTCTCAAACATATTTTTTGGGTTGATCAAATAGGCTTGGTAAATAACAAGCCTAATCGGATATCCAATTACGTATGAAATTTTTCCACACCAATTTGGAGGGAAATCTAAGAGGGGAGATTTTTTTCAATTTTAAATTTGGAGGGGGGGGAATTTGAGAGGAAATAAATTTAAGAGGGAAACGTTAGATTGTTTTAGAGGGTCATATGTATGATTATTATTAAATATAATATACTTATAAATATAATAATTATTATTATAACTAAATATAATATAGTAATATATATGATATATATTATTATTAAATATATATAGTAATATTATATGAGTAAATTATTATCTATAATAATATATGGTTATTATTATTATTAAATCTATAATCTAGTAACATATATGATTATTATTGTTATATATCTAATAATAATATATTATTATATTAAAATATACAATATTATATAATTATTAAATATAATATTGTCATAAAATGCATCATTTCGACATATGTCCTAGGACCCCTAGGGACATATGTCATCATGGAATGCATCAAAAGGGGTCATAAGTCATCCTACGACCCCCTTCAACCCATATAAATGAGTCTAATATGTCCCTAGGGGTCTTAGGAACCCTAGGGACATATGTCATCATGGAATGCATCGAAAGGGGTCATAGGTCATCCTATGACCCCCTTAGACCCATATAAACAAGTCTAATATGTCCCTAGGGGTCCAAGGACCCCTAGGGACATATGTCATCATGGAATGTGTTGAAAGGGGTCATAAGTCACCATTCGACCCATATAAATGATTCTAATATATCCCTAAGGGTGTTAGGACCCCTAATGTTATACGTCATCATGGAATGTGTCGAAAGGGGTCATAGGTCATCCTATTACCCCTTTTGACCCATATAAAAAGATTGTAATATGTCCCTATGGGTGCTAGGACCCCTAGGGACATATGTCATCATGGAATGCGTTGAAATGGGTCATAGGTCATCCTATGACTCCCTTTGACCCATATAAACGATTTTGATATGTCCCTAGGGGTTCTAGATATGTCATCATGGAATGCATCGAAAGGGGTCATAGGTCATCATATGACCTCCTTCAACTCGTATAAATGACTCTAATATGTCCCTAGGGGTTCTAGGACCTCTAGGGACATATGTCATCATGGAATGCGTTGAAAGGTCTCATAGGTCATCATGTCACCACCTTCAACCCACATAAATGACTCTAATATCCCCAGGGATCCTATGACCCCTAGGGACATATGTCATCATGGAATGCATCGAAAGGAGTCATAGGTCATCTTGCAACCCCCTTTGACCCATATAAATGACTCAAATATGTCCCTAGGGGTCCTATGATCCCTAGGGACATATGTTGTCATGGAATGCATCGAAAGGGGGTCATAGGTGATCTTGTGGCCCCCTTTGACACATATAAACAACTCTAATATGTCCCTAGGGGTCCTAGGACCCCTAGGGACATATGTCATCATGGAATGCATCGAAAATGGTCATAGGTCATCTTGTGACCCCCTTAGACCCATATAAATGGCACTAATATGTCCCTAGGAGTCCTATGACCCCTAGGGACATATGTCATCATGGAATGCGACGAAAGGGGTTAGAGGTCATCTATGACCCCCTTCGACCCATATAAGCAATTGTAATATGTCCCTAGGGGTCCTAGAACCCCTAGGGACATATGTTGTCATGGAACTCATCAAAAGGGGTCATAGGTCATCCTCTGACCCCCTCCGACCCATATAAATGACTCTAATATGGTCCTAGGGGTCCTACGACCCCTAGGGACATATGTCATCATAGAATGCATCGAAAGGGGTCATTGGTCATCTTGTGACCCCTTTCGACCCATATAAATGACTCTGATATGTCCCTAGGGGTTCTAGGACCCCTAGGGACATATGTCATCATGGAATGCGTCGAAAGGGGTCATAGGATGACCCATATAAATGACTCAAATATGTGCCTAGGGGTCTTGAGACCCCTAGGAACATGTTGTCATGGAATGCATTGAAAGGGGTTAGAGGTCATCCTGTGACCCCTTTGACCCATATAAAGAACTTTAATATGTCTCGAGGGGTCCTAGGATCCCTAGGGACATATGTCATCATGAAATGCATCGAAGGGGTGATATTTCATCTTGTGACCCCATTCGACCCATATGAATGACTCTAAAATGTCCCTAGGGGTCCTAGGACCCCTAGTGACATACGTCGTCATGGAATGTGTCAAAGGGGGTCATAGGATGACCTATGACCCCCGTCAACCCATATAAACAAATATAATATGTCCTTAGGGGTCCTAGGACCTCTAGGGACATATGTCATCATGGAATGCATCAAAATATGACCTATGACCCCCTTCGACCCATATAAATGACTCTAATATATCCCTAGGGGTCCTAGGACCCCTAGGGACATATGTCATCATGGAATGCATCGAAAGGACCTATGACCCCCTTCAAGCCATATAAATGATTCTAATATGTCCTTAGGGGTCCTAGGACCCCTAGGGACATATGTCATCATGGAACGTGCCAAAAGGGGTCATAAGTTATCCTATGACCCCCTTCAACCCATATAAATGACTCTAATATGTCCCTAGGGGTCATAAGACCCCTAAGGACATATGTTGTCATAGAATGCATTGAAAGGGGTCATAGGTCATCATGTGACCCCCTTCAACCCATATAAATGACTCTAATATGTCCCTAGGGTTCCTAGGACCCCTAGGGACATATGTCATAATGGAATGTGTCGAAAGGACCTATAACCCCTTTCGAACCATATAAATAATTCTAATATGTCCCTAGGGGTCCTAGGGATATATTTCATCATGGAATGCATGAAAATGGGTAATAGGTCATCCTATGACCCCCTACGACTGATATAAATGATTCTAATATATCCCTAGGGGTCCTAGGACCCCTAGGGACATATGTCATCATGGACTCATAGTGTGCCTCAGTTCATAGGTGCACCATAGTGTAACTTTGAAACTACTGATCTTGGCATTGAATTGTCAGCACCATCAGCTCTGGATGGGAGGGTGAACCCTAGTGACACCCTTGATCCGGACATAGAGACCATCCATTGTCTGCGGCCACCCCGTACCGAGGAGTCTCCAAGCTGCTCTATGTGCATTTTGAAGTTGATCTTCTAAGGGTCATAACTCAAACCTCATGAATGCTATCGATGAACTATTGGATGCTATAGGATGGTGATGCTGAGGCCTAAAATAACCTATCTCATTTTTGAGAGATCACATTTTGTTTGGATTCAACACAGTGATCTCACTCGATGCCAAAACTTGCAGTGTGCCTTAGTTCATAGGTGCACCATTGTGTAACTTTGAAACCATTGATCTTGGCATCGAATCGTTAGTACCATTAGCTTCAGCTAGGCGGGTGAACCCTAGTGACATTCTTGTTTGAGCCACAAAGATCATCCATCATCCATGACCACCCTGTACTGAGGAGTCTCCAAGGTGTTCTAAGTGCATTTCAAGGTCTATCTTCCGAGGGTCATAACTCAGAGCTCGTGAGGGCTATCGATGAATTGTCAAATGCTATAGGATGGTGATGCTAAGACCTAAAATAATTTATCTCATTTTTGAGAAATCACATTTTGTTTGGGTTTGGCATAGGGATCTCGCTCAATGCCAAATCTCATAATGTGCCTCAGTTCATAGGTGCACCATAGAGTAACTTTGAAACCACCGATCTTGGCATCGAATCATCAGTTCCATTAGCTCTAGGTGGGTGGGTCAACCCTAGTGACACCCTTGCTCCAGCCATGGAGACCATCCATCATCCATGGCCACCCCATACCAAGGAGTCTCCAAGGTGCTCTAAGTGCATTTTGAGGTCGATCTATTGAGGGTCATAACTTAGAGCTGGTGAGGGCTATCGATGAACCGTTGAATGCTACAAGATGGTGATGCTACGGCATAAAATAACCTATCTCATTTTTGAGAGATAGTAATAAAGCGAAAATGGTTTGATCCAATCAATTCTCTTAAGTTGGGATATTTTGAGGTTATGTTGAAAATGAAAAGTTGTAATATGAGGATAGTAACAAAGTGAAGTGCTATTTATCAAAGATTATGAGTCTAGGAATGAGTTTATGGTTGGGAATAGAATCCATGGTTGAGGAGTGGAGTCCTTACCTATGTTGATATTAGATTTTAAGCCAAGAGATGGTTTCAAGGTTGAAGGTGGAGTTTAAAATTAGATTTGGGTTATCTGAACCTTGTGTAGGAGGTTAACAAGTGTGTTTGTGTCATGATAGCACTTCAAATTAAACATTGCATCCAAAATTGATAATAAAGGTTGTTAAATTATTATTCACAAATTATTACATTTGAATTGAATATAATAAACATAATCAAACTTAATGATATTTCATAAACATAAACAATACACATGATCCACGATAAATTGAAAATTACTAGATACTAAATTAATGTGTATATCATTGTGCACATAGATGAAAAATATATTTATCAAAATAAATGTATCCATACACAAAATTTTACACAAATATATATCAAATATCATGTATCCATAGACAAAGTAGTCAAATATATATCAAAATACATAGATCCATATACAAAAAGTGGTTGATCATGCCATCAGAATGTGTATAATATCAATGTTTCTATAGACAATGTGGCATATTCCATCTCAAAATGTCTCATGATGCATCCTACGACAACTATACTATCCTAGGGTGCTAGTGGATGATCAAAATGCGGCCTATTCATTGCACTAGGTGGATTAGATGCCTCCTACATAAACAAAAAATGAAAACACAAAGTTAGACTACTAAATTTATATTATTCTTTGTATCTAACATTGAATTATTAAAATGCATAATGATCTTTTTCTTAATGAAGATTTATATTATTAAAATTTCATAATAAGTAGCTCTCTCGTCGACCTCCTATGCCGGGTAGGAGTCCTCTTGTATGCCCTCAGCAATGCTTCTACCTCATTGATTATGAGCTATGAATGTTCAAATACGTTTGTCAAATGAATCTACAACTTAAAATATAACATTATAATTCATAGCATGCTAAATTTATAACATATTTAATCATGAATTTAAACTACAACTTACTATTGTAGGCCCCTCCTTAGGATAGAGTGGCTACATCATCAAATCTACATAACTCTCCTATCGAACCTCATGTGCACTAGGAGTCTCCTATGAGATACAAAATAATAGTTGTTAATATCATGGAAATAATTTTTGAATTTATTTATGAAGATAACAAAAATAAAAAATGAATGATACTTATACATACAATGGGGCTCTTGGTACGAATGGAAATGCCTAATCGTCTACGACATAGAATCTATATAAGCTCATTGTCAGTAGCCACGACCTATATACAATAAAGAATGTAATTAAATTTCATTACCACAAACATTTTACAAGAATGCATTGATATTTAATCAAATAGAAAGAACCTAATTACCTTTCCTTTGTTAATGCATGCTGGCTCATCCCTCACACTTTGTCCCCTCGAGATAGATGGTACTTACAAGACAAAAGAAAGATTACCACCCATATATGCTACAATATCAAATAGAAAAAAAAATGTGAACAATGGCCGAGAGTGTGGCATCATCAATCTGTTTGAGCTCCTCCTCGGTCATCAACTAAATAGGAATGAAGATCACATACATGTATAAGTCAGTATGGCTTGAAAATTAAAATTACTATATTATAAAAATTAACTTTAAATCGCATATTTCATAACAAAAAAATTTATACATGTACCGACGTCGAAGGAGTCCATGCCTCTGCATTCCCCTCCTCTCTCGCATCAAGGTCTGTAGCCTCTACACATGTACTCAAGAAGATCACCTATGGAACCCAGGCAAATATTCTTGCATGTAATGCAAGTGTGAGGCACACAAACATGTGATGAGCTAGCCGATGATGAACTAGCACCAGAATCATCAACATGAGGAGGCAGGACTGACGTAGCCTGAGATCATTAGGCTACTCAACCTATGAATGGCTCTGATGGTCTGAGAGCTAGCCTATGCCATAATATTAGGATGCTACACTCGAGGAGGGGAGGAGATATCAGTTGGGGGAAAAAAAGTGCCAGCTTTCTTTTGCTAGGAAGAGGGTCTATCCTAAGGAGCTCCTAGTCCTACACCTAGGTTGGGCTTCATGCTCTAATAGTTCACTTTAAGTTTCAACACAAATTATACATATAATTTTCTAAGGAAATAAAATGGCATGTCTAAATTGCTATGTAGAGGGATAACAAAAACCATCCACCAACGATCCCAAAATTTTGCACGTATGGCATCATTTGTGCACCATTTAATCGATAGTTTAGATTTTTTTGCTGCAATTGGTATACCCATTTTCAGGTTTGCAAAAAGGCTAGCTAGATCCTTTTTGGCTATATTGATGGTCGCAACCTCATTATAGTCTAAACCATCATCAAACATCTCATGCATTTCATCACACCAACAAAGAGCGGCATTTTGTTGGTTGGTAAGGATTTCAATGTTATCCACTATGGTGTTTAATGTGGATAACATAGGAGCCAATGCAAGTACATTATTATATGTTCTTCACAAACCCCTCCATTCGGTGAGATTTTCATTTATCAAATCCTTGATTCGAGGAGAGTTTTGAGGGGGTAGAGGATCATTTGGTGGATGGTTTTGTGGGGGCACTAGACCATTTGGTGGGGGGTTACGAGGAATATTATTCCCTGCCTCAGTGTCATCATTTTGATTAGCCATTCCTATTAAATTGCAAAACGTAATATATATTTAAAAAAACCTTAATTTTAACATTTTTTTTTTTCAAAAAAACACTAGATTCAACTAAAACTAACAAAATCATGATCAAATCTATTGAATTTATATTTCAAATGATTAAAAAAACAAAACAAAACAAAACATTTTTATCGTATATCCGATTTCATATCTGATATTCGATCATGGGCGTGAACACTAGTGTAAAAATGAGCCCCTGGGTCTGTTGATTTTTTTATATTGAGTTATAGATATCGGATATTCAATATTATATTGAATATTTGATATAATATCGGAGATGCGCTGGTTCATATAATGCTAGCTATGTTATATATTATATTATAATATACTTTTTTATTGCAGCTGATTTGTTTTTGGTTTCGATTATGTGTGTAATTTTAAGCATCAATGTTTTGGATCACACTTTGTGATCCATCATTAGGATGAGAGAAATGCAAGGATAGATAGCTAAAACTATATTATATATTATTATATTATTATATTATATTATTATTAAATTATAGCTATGTTATACATAGGTAAAACTTTTTTATTATATATTATATTATAATATATTACTCTTTTATTATTATATTATATTATATTTTATATTATATTATATTATATTTTATTTTATTTTATATTATAATACTATATATTAGGTAATGTATTATATTATATTATTATAATTTATAATATATTATACTATTATAATATAATAATAATATTATATTAAAGTATAATTATTATTATATTATTATTATTATAATATTATGTTATATAATATTACATAATATATTATACTATTATAATATAGTATTTTTATATTATACTATTATATAATGTATTATACTATTATAATATAATAATATTATTATATTATAGTATAATTATTATTATTATATTATTATAATAATATTATATTATATAATATTACATAATATATTATACTATTATAATATAATATTTTTATATTATATTATAGTGTAATTATTAGTATTATATTATTATTATAATATTATATTATATAATATGATGTTGACAAGTAGGAGGTATATGAGAGAAAGGATGGCATGCATGTGAGTTTTGGTTTCCACTGGGGCCTCTGTGCCCTAGCCCTTGCTGCCTCTAGTCTATGAATCAGTGATTCAGAGATCTTATGATCGTTGGTCTGCTGTGTTCCACCTATGCCAGTGCAGGTGGACTAGGTGGCCAGTTTTCCAGCCCATGGGAGAGCTTCTTGCAGTTTTTATTATCTACAATTATAATTTTGTTGGGTTTGGTCATTGGTGGGGGCTACAGTGGGTTGAGATTGGTGGGGCTTTTGCCCCATTCCCTCCTCACTTTTGCTGATCCCTATTTTGTTTCGGATTGAAAAATTGAGGAATGCCCTCTTCCCAGCTCCCCATTGGTGATGCAGTGATGGGGGAGCCTTCATCTTCAATGCATGCTAATATGAAGGATCTGATTAGTAAGCCACAATTGGGGGATGGTGAATCTTCTCCAAATGGGGGATGTTGACTAAAGAAAGTGAATGGATGTCTGCAGAGAACCGATGATCGGCCAATTTTGATTATACAACCTGAACAAGTCTTTGAAGATATTGAATACTTGAGCAATCATGCCCTTATTTGTAATTTTTTGGGTCTTTGTCTTTCCTTTTCTATACCAGAATCCTAGGCTCGCCGAATGTGGAACCCAGAAGGAGACATGGAGATTTTGTTAGCAGCCAATAACTACTTTTTGGTCATCTTTTCAAGCATGTCAGATAGGAATAAGGCATTTGAAGGGGGCCCAAATTTCTTTAACCAGGTGGGGCTTTTCATCAATCCCTGGCATATGGGCTTTAACTCCTCTAAGGAAATTCCCTCATGAGTTCTGGTATGGATCCACTTACCAAGGCTACCTTTGGAATTTTGGAGAGACGATATTCTTCACTCAATCTTGCTGCTTCTTAGAAAACTAGTGGGTTCAACTACACAGATGCAGGATCATAAGGTAATTTCCTTTGCCCATATTTATGTAGAAGTTGACTTAAATAATCCGTTGCTAGATTCTATGGAAATTTGCATGGGATCATCATCTTGGATCCAACAGCTAGACTACAAGACCCTACCATTCAGATGCAGGATTTGTCTTGAATATGGGCATTTATATCATAATTTCCCCAGGAACAAGTCCCCCTCCTTGGCTACCCCTAGACCCCCTGGGGAGGACAAAGGGAAGGCTACTTCATCTATGGGACCTATTGATAGCAAATGATTTACTCAAGTCAAGTCTCATAACAAGGGTAAAGGAAAGAAGAGAACTTGGAGGGACAGGCGGACCAATGAAACCTTTAACAAGTTTGAGGCTCTTGAAGAGTTGGCCCAAGAGGAAGGTACCCCATTTGATCTTCTTTCAGAGGCCAAAAGGAAGAAGGAGATTCAAGTTGAGGATACGCAGAATGAGGATCAGATTCTACCTACAGAGGAACAACAGGCTGGGCAGTTGGATATTGATTTGCCTCCTCTTATGTAGGATATTGGAGATTTTGGTGAATCGCAAGGCTTGATGGGTTCTATCTTGGTGGCTCTTATTCCCAATAAGCTCAAGGGGACCCTAGACTCTGCAAAGGTTAATAAGGATCCTCTTGTCTTACGCATACAGTAGAAATCCTTCAAAAAGGGGTCTTTAGATAAACCATTAAAGAGTGGCAGGAAGACTGATTAGGAGAAGGTAAAGATAATGGGTGAAAATTTGGTTGAGTTTGGGTTTGTAAAACCCATTAATTCTCATTTCTCTCACCCCCATAAATGATTGTGTTGTCATGGAATGTAAGGGGTTTGAACAGTATCCCCAGACAAAAGGTTGTTCATAGATTAATTGAGTCTCAGTCTCCTGATGTGATTTGTATTTAGGAAACTAAGCTTTCTATTGGCTAGTTGTGCCTCACGGATCTGGCCCCAAGGCTCTTGGCAGGGATTTGGTGCCTTGAACAGTTTGGGAGGGGTGGCTTGCTTCTGGGACCTTAGAAAAGTTTCCCCCTTATGGTGGATCTCTAGTCAGTTCTCCATCTCTTTGGTTGCTTCAATTTCTAAAACTGGAGAAAGGTGTATTTTATGCAATATATATGCTCCTACTGATTTTTCAAGTAAATCACATCTATGGGCTCATATCAGATTCATCTAGTCCCTGGACCCCTTTCTACCATGGATTATGGCTGGAGACTTTAATGTTGTCACTAGTTTGGAGGAAAAATGAGGTGGGCTAGCCAGGCTAGACCCATCGTCAAAATTGCTCAGGGATATGATTGGCTCTTTGAATCTCATTGATGTGAAGACATCCAATGGTATCTTTACATGGAATAATTAGAGATGTGGGGGTGAGGTTATCTCAGAAAGGTTGGATAGATTTTTGGTTTCTTGTTATTGGGTGAACAATAGGTGGTTCACCAATTCTAAAATTCTCGATTGGAGGGGCTCTGACCACTGGCCCATTAAGCATTCCATCACCTCATACAATGCCACCAAATGACCCTCCTTCAAATTTCAGCTGATGTGGCTCAGAGACTTGTCTTTACCTGACCTTATGGTGTATTGGTGGTATGAGGGGAAGCCTACCCACGGAATGGTGATGTACACTTTTAGTAAGAGGCTTCAACATGTGAAGTACAGGCTTAAGACATGGAATAAGTATCATTTTGGGAATTTCCATGCTCAAAAGGTTACTGCTCAAACCAAGCTGGATATTATTACCTACTAGATTAGAGATCAAGGGATGACATCTAATTTGAGTAAAGATGAGATCTCAGCTCTAAAGAATTTGGAGTGGGAGCTTCGAGAGGAGATTTTTTGGAAGCAAAAATCTTGTGTTGATTGGTTACAAGAAGGGGATAGGAACACTAATTTCTTCCACAACTCGATGAAGGCTTAGAGACAGGGTAATTCTATCTCCTCTATTGTTTCATCTGATGGTGACTAGATCTTTTCTAGTGTAGAAATCTCTAGGGAAGCTATCAATTATTTTTCTAATCTTTTTACTAGGGATGCCCTTCATGGTGAGATTGAGGAGCATGCTATTTTGGACTGTATCCCCCTCTTGGTGTCTGTTGAGATGAATAAGGCCCTCTTAAGCCCTATTCGGCTACTAGAGCTTGAGAAAGTTGTTTTTAATATGAGAAAAGGCAAGGCCCCTAGTCTAGATGGATTCTCGATTGAATTTTTCCAGGAGTTCTGGGAAATAATAAAGTTTGATCTCCTGAAAGTGGTATAGGAATCTCATAGAAATAAATAGATGCTAAAGTCTTTGAATTCTACTTTCTTGGCTCTTATACCTAAGAAGGAAGAGGCTAACAGGTTAGATCAATTCAGGCCTATAGCGTTATGTAATGTTGTCTATAAGATTATTACCAAATTGATCGCTAAGAGACTCAAACCACTCCTTGGTTCTCACATCTCTACTAAACAAGGTGGTTTTGTTGAAGGTAGATAGATTTTGGATGGGATTGTGATAGCAATGGAGGCAATCCACTCCATGTCGACATCCAAGGAGAAAGCTATGTTCATTAAACTCGACATGGCTAAAGCTTATGACTGGGTGAGCTGGGAGTTCATTTAGAAAATTCTCCTGGCCTTTGGTTTTGATGACGAGTGGATGATTTGGGTTCCAAGTTGTGTGACTTCCTCCTCCTTCTCAGTTCTCATTAATGGGGAACCGTCTGATTTGTTTGGGGCTTCTTGGGAACTTCGGCAAGGGGATCCTTTATCTCCCTATTTGTTCATCATTACGAAAAAGCGTCTTGGTAGATTTTTAAAATCATAGGTGAGGTAGGGTCTTATCCAAGGTTGGAGCTAGAATAATAATCTTCCCCCTTATTCTCATCTATAGTTCGTGGATGACACTGGATTAATGGGCATGGCTAGAATCAATGAGGTAGTGAACTTCAGATGAGCTTTGGATATCTATTTGAAAGTTTTAGGGAAGTGCATTAATGACTACAAGTCATCTATTTATTTCTTTAATACTCCTCATCTTATTCAGAATAGGATTGCAAGGATTTTTAGATTTTAAATTGGATCTCTTTCTTTGATGTGCCTTGGGGTTCCTTTAGTCTTAGGTTCTAAGCGAAGAGATTACTGGTAGGGGATTTTGGATAAATTCTGAAATAAGGTTAGTCACTGGACTTACAAATGGTTATCTTTAGCTGGGAGAGTGGTTCTCCTTTAGACTGTGGTGCAGACTCTTCCAATTTATAGATGTTGTGTGCAAGTTCCCCCCTCCAACTTTGTGAGGGATTTTGATGCTTTATCTAGGCAATTCCTTTGGTTTGGCAACCTTCTTTCTTTGAAATGGAGCCTTGTTAAGTGGGAATCCATGCGTAGGCCAAAGTATGTTGGGAGGCTTAGTTTCAGATCGATGGCTCTTGTTGTCACTGCTTTGGCTGCCAAGCTATACTGGAGATGGTGTAAATGTCAAGATCAAGATTGGGCCAAGATTCTTGTCCACAAGTATTTTCCAAGTGCTAATTATCTTGATATACCAAGACTTACTCTAGTGGGTAAAGGTTCTTGTATTTGGGACACTCTTAAGAAGGGCGCTCAACTTATCAAGGTGGGCCTCTTTTGGATTTGTAACAATGGTTCTAATACCCTATTTTGGCAAGACTCTTGGGATGGCCATCCTCCCATTCTTTCTAGCTTTCCCTAGCTTCAGAATATTTGCCACATTTTTACTAGTTTTGGATGGGTTACAGTGGAGCACTTTAAGATGGTCAAGTGTTTGGGTTAGGTGGAGGTGACTTGTTGGAAAGATATTCAAGAGTGGCTAGCGGGTGGCTCTGAGGAGGACCATGCTATTCTCACTAAAACTTTGAAAAGTAGTTTATGTAGCTCTACTCAGGAACAAGATGTCTTGGCATGGAGTTCTAGCCCAAAAGGAAAGTTTGCTACGGCTCAAGGTTATGCTATGCTTGATAGGAACCTACATGGTCTAGATGAGGTGAACTGGTGGAAGAAGGTTTGGTTTAACCTTTCTTGGCCGAAATGTAATTTTTTCCTATGGTTATTGGCTCAGAACAAATGCCTCACTTGGGAGAATCTTTGCAAACGAGGTTTTTAGGGACCATCTATCTATTTCCTCTATTCGAACAATGAGAAATGTACTTCTCACTTGTTTTTTTGTTGCCCTTATTTGGATCAGATATGGTACATATGGTGGGAGGCTTGGCAATAGGGTTGTGTACATATGTCCTCTTTAATTTACTTTTGGGGGAGTTTGGGTAGACCTCCAGTGAAGACTTATTTTTTGCAGGCTTCTTGGATGGTTGGGTCGTCTCTCATTCTATGGAACCTTTGGCTAGAGAAAAACCACAAAATTTTCTATGACTCCAAGTTAGAAAGTTTACATCTATGGAGAATTATTCTTGGTAGGCTTCAGGAGACCATCTCTACAAAGTGTGATATGTTAGAAAGGATTGATCCTGGGGATCTTGCTACTGTGCAAAATTTGAATTTGGGAGAGAGCAAACAGGGTGATACCCTTAGAACAAGTCCTCGCCAGGGCAAACAAAGAGTATGTCGAGATGGGAGGTGGACTCCCCCCCTTACTGGGACTTTGAACATTAATACAAATGGCTCATCTCATGGGAATCCTAGTCATGTTGGTATTGGGGGTATAGGTAGAGATAATGAGGGTGGTATGGTGTTTCTCTTCTCTACTTATAAAGTTCAATACTCTAATAATCTGATGGAGGCCCTTGCTATTAAGATTGTAGTTAAGAGGGGTTGTTTCTTAGGCTAGAAGAAGATCATCTGCGAGTCTGATTCTTAGATTGTTGTGGACATATTGAATAGTCAAAGCTTGGAGAATGTTAGTTGGCAATTAGCTACTTTGGTTAGACAGACTTTAAGTTTGTGTAATTCCTTAGACTTTGTTTCCTTTTGTTATATCCCTAGAGAATGGAACAGAGTGGCTGATTCTTTGGTGAAGTGGGCTTCAAAGAACAGGGATGGTTGGGATATTAGTGGAAGGGAGGAGTTACCTGTTGAGTTTAGTGGGACTATTGAGCAATTGATATTGGATGATATGAATATGTAGTGTTTTTTGGGTTGTGTGCCTTTACTTTGTACTTTGATTTTGGTTGAATAAATTTTTACCCCCTCATTTTTCAAAAAAAAAAAAATTATATTATATAATATTACATAATATATTATACTATTATAATATAAAAAATTATATTATATGATTATATAATATATTATACTATTATAATATAATATAATAATATTATATTATAGTATAATATATTAGATTTTTTTTTTATTAGATATGCGATAATATCAGATATCTGATATAAAATTGGATATCCGATAAGGCTCGGGCCTTACTTTCTAGGTTTGATACCTGGATAGGTGAAAAAAAGTCAAAGCAAAATTTGAAGCGCTTTTAGACATTTTCAAGCTCTATTTTTTTCACATCGCCACTTTTTGGCACACCATGATCTTGCACATACCCCTAAAATAAATCCTAGATCCCTTAGATGTCAAATAAAATTCACACTGATAAAATTGATTACTGCTGATACTCGGTAAGCATACAGAAATTGTTGTAACTTAGTAAATGAAGAATGTGAATTACTTAGCAAATCTTAAGATTTTGTCAGTAATTACTTCACCTTAATTTTGCATGTATGAGAGAAAATAAATGAACACATATGAGACCAAGATTTAATGTGGAAACCCAATTTGGGAAAAACCACCAATGTTACTAGTTACTATTTTTCAGTCTTCTCAAGTGAGCTTGGTTAGGAGCCAACCCTGTCAAAGGTTACAAAACACACTATTAGGTGTGACCTTGTTAAAAGATTTAATCACCCTGCTAGGAGTGGCCTTGTAAGAGGTCTTGAAACAATTCAATGGGATTGTCACCTTGTTAGAGTATTTACAAATGTCTATTAAACCAACTCTATTAAGAGATTTTTGGTCACTACTACAATGGTTAGAGAGTAACAATAAAAATGACCTAATTGTGATGTAATTGAATTGCTAATTACAAATCTCTATTTTGGCTTTATACTTGATCCTTTCTGATTGAATAATACTTTTCTTCTCCACAAGGATACTTGCTTATCCTTCAAGTTTGCTTCCTCTCATCTTATCTCTTTCAACTTATTCAATTTGCATATCACATACTTTGAAATCACAACTTGACCCATTACAAGTCAACTCAAATCACAACAGATTGTCAAGTTAGCTCAAATACAAATTAGAATAACCAATATTCATTACCTCAGTTGGCTAGAATCAATAGGTAAAATAATTAAGCTTTACATGCAAAAATCCTTTGGTAGCTGACCTAGCTTGGTAGAAACTGATTCTGAAGTGATTTCCTATGTTAACCAATAGGAGCTCAATTAACACTATGAACTTATAAAATTCCTTTGGCAACCAAGTTAGCTTAGTTAATACTAACTTCGTTCAACTTTCCCTTCATTAACTGAGTGAGCTCGGTTAACATTTTTTTTGCATAAGTTCCTTCGATGCTCAGGTGAGCTCGATTAACATTTTTTTCTACATAACTTCCTTTGATGCTTGAGTGAGCTCAACAAATACTATCTTCTATATAGAGTAAACTTAAGAATGCTCGATAGACTAGGAAAACTGTCTTCTCTAACCAAGTGAGCTCGACATGCACTGTTTGTCAACTAATATGACATTTGTGTAACATCAAGGACAACACACAATCAATCAATTGTATCCAACATTATGATACATACCCATCTTTACCAATCTAGAGATGTGATTATAATCATTAGAAATCAATGAAATATCATCAAAATTTTCATCATCTTTATCAAATGTATCAGTAACATCAAGTGGTACCAAAATCCATGCACCTGTATATTCATGTGTTTGATTAATGCATTCTTAATAGTCTTCATCAATACAACTATCACAAAAACATGAGTATTCTCTTGTCTTCAATGTCCAATTGCGATTATCTAAGGAACATGTCTTTTCTATCCTCTTACAACCATGCATGTTTTTTCTATTAACACCTTAAAGTTCATTACATTGAAAATATGGACAAATTAAATTTAAAATTGAATGAATTGAAAGATAAAACTTAAAAATAAAATTTAAAACTTTTAAATTTTATAAAATTTAAACAAATATACACATCCATACTTGTTATCTCCCAAAAGACTCTATATGGTACCTGTTGACTCATTGTTGATGATGTCCCAACCTCATTTGATGCAAAATGTGTCTTACACCATTCAACAACATCATGTGCATCATTTATATGAACTCCTTGATAATGCATTTGATACTCTCATAGAGCACACTTGATGCAAGCTCTAGCACCATCATGTTCACCTTTTCCATGCCCACTCTTGAAGAAATTCCATGTGTTTTATATTTTCATTATGATGATATCTACATAATGCATAAAAAGGCCTAGATGATTTGAACTGTGTAGCACATCCATGAGACCAAACATAATATTTATCAACATTTATGTCTTTTTCTTTCAAATAAGAAAAGAACATATGAAGCAATGTTCTACATAATGAATGTTATGTTCTTTATCATCATTTATATAAAAGTGATATTCCTTTTTAATGACTCGTGCTTAAACTATACTCTAAATACCATCCAAATCTAACTATGCATGTCTATAACAAACATGTACCATAATAGTAACCTACTTAGAAAATAAATAATCTGATTGAATTTTTTTTTGATGAACAAAGGAATAGTTATCAACCAAATCAATGACTGATATAATCATTCCAAGTGGGAAATTATCTCTCAAAGTTTGAAACTATTGTGCTTGCCACTTTGAAAAAAATGTGTGATGAATATAAGGTTGAATCAAATTCTTAAATCTATCCATAAATGTCACAATAGGTAACTCCTCTTCAACATATTCTAAGCTTTTTGTCTCTTTCTGCAACTTTGTTTCATTCTTCACATACTTGTAACTTTTGCAATGCAATTTTTTTGTTACATCAATATTTTCAATTTCCAAGGGAAATAGAGCCAATTCACCGCATGTCTTACATAATCCTTTGATGCAATTTATTTGACCAGTTGGATCATCTATTTTGTCACATAGAATGGATGATATAAACTCACTTTCAAAATACCTAATAGTGGAGATCAAACTCAATATGATGATTACAACATATTTCAAACACTTTGTTTGACTTCACAAAGTATGGCTTCAATTTTTCAAACAACGTTTGCCCAATTTTTACATTAAGATGTTCACTACAAAATGACAAATATAACTCATGATGTGTTGTGTTCAACTAATGTTTTGTATGATGTTCATATTGATTAGATGCAATCCTATGCCTGATAACATCTCTACTATTTGATGAAGGACGAGCGTTATCAATTCAAAATGATATGACTAAATTTTTTAATCCCTCATCAATCCTATTAGAATGAGGTACTCTACACATGATTGCCCAATTTCCTTCCATAGTACTGTCATCCAAATTAATCTTCTCTTAACATATTCTCTCATTGTTTTCCTACTAAAACCCATTTCAGACAAAATTGAAGAAATTTGTCTATTCTGGGTCATATTCTTATTTGTAACAATAGACATCAACAGCACTTTTCTTGCCATGGACTTATCTTTAGTTCGAGACTGCTTTCCTATGTGTCTCAAAGCTTGTTTAAAATTTTCAATCACATTAGTTTACATGTTAGAAAATCTTCTCATCTTTGATGTTGTGTCTACACATAACAATTTCAATGTCTCTTGCAACTTCTTTTGTGTAAGAAAAAGTGAAAGCAATTGAGCTTGGTCGAGTGTTTCAATATTATCAAATTTAGTCATTATTTCTCTTATCTTCTTATTCATTGACCTTTTCTTAGACAAACTTAATCATTGAATAGTAGCTACAACTGTTCTCAATTTATCCACATCCATTTTAAGTAAGTGATCTAAATTTTTATGATAAATTTTATTCTTTACAAATTGGGCAATATTTATGAGTTCATCCATACTAGTTCCTACACCTGATCCTAACCCTTCTCTAACTTATGTTACTAGAATTTCTACAAGGAGCAATCTTGAGCCTTTTCCAACATTCTTTATTTGAGATTTTGTAGGGAATGTTTCTAACCCTTCTCCAACTTTTGTTATTTGAACCTCTATAGGGAGTGATCTTGAACCTTCTTCAATATTCATTATTTGAGATTTTTTAGGGAGTGTTCATGACCCTTCTCCCATATCCACTTCTTCTACTTCTGTTGAGCCTCCTTCAACATTTTCTTCACCTTGTTGATTGTCTACAAATTTTTTATAAATAAATCAAATTAGATAAAAAATAAGATTGATACATAATTAAATTCAAGACCATCAAAATAAATAAATTTAGTATATATAATTATAGACCTTGTTTAATTTGATGATAACATGGCACAGTCTTTTGAAGATTTCTTTGTTCTACTTCATGAGATCTCTTCCTTGAATTTTTTTTTGACTTCCTTTCTTTTTTTCGCATCAAAAAATTGTAAAAATAAAAAAATTTCCCTAGCCTTAATAAATTCACAGTAACTTTATAACATTTAGCTTCACTATCAAACTTTTGTCCTCACTACAGGTGACATAAGCATTCTATTTTTTGGCATGTTTGGGTGAACACCAATTATTTTACATGGTCACACGAACACATTAAATTAAATTTGTAGCTGCTAGATTATTTATGCTTGTACATTCATCTGAACATATAAAATGTGTTTGCACGAACATAGTGTTTGCAAGAATACATTAATTTATAAAATTTTGGTGTTGTTTTCTTTTAAAAAATGAAATTGGTTTTTTTGACCCCCAAAATTGAGATCTAATGATCTCCAACTATAAAATTAAAAATGCCAATTTGTGCTACTCAGAGCAAGCTTTCCAATGACTATAATTGTAATACATAGTATATTCATTTAGACTTTCAAATATGTGTTTAATTCATTATAGGTTCATTAACAATTTAACATCAACTGACTTCGACACTTCAGGAAAATTTTTAATTTAGGTCAATTTGTTTTTGAAAAAATCTAGGAAATAGGTTGTTGAGATAACTTTATATTAAAAAAAAGAAAATTAGATTTATGATAAATTGAGTTCAAGTTATCTATGTCAAAATGAACTTATGTCTGAATTATGATTGGTGTCACTTCAAAACTTCATAAACTATACAAGATTCAACCAAATTGAATCAAGCCAAATGCATCCTCTAGATATTGATGTTACAAATCCAACACTAAAAGAATTACATCATTATCATTTCTAGAAAAAATGTTATTCATGTCAAGCAGATTGTCACTCTTCCAAAATATTGATTTTTCATATGTACCACTTTTCAGAGGAGATGAAAAATTTGACTTAAAAATAATAATTTTTTTTAATTAGAAAGTATGGTTACAAAGTAGGAACAGAGTACTAGGAATCACTAGTTTATGTCATCTTGAAATTATTCATAGTTTTAGAGATATAGTCATTTGAATGTGAGGTTTGTTTCAAAAAATTGATTTTAGTGTCAAAATTGGTCAAAAAGTGGCACCCACTATTGTGGGATCACCTCAATGTGATATAGAGTCTTCAACAAGCATTGAGAGAGTAGTTTGAGATGATAGACCTTGGACTTCTGCACTATTTTTTGGGCCTATAGGTTGTTCAATCTTCGGATGGGATAGCCATACTCCAGCAAAAGTATGCTCTTGATATGCTTCAAATATTCAACATACTTGATTGCAAGCCTACCCCTACACCTTTTTAGTCATGTGTTGTTTTATCTACCACTTGCTCTACTCCTATAGTAGATTCCACTTTATATAGATAGCTTGTGGGTAGTTTTTTTTACCTGACATACACACATCCTAATACTTCCTTTGGGGTTGGATTTGTCTCTCGATTCTCCCATGATCCTCATTAAAGTCATTGGCAAGATTCCAAATGTATCTTGAGCTATATTAGAGGTACAATG
Source organism: Cupressus sempervirens (assembly GCA_028749045.1). NCBI lineage: Eukaryota > Viridiplantae > Streptophyta > Pinopsida > Cupressales > Cupressaceae > Cupressus > Cupressus sempervirens. The sequence goes on from CM053786.1 coordinate 426,751,942, forward strand.
TGTTATGGAATTCACTACACATTGATAGGGGATCCTCACATTGATCGTTTCAGAGATTTAGATTGGGCTGGTGATATTGATGATTGCAAGTCTACTTCTCACTTTTTTCTTTTGTCTTGGTTTTGGTCCTATCACATGGTCTTGCAAGAAGTAGCATGCTCACGCATTATCAATTATAGAGGTAGAATATAGGGTAGTTGTATTAGCTAGTCAGAAGGTTTTGTTGCTTCGACAGTTGATGATAGAGTTTGGATTTCTCCCTGATAGTCCCACTTTTTTGTGGTGCGATAATCAAAGTGTTATACACATTTCATGCAACCCATTTGATCATTAGCAAACCAAGCACATCAAGTTTCACATGCACTTCATCAGGCACCTAATTCAAGATGGTACTTTGAGCTTAGAATACATTCCTACTACTCAATAGGTTGCATACATCTTCATTAAACCTTTTTTATCCCCATGGTATCTTGAACAACGTTCTATGCTTGGGGTGAAAAAAGTTATCCTTGGGGGTCTCAGTGATGAGTCCTTCCTTCCTTATTTTTCATGCTATCTCTTTTTGGAGTAGAATTTTTTCCACTGCTCTATTTCTCCATTTCATAGAGATTTGGTCATGATTGGGTACCTCATTAGGCCTTGTTATCGAGACCCAAGTTTTCCTTCAGCATTACATTGTAGTTTCTTTGCTCTTTCTACATTGTTTGTAGCTGCATTGTTGTTCATATTAAGGTGGGGTGTTAGAGTAAAGCATTAATTTCATTTCATTTATTAAATTTTCTTTATTCCCTACTTAAGATTTCACTTTATGCACCTTTTGTATTTCCTTTTAACAAATAATCAGTAATTATTAAATAAAATTTACCTTTTAGGTTACCCTTTTTCCTTTTAGGTTACCATTTTTGAGTTTCGATCTACTTCTACAAGGATAGATCATTTGGAATTATCTTGCATCTTTTTCATTTATGGAATACAATTTGCATATTTTCAAAGCAAAACCCTTGCCTCATCTCATCTTTTTCTTCTATGACAGGTTTGTACATGCAAGTATTCTTTGAGCTTTGTGGATTTGTCTCGATCAAATCCTTCAAAATCAACTACCAAATAAATGACCAAATAAAATACTAAAATAACCATGAAATAAACTACCAAAAAATTATCAATTGAAATACCAAATAAATAACCAAATAACACCCATTTAACAACAATCAGTGATTTGGTTGTGAGATAAATGTCCGACAATAAACTATCACTGGTCACATGATCAAAATTAGTCATATATCTTCAATTTTTAATAATTTTTTTAGTCATATATTGTTATTTTGTACTAGTGTGAAGTTACTATTTTCTAAAGCACTAATATGTATAGTTACTAATTTTGCAAAGCTAATCTAGATTTTTTTTCATTTAATATTAAAAGAGTATGGAGAACTCTTATATAGTTTCTACTATCAAATTCCCTTAATTTTGAACAGCTCAATTTTCACACTTGTGGTTGTTAAAGAAAAATTAGCAATTTTAATGTTATTGGTAAGCATCACTCTTTTATTTTTTTTCCTACTATTTGAAAGTTTATTTTGATATGTAGATTTTCCATAAAATTTCTTGAATTATATTCAATCTTCTTTTCTTTCTTTTATTTTTCATTTTTTATACAACATGCACAGATCCATCAATCTTCATATGTAGTTTCTCAACAAAATTTCATTCTTTTTCCAAGTTTACTTCCTTTTCCATTGCTTCTCATTAATTTCTTCAAGGATTGAATTGAGTAACAATTTGAAGCTGTCTAATCGTAATGGAAGTGGTTAAATTTAGCATCCTCTTTTTTATAGTTTTATAAGGGCTTTAATTCCATCTCTCTATTATAATTGCTATTTGAAATTTTCATTATAAGCATTGGGGTTTGTATTTTACAAGTATAACTATCCAATCATTATTCTCAAATATGGTGCTTTAAAAAATATAAGGAGTTATGCTTAAAGTAGACCTTCAAAGATAGCATGTGACTTTATTGCGGTGACTATAATGACACCCTATGTTCCTTGAACATTGAATCTATTTCAACTATGCAAACAAATAGTTTGAACACCCAAGTTGTAAATCTACAAGCCAATCTAATATCCTTGTTAGTTTGTGTTGCTCAGATAATACTCTTAGCATTTAAACACTACCTTTTGCTTCATGAATAATTTTGAATTGAATTATGCAAAACTACAAATTTGATTCTATCTATGTACATCCAACTCAATCTTAATTATCTTTTGCTTTAGGCAGGGACTCCAGCTACGACAACACAATTCTTGTTCATAATCAATGACAAAAAACACTAAAATTAAAATAATTTCAATCAATCAAAATAGTACTAATGGTCAAATCTTACTCTACCTAGTATTTAGAAATGTCAAACAAAAAACAGTCTCAATTATTATAAATAAAAATCACATTTACAATATAACATAATATAAGATCATATTTAAAACAAACAAAACTATAATATCTTATTATGTTCATATGCTATAAATTAGGATATATCAAATTTTAAAATAAATATGTGACTTTTCTTAAAGTTAAGATTTCATCTTCTCACCAATAATGATGCATTTTATGAGTGTCAAACACTAGTCCAAAAGAATATTCACCAATTCTTGATCCTAATTGTACCAATAATTATTCTTTGAATTACCAATCACTTCATTCACAAAATGTCATAGTGTTTCACAAATTTATAATAGTGATTCATAAATTACACTAGTCACACAAATAAGCCAATCATAAATAAAAAAAGACAAAAAAACAAAACGAATTAACCAACTATTAATATATAAATGATCCACTACTTAAAATTGTGAGACCCCAATTCACCACTGAATATCTTCCCGTATAAACCGTTCCGCGTAAAAGAGTCTTAAAACTTTTCCGCGTAATTGAGTTACACATTTAAGGGTCACTGTATAAAGCTACTTTTTGTCGTCTAACACAAGGAAGTCTTCGTTCTCAACACGCAAAGATTGTGACCTCCCTCTGAACACCTTGCCCACTAAATATTACAATAAACGTACCGGAATCAAGGCTACGAACAAATTATAATGTACAGCCCTGCAAATCAGATATTTAAATGGCCAACCTCTGTCAGCCGTCGCGTGCAGTGCTCTTCGTATTTTCTTTTGCTTCTCTCGTTTTTTCATCACGCGCAGCAAACCACAGCTTTTTGATCCCTCCTATCTCAGATACAATAATAAAATACGAAAATTGACGCCTACCGTCAAGGAGACATGATGCAGCTCACCAAAAATCCACCATTAGGAAACCAAAAGCTTTGGCTGGGCGGTTTACGACAAATCTGTTGTGCTATGGGATACCTCCTCCCGAAGTCTAGCGAACTTCTCTACCTATTTCCAATTCGTTATCCGGTGAGGTAACAATGTTTCGATCGGTTATGGAGACGGACTTACCTTCTTCATGGTTCCTTTTGAGTTGGAGCCTCCAGAGGCCGCTTAAGGCGGATGGTTCGGCCTGTTTAACGCCATAACCTCTAATGGATCTTACTATCAGATGCTTGCGGTGGAATTTGACACTTACAAGAATGAATGGGATCCTGATGACAACCATGTGGGAATTGACGTCAGCAGTATTATGTCCAAGGTAAGTATTTCACTGCAAAATTTTAATGAAAGCTACAGCCTTTGTAATAGAAGTCTCAAGAATGGAGAGCAGTGGCACGCGTGGGTGGATTATGATGGAGTAGCAGAGAGGCTGCAAGTGTTTCTCTATTGTAACCCCAATGCCACTAGTGTCTCTAAGCCTGATATCCCAATCTTATTTTATGACATCGATCTGCGGGTGGCTCTTCCAGAGAACATCAAGGTTGGCCTCTCGGCTGGTACTGGAGACTCAACAGAGACACACACTGTGTATGCGTGAAATGTTTCTTATGCTTATTCCTGGGAAATCTCGCCTGCGCCCTCTCCTGCAATTAACACTAGTTCCGATGTACAGAACCCATCAAAGCGCAGGAAGGAAAAGAACAATTCTGTCAAAGCTGTTTTAATAGCGGTTTTCTGCAGCGTTCTGATTCTCTGCGTTTTCATATTCTTTGTCTGGTGGTGGAAGTTGGGAAAAAATGGACGTCCTGGCGAGGAAGGTGAAGAGGACGATGTGGAATTGGACGAATGGTTTTCTCAGGGTCCCCGGAAATTCTCTTACGCCGAGCTCAGTGCCGCGACGAGAAACTTCAACGAAGATGGAAAGCTTGGTCAAGGAAGCTTCGGTGGAGTGTACAAAGGCATCCTGCCCGGCAGGTCGGAGGCGGTGGCCGTGAAGAGAATATCCGAGGGTTCGAGACAAGGAAGGAAGGAGTATGTTTCTGAGGTTACCATAATCAGCAACCTCAGACACCGTAACCTCGTGCAGCTCTTGGGATGGTGCCACCAAAAAGGCGAGTTGCTCCTAGTCTACGAATACTCGCCAAATGGGAGTCTGGATAAATACATTTTCTGGGAAGAGGAGGATCAGCCTGTTGTTACTCTGGATTGGGACCGGAGATACAGTATCGCCTGTGACATTGCTTCTGCCCTTGTTTATCTCCACGAAGAATGGGATCAGCGTGTTGTTCACAGGGACGTCAAGGCGAGCAATGTAATGTTGGATTCCCATTTCAACGCCAAGCTGGGGGATTTCGGATTGGCAAGACTGGTGGAGCGTGACCAGTCGGCTTCCCATACGACTGTGGTGGCAGGGACGCTGGGTTATTTAGCTCCCGAATGCTCTATAACAGGGAAAGCCAGTCCAGAGACGGACGTGTATAGTTTTGGGGCAGTTATGTTGGAAATTGGTTGCGGAAAGCCGCCCGTTGACCTTACACTTGTTGAACATAATTGTAGATTGGTGCAATGGGTTTGGGATTTGTATGGACGGGGAAAGCTTTTGGATGCTGCGGATGGAAAACTTGGAGGAGACTTTAACAAGAAAGAAATGGAGCTGCTGATGTTGGTAGGGCTGCTGTGTTCCCATCCAGACCCAAGATCAAGGCCGAGAATGAGAGAGGTGTTGAAGATATTGAAAAGGGAAGCAGAATTGCCGTGTGTTCCGCTGGATCTGCCGGTTGCTGTATACAGTCAGCATGTTAATCGTCGTGGTGGAAAATCAGCGTCGTCGTCGTCGGGAGCAGTTAGCCCCTCCGTTGTGAGAGAAATGTCGACGTCGTCATTGAATTCTTATGTTTTGTCATCGTCTACAGCTTCAAGTGGCCCAGTCAAAATCTCCAGCTCTCGATTGTCGAGTAGAGAGCTTGACTAGGGTAAACTCTCTAAACTTGTTAGTGAAAATAGCATTTTCTCCAGTTTTTCGATAAATTTGTAGGGTTTGCTCTAAATCAAATAAAATTAGAAATATCTAAGAGAAAGTTTGAGGTTTGGACAAGTAATCTTGTATCATTCAAAAATATTTTTCTTTTCAGTCTTTTATATTTTAATAAAAACTAGTACATAGGGGTGTTGCTATTTCTAGGAACTTGCTATTTTTAATAAATTTTTCATACGATTTTGAAATTTTCTTATTTTGTATATGAAAGTTCATTTTAGAGTTATAGGCCTACCATAAAAATCTCATTGCTCCAGAAGTTATTATAGATTTTCGATGGAAATAATTGTAGAAAAATCTGTAGACTCATCGTTGGAAGCCTTAGACTGCCTAGATGAGGTTCAAAAACTCGAGAGAAAGGCATGCACTATTCTTGGACTATAGATCACGAGTTGTTGTTTCTAAAAAGTGGTTATAATAGTCAAACAGAGCAACAGTTCAAGAGTTATGACCTTCTAAAGTTGGGCTACCTAAAATTTCTAAAATAATTTGTCAAAGATGTATTTAGCTAACTCTATATGTATTGTTAGGGTCTGTCGGTCCTAGGTATTAAGTTTGAGCATCTAGAACCTTCTTGGGCAATATAAAATTGCCTATTTAAGAAAGGCCCAAACATTATCTAAGACAGCTCTAAGTGTAGTTCGCAGCTTAGTTTTGTAGATTACTATAATGGAGGCGCCCATGTGGGTTAGCATATTGTATTTGTGAATTCTATAATTCTGCATTTGCAATAATAATAAGAAGCTCATATTTTGTTTTCGCATTTGGTGTTGTTTCTTTGTTTCTGTTATGGTTTATGGTATTAAGGAGAGCACCCTTCATCAGAAAATGTCTTCTTAATGTTTACAATATGATATTTATTGATAAGTAGGAGATATTTTCTAAGTAAAGCTATGATATTGTTACTAGGATTTAACTCTAGTTTTTTAGTCAAATTTATCAACTCAAGTTTCATGAGTAGTCATTCGCACAAACTTATCTCTTATAAGACTAAATGGAATGCATGAAAGAATTATTGTGTTTAGTATTATTATGTGTTTAGCATACATAGAAGAATTTAAATGGACATGTATCACTAAGAGAAATACTTTTGTAGACAATTTATGTGTTGTATGTCACATATAATTGTATTTAATAAGTTAAGGGAAAAATAATTATGTAAAGTGAAAATTTAGTAGCTAATATGAAATGTGAGATCATTAGATTGCAATCCTAATGTTTTATTCATGTAGTTTAATGTGGTATCACACAATGGTTTTGTGTAAGTTCAAATAGTTCTATAAAAGCAATTGCAAAGGTAGTTGTCTAGAGTTGGCTAGTTGACTAATTAGAGTAAAGGGTCGAAGTCATCTCTTGTTTAACATCTCTGACGATTTCAAGCATTACATGTGATGTTTGATCACATGGATTGTTTGTAGGCAAGCTATGCTTCAGAGGTGCTCATGGATGTATTCTAATGTCATATTTCAAAAAAATACATACATCAAAAATACTTTTTGAAGTTGGCTTATTCCTTCATGGTGGTTTTCCTAAGGTATATCTTGGATCATATTCAATAAGTATGTTGTTTTTTTTTTTCATAACAATTTTGGGTGACTGTTTGCATAGATTTCTCTAGATTATGTAAACATTATCAATTTCTAACTACATTTTTTTTTGACATTTCTTTTTTTAAATATAAACTAATTTTATACACTATGTACAATATATATTAAATTTTTGAACTATTTAGTTTCTTTTTAGATTTTTATTTTTATTTTATCTTAAAATTTATTTCTATGATTTAAAAAAATAGCTTTTTGGGGAGAACATTGTTTAATATTTAACGTGATTTTATTTCAAATAGATTTCTCAAATTATAAATTCTAAAAATATTGAAATTTTTGAGTAGTTCCAATAGAAGTAGGCTCTTAGACTAGATATTTTCAACTTAAAATACTCTAAGAATAGTAATTATGGACAATTGGTAATGACAAAATAGTTTAGCCTCACAATGGAAAAGACAAGCCATTAGAGATAAACAAGCTTGATTAAGATTACTTATGAATTAATATTTGAACTAAAATTTAAGAAAAGGAATGATAATTACATAATCAAATCATCAAATAAATGAAAGAAAAAGTTATTTGATGTTGATCTCGCTATTGTGTTTAAATCTAAAATCAAGTGATATTAATTTTTAAAATTATTTTCTTGGATAATGTTTCTTCATTCATTGGGAAAGAAATGGGCAACATCATATAATATGTTTTTTAAATTGATTTCTTTGGTTGAAAGCAAAATCTTGTTAACTGCTACATTGTTTCCAAAGGAATATATGAGAACATAATTGAATTGAATCTCAATATTTATGCCAATCTTTAGAGCCATTTCATAAGTTAATTTTAAATTAAGACTCTCAACTCTAGAAGGAATTAACAAAGGGTGAACTACCAATAAAGCTTATGCAACTATTATAAGGGATGTTGTTTTTCAATATTTTTATAGAAAAATGAAAGTATTATATTATGCAAGGAATAAATAGATGGTATTTATCAAAATAATGGAAAAGGATTTTAAAAATCAAGGTGGAATGAAACTAATTGTTTTACAATCATTTTAGAGGTGAGAGCTACATATATAGATTTACTATTGAAAAATTATAAGATCTTAAGAAATAATATAAGTCTAAAGTGCAACAAGGATATAACTATAGAAGGAATGATTGGGAAAGAGATAAAATGTAATGATATAGTTGCATGTTTGGCTATGGTAGTTATTTCCAAGTAGTCTAGTAATTAGTTTCTTTAAGGAAATGATTGCATGTCTATCCACATGGTCTTCATAGTTCTCATATAAGGAAATAATGACAATGAAAGTAAGGAAACATGTAATAGAAAACAACATTAACTTTATAATATTAACATGCATAGTATGCTAGTAGAATTAGTAACACAAAGTGTGTCTCACATAAACAACCAATATTAATTAATGTCGGGAAATGACCCACAATTAAACAATCTTCTTTTTGTTCCCAAAATATAATCTCATTTCTAAAATCTTACAAATATCTAATAAAAATAAAAACAATGGTAGAACAACTATAGAATATGCAACTAACTTGTATACCCAAGTGTAAGAAAATTAAATTAACCTCCAATATTTGAGATAAGCCACAAGCAAGAGACCACCTAAGACAAATAATACAAAACTCTTAAAAACTAGCAGTTGCATGTTTTTGTGGATGCAACAATGAGCCGATAGGATATAGGAGATTTCATTTTCACATTTAGAAAAAACATGCATTTTGATTCGTGAAAGACCTTACAATGTATATGCTTATTTCTTTTTATATTAAGTTTCTCAATAAATGATGACAATATCTTGTGTTTAACTTCCACTATGCAATGAGTAATATAAATAAAACTGATTTTAGTAATATGGACAGATATGAAACTAAGCATACTTATGGACTGATAATATAAAATGAAACCAAATTATAGTTTTAAGTAATATGAAACTAATTTTCTATCCATTATGTATGTTAACAATAAAAAATATGATTCCAAAGTCCACATTGGAGAGACCTTTAACTTACTTTAAATTAAAGCTTGAACTTATTTTATGTTCTTGTTTAGAAGGAAGGACAAACATTCTATTTCACTTTGAATGAGATAATTTATTTTTATAATTAATGCCCAAACAAAAACCATCAAATTAGAAGGTAGAAATTAGAAATTATAGTCATAATTAGAAATAAAAATTATAGGTGTGAGAATTAGAAATGTAGCAATGAAAAATAATTTTAAAAAACCAACAAGAAAAATGTAATATTTTCCTCTCGCACAAACTCTAGTGACCTAATTAAAAATATAATATCATTAATAAAAATAATATAAAAATATAACTAATATTAAACTAATAAAATAAAATTTAAGAAACTCTTCATTATAATTATTACTTTCTAAAAAGTAAAGATGATAATAGATTAAACAATTAATTTATGATAGAGACTAAATTCTTAATAAAGGTTTGTTAAACCATAGTCAATATATAAATATCATAATTAAGTTTTGCATGACTTAAATAGGAGATTCACTTTAGAGATGAAAATTTATAAAATATTGTGGTTCAACAATAATATAGAAAAGATTGAAGAACGTGCATAGGTTATGGACATGATTGTGAAGGGTGAGGATAACTTTAACAATCACTACTACTGAAAATCCAAAAGAAATGGATATGATAAGTATTTCTACCAATTAGGATATAAATTTCTCCTAAACTCAAAATTGACTCATTATTTTGAAAGTGACGGATTCTAATCAGTTAAGTACACAACTTCCAAGTTCTAAATTCCTTTAATTTAAATTCTAAATCTCAAAAAAAACCATGATGTATAAATTTGAAATATGAAGACTTCAAACTCTATGAACTAAACCAATGAAATTTGAGAACATACATCTCTTTTGGTAAATTTTATTGAATTTTAAAATATTTCACTATCACAAATGGAGAAGAAGCTTAAATTACCAAAATCCAAGAAAAAGTGTAAAATAAAGTAAGCATTGATTAGCATTTAAATATATATAGCTACACAATATTTTGGAAGAAAATGTCAGGAACACATTAATGGCATAACAAAAAGAAACACAGATTGCAATAGATTTATAACAAGGAAAAATCAAAATAGTGAAGACAAGGAAGAAAAAGAAAAAATCTAAGAAACTAAGTTGAAATTCATGAATCTACACAATTTACCTTAAAACCTCTAATACAAGATGATTATTATAGCTTCACAATATTGAGAATGGCGACATGGAATCTAAAAACCTAATATGGTCACTAATCATTAGTGCTTTCACAGTCTTGAGATGTTTCTAAGCAACACAAATATAGTTGAATCCACTTCGAAAGTGATCTTCAGGAAACAATCTCTTTTATTAATTTGATCTTTGGCTTCCATGTATGTAAACTCTTGCTAAAGAGAACAAAAAGAAGAGCTTATAAAATTGTAAAGCAACATGTACAAAGCTTTGACATGTTCAGCTAAAAGCTATAGATTTTCTCCATTTCTTCAATTTACCTACATAGATGTTGAAATGGTCACAAGCCTTCTTAAAATCAAATGTAGGTTTTTGAACTAAGATTTATAAATTTTTGAAGGAAAGAAATATTAAAAAGTGGTAACTTATTAATTCAATGTTGTTTTTTGCTAATTTAAAGAATAGTAATAGATAAGGATAAAAAAATTTAAAGAAATAAAATAAAGTTAAATAAATTTTAAACAAGCGGAAATAGTTCAAATAGTTTGAAATAATTTTTTAGAATTGGGACTGACAATTTTCCATTTGCAAGGAGAAAAAATTACATAAATAGAGATTTATTTTTTTTAAATTATCTTTTCTCAAGAGCAATATCATTTGCATCTCTAAATAAAAATTTGATTAATTCACATATTCAATTAGATATTTCGTTCAAAATATATGCAACATCTATTTATCTATTAATTACAAATATATAAAAATACTTTCAATTGCTAGAACTTTCATTCTCTCATTTGATTACATAATAGACTTTGTAGAATTTTGGAAACTTTCTAAAAAATTAGTAGACTAACATAATAATATTATTCCTCAGTTATCTTATTATTATTCTTTCATAATTATTCTAATCAATATTTAATTTTTACATTTTATTGAAGGGATAAATTACACATCCTAGTAGCTTTGAACCCAATGGTTAGATGATGCATGCAAAAATTGGACAAGTATGTCAAATATTGTTGAAAGTTGACTATATTAAAGTTCATAGTCAATTTCTTTAATTTTGATGTATATTGTTGTCAAATAGGTTACAATTATAGTATACTTTTAAAATTTATATTTGTAATGTTTTAAATACAATTGATCATTTTTAGTTACATAATTTATCATTTTTAATGATATCATATATATATATATATATATATATATATATATATATATTACTTAAGTCAATTGTTAATATGTATCATTTTGACATATGTTTTGATCTATTGACATATTTTTCTTTCACCTATTTTAGTTATATATGATGAGCTTATTAGTATTATCTTTCAATTTATCTATATTGAAAGTGGTTGATAATTTTTTAATTTGTATTGATATGGATTTCATGAAATGAAAGTAAAATAAGAGATAATTTTTAATGTTAAATATTGGAGCAACAATTGGAGATAAACAAGAAGCGATATTGGAAGCAAAACATGACATTATCTAGGAAGCAAAGATAGAAGAAATTCAAGTAGGAAACAAAGGAGAAATAATGGAAGAAATTTTAAAAGAAAAAAAATGACCTCAAAGTGGAAACAAGCCTAAAATAAAAGTGAGAAGAAACAAAAGAAGAAAAGATGGAATAATCAAAAAGAATATCAGGGAAAAAGAAATGAAAGCCAAAAGGAGACTGAAAATGGATGCAAAATGGGGAGCAAACATCGATGCAACACATGGAGCAAAATAAAAAGCAATAGTGGAAGTAACTAGTGGCATCATAATAGCCCTCAACCTAGAAGAAACATAGAGTCAAACAAGGAAGAAAAAATAGAAGCAATTTAGAGGGTGTTATAATGGAAGAAAAATAATAAGAAAAGAAGGAAGAAACAAATAATGTTAGAATGGAAGAGAACCATGAAGAATTTTATGAAGTAGTTATAGAAGCCCCTTCAGAAGCCAAAGCAAAAGAAAAATGAGACTAAATAAAAAGGAGATGTTATAATAGAAGAAAAACTAGATAGAAAATTACAAGTAATGAAGAAAGCTAAACCATATGCCAAATCATAAGCAAGAAAGAAAGCTAAACCAAATACATAGTCAAGAGCAATTAGGGAAGCTAAAACAAATGTAATGTTAGGAGAAAAAGGGGAAGCTAAACCTAATGCAAACTAAGAAGCATCAAAAGACATTATAATAACAACACAAGTGGAAGCAAGACAATAAGGAAAACTAGAATCATGACAAGAAGAAAAATCAGAAGCATTAGTAGAAGCAAAACTAAAAGCAACTGCAAGTACACTTCAAGATCAAGAGCTAAAGTGTTGCACATTGGAACAAGAGACAAAGCAAGAACATCTAATTTCAGGTAATGATGGCTATCTTCCTTACATGCACCTTTATTTTTGCTAATCATGAAACAATATTTATAAACTTGTATATATCTTTATATTTCTCATTTGCAGAGAGATGAAACATTGTAATTTTTATAGTATAATAAACTAGAAATTCTTTCTTTTGTGTACCTTCTTCCTTGCTATGAGCAACAATTGATAAACTGAGAATTTCCTTTTATAAAGCATAGTGCAAGTAACATTGGACATTTTTCTTTCTCTAAATCTACAACAATAAATTGCCTCAAGAAAAGTAGAAATGCATTAATGTTTTCACCTTAAAAAGGGATCATAAATTATTGTAGCTCTAGCAACCTAAGCTATTGGTGAAAATTGATGACATGGCTCTAATAATATGTTTGAAAATATAATTGCTCTGATACCCTCTTAGAACAATAGAATAGTAGAAAAAGACAAACATAAAAATTTATGTTAATTAGAATGATAAATTATATTAATTTGAGTTGCGACTCATGCAATACTTTACATTCTAACCTTTAATGTATAGCTTTACCAAGCTAAACTCAACTAGGAAAAAATAAATAAGAAAAAATGCTATTATGCAATATAGAAAAATAGAGAAAAAATATAAGTTGAAATTTAATACTAAATACCAATATCTAAAAACTTCATACATTTCAAACTTCATATTAAATACTTCAACTACTTCTTAAAAAAATGTACGGCAAAGTTAACCTGACTTGTTAACTAACCCAAGTATGTTTACAATTGAATTCATAACTACATTTAACACGAACAATTAATAGAAATTCACGTGCACCCTAAATTAATGAAGAGACTTAATTTTAAGACATGCCCAAGAGAAAAGAGCAAAACGAACAAACGTCCACATGGGAAAACAGAGAAATGACGTTGCCGAGCATCTTGATACCGTAGGAAGTCAGTAAACTAAGGTCGTCTCCATAACTTGCGGTTGCACGGACTTGAATTCTGGGTAAACTAAGGTCGTCTCCATGACTTGCGGTTGCACGGACTTGAATTCTGGGCGCGAACCTATTCCAACCCTCGCGTGATCTTTCAAACAAGCCGAAGAAGAAGGAAATGATGCATGCATAGCTGAGCTGGATGATGCAGATGTACTTGTATACTCGACGAGGTCGACGTCAGAGAGGCTCCATACCCGGTCCACATATGAGGACGAATGAAGGCTATCAGGGACAGAATAGGTATAATTTAGAGGCGTTCAATAGTTTTCCACGTCGAATGGTAAGAAGTTGCAATGACCAGAGATATATGGTGATATGAAAGTCATGCCACTTTAATGGTACAATGAATTTTCTACCACATTTTGTCGTGTTCATGATTTTAAAAGCGTGCAGCAGGGTTTTGTTACCAATTTTCCACGTTGAATAGACTCAATTTTGCAACTATTCCAATGTAGTCAACATGAAAGTCGCGGAAATATCATGGTACAATAATTGGCTGGAAAATTTTATTTTGTCGCGGTCATATTCAATAGCGATAAGTGCCCCAGTTTTCCAGGGTTTATAGAAATATCCAAGCTTGCGGACCTAATTGTTTACTGTCATTTATATTTTGCTCCTTTCTTCCCAAAAGTCATGATAACAACAGTATCCATTTACGGGCAATGAAATGTCAACATCAGTCAAAACAACAAGTTGTATACTGTTGAGCTCGTAACTCATTACAGACCACCACCAAAGCAAACAACTTACTAGAGGATATAATTTGCATTCAGTTCTTCAACTTTGTACTCTCAAATATATGTAGCATGTACTATAATCAAGACATGTTTATTAGTAGTTCTGCTTATTTATAGGCAAAGATAATATTTTTCAATAAATTCTTTTGTATTAATCATTGCTTTAGTAATCATATTGTTTTCAAAAATTTCTCTTTACACTATGCTTGGACTAAAATTTGTTATTAAATGAAAAATTTAAATTTAATTTTCTACTCTTTTATTGGTTGTCCATTTTTGCTTGTAGTCTTTTCATTTTTTGTCTAGGAAATTTAAGTAAAAATGAGGTTGTGACATTTGGCAAAGCAACATGGGTGTCATTTAGAGGTTCTATATGGATAATAGTGCCCAAATCTTCGACTTTTACCCTAAACTATTAGATAATAGTTCCTCAATCTTCTATGCTTCATTGTTTCCATTAAATGGCACCTAAATTTTCTAAAAAAAATTTAGATATTAGAATTTATGAAAATAATTTAATAGCTTTATCTTTCCCATTTAAAAAAAAAAATTAAAATCATAGTGTAATTACGCGGTATAATTTAGTATTCCTCATGCTCGAAGCATTGAAGTTTATAACTCTAGGTATCTTTTCAAAATTGTTGGGTGGATAAAGTTAAATTTGAATAAATTAATAAAATATTATTATTTAAGTTTAATAAATCTTATCTTTAATAAAATTTAATTATTAAATAATTAAAGATTGCTTAATTTTCTAGAAACATTTTTCAATGATAAATAATAACCATTAAATTAAATTCTTTACTTATATATTTTTACATAAATATCACTTACTTAAATAGGTGATTTATTTTTAAAATTCCACTCTATATATTTTTAATTGTTTTCTCCCTTGATTTATATTTCTTTTATTATTTACTTCTACTTTCATCTATATATTGCACGAGATCCATATATTGTAGGACACGAGACTCTAGCTTACAAAGCTCTTATTATCAAATGTATCATCATAATGTGAATGAGTGAGAAAAAGTAAATGTGAGCCCAAGGCATGATTTGCATATAACTACTTTCTACTTTTGTAGCTCTGTCTAGGAGGATTTGTGATTTTAGCCATGAGAGAGGTTTTCCTTGCAATTGTACATTAGCAATTTAGCAGGAAAAACATATTGACTAATTAATACTACAAATTAGAATATTGAATTATTTTTATTTTATTTTTAATATTATTTATAACTTATTAATAACATAGAGTTTCACGTATATAATTTAATAAACATATAACACACCAATCTATATAGACCAATGAACTTTTAACTTATCATATATATCCAAAAGTGAAAAAATGCCCAAATTTTGAGCTTAATGTTGTGAGCCCAGGGCATGATTTGCATATAACTACTTCCCACTTTTGTAGCTCAATCTAGGAGGATTTGTGATTTTAGCCATGAGTGAGGTTTTCCTTGCAATTATACATTAGCAATCTAGAAGGAAAAACCTATTGGCTAATTAGTACTACAAATTGGGATGGTGATTTATTTTAATTTTATCTATAATATTATTTATATCTTATTTTATTTTATCTATAATATTATTTATATCTTATTAATAACATAGAGTTTCATGTATATAATTTAATAAACATATAACACACCAATCTATATAGACTAATGAAATTTTAACTTATCATATATATCCAAAAGTGAAAAAATGCCCAAATTTTGAGCTTAATGTTGTGAGTTAGCAATAGTTGAATGAAATATTATAGGATCTTAGTTTTTTTGAAATATGACTTTATCCCTTATTCATTAACATGATTTCAGGAAATAAAACATATTTGAATAAATTAATAAAATATTATTATTTAAGTTTTTATAAATCTTATCTTTAAAAAAATTTAATTATAAAATAATTAAAGATTGCCTGATTTTCTATAAACATTTTTCAATGATAAATAATAATAATAAATTAAATTTTTTACTTAAATATTTACATAAATATCACTTATTTAAATAGGTGATCTATTTTTTTAAAATTCCACTCTATATATTTTTAATTATTTTCTTCCTCAATCTATATTTATTTTATTCTTTATTTATACTTTCAATTATATATAGCATGAGATCCATATATTACATGATGCGGGACTCTAGCTTACAAAGCTCTTGTTATCAAATGTTATCATCAAAATGTGAATGAGTAGGAAAAAGTAAATGTGAGTTCAGGGCATGATTTGCACATAACTACTTTCTACTTTTGTAGCTTAGTCTAGGAGGATTTGTGATTTTAGCCATGAGAGAGGTTTTCCTTGCAATTGTATATTAGCAATTTAGTAGGGACAAATATTGACTAATTAATACTACAAATTAGAATATTGAATTATTTTTATTTTATTTGCAATATTATTTATAACTTATTAATAACATAAATATTATTTAGAGTTATTAAAATTAAAAAAGAAAGCTCTGCCAAGCAAAAATGACGAAAGTATCAAAAAAAATAGGGCATTCAAGAAACTTCACCGAAATCAAGAAAAAACAAAAAAGTTTACTTGTGAATAACCCTAGACATAGACTTCCCTCAAATACCTTAGTGAATTAATCTTAGATAATAGGGGGAGTGATGTGCAAGTTAAAAATCATTTTGATGTACTCTCTATGATCTAAGAAGAACAACAAAATTATAAAACATCAAAGAGGACAAATGGTTTTAAAACCCTAATTAGGCTTCATGCAAAATGAAGTGTAGTCATTATTAAAAACAAGAAGAGTAATGAAGAAGATGGCTGGAAGCTAGTTAAAAATAGAAAGTATCGACAACCTAGAAATGAAAAGTCGATCACAAAACCCCATACCAAGAAAGAAGGCTTGGATCAACGATTGAAGAACCAAGAGGCTTTCTTCAAGAAAACCAAATATATTAGTAGTAGACGTAAAAAAGATAGGCCTATCCCTAATTTTAATAAGCAGAGCACTTATATGATATCTCAACCCATAAAGATCTCAGAACCCAATAATATACCTTTGAATCTTATAAACCCTATCAGATCCAATCTAAAGCCCTAACAGAAAAGAAAATATCATTTCTATCTATACTAGAAAACCCCATTGATATATCAACTAAGAAGGTAACAAGGACATCCCAAGCATCTGTTTATATTTGCCCACATAGGAAAAAATAGCTTGAAACAAATAAGTGTATCAAATTTACAAATCCTCATCAAGGTATGTGTAGGATCATGGTGAACCAAACTATGGCCTTAAGTGGCAATGAAAAACTAGCAAATCAAGGTTATGTCAACTTGACACATAATTTTAAAGTGGTTATGGACTTTATATCAAAAATTTGTAAGAAAATAATTTGTAGAAAATTGAATGTAGTTTCTAAACTACTAGGTATTATCTAGAGAAAAAAAAATTGATTGGTCAAAAGTTTAGATTTTAATGCAGTACTACAAAAATTTCAAGGCAAAAATAAAAAGTAGGTGTATGTCTAACCACCTTAATCAAAATCCAATTATAATATTTCTTTAATATAATTATAGATATAAAAACTAGACTCATGCCCGGATGTGATGTATATTTTTGGATATTTTTATTCCAAATAAATAATTAAAACATGAATTTTCTACTAAAACTTTTTTGGAAAAAAAAAAAACTCCCGTGTCTAACCACCTTAACTAATAGAAAATTTTACCAAATTTAATTTTTTTAAAATTTATCTTATACTAGGTGAAGCATAAAATGTGATGCAACTTTTAGATTTAAAAAATGTTATACCGTTTGAAAGTTATAGCTATTTTTCAAACAGTATGTCAATCAACACTTTACAATAATCTTCATTGAAAATTAACTAATAAATACTTATCGAACTTAAAGTTTGACAACAATTATATCAATCAAATCTCGAGAGTGATATAAAAAAACCCTTTTCATTTCATTCAATTAAAAAATAACATTGTCAGATGGCTACCTGAAGTTAGAGTGTCATTGAAACCCTTCTCAAACACAATTTTTTGGGTTGATCGAATATGCTTGGTAAATACCAAGCCTAATCAGATATCTGATTTGAAATCGGATATCTAATTACATTCAAAAAATTTCCACACCAATTTGGAGGGAAATTTGAGAGGGGAGATTTTTTCAATTTTAAATTTGGAGGGAGGGAAATTTGAAAGGAAATAAATTTAAGAGGGAAACTTTAGACTATTTTGGAGGGAAATTTATTTCGAAAAAGTGTGGACATTGACATTATTATTATAATATATTATTATAATTATAATTATTATTATATTATAGTAATATGTATGATTATTGTTAAATATAATATAGTTATAAATATAATTGTTATTATTATAACTAGAAATATAATATACCAATATATACGATATATATTATTATTATTAAATATATATACTAATATTATATCACTAAATTACCATATATTAAATCTATAATCTAGTAACATATATGATTATTATTGTTATATAATCTAATAATATATTATTATTATATTAAAATATAGAATATTATATAATTATTAAATATAATATTGTCATAAAATGCATCATTTCAACATGTGTCCTAGGACCCCTAGGAACATATGTCATCATGGAATGCGTCGAAAGGGATCATAGGTGATGCTATGACCCCCTTCGACCCATATAAACGAGTCTAATATGTCCCTAGGGGTCCTAAGGAATAATGTCGTCATGGAATGTGCTGAAAGAGACCTATGACCCCTTTCGACCCATATAAACAATTCTAATATGTCTCTAAAGGTGCTAGGACTCCTAAGGACATATGTCATCATGGAATGTGTCGAAATGAGTCATAGGTCATCCTATGACTCCTTTCAACCCATATAAACAATTGTAATATGTCACTAGGGGTGCTAGGAACCCTAGGGACATATGTCATCATGGAATGCATTGAAAGGACCTATGACCCCGTTCAACCCATATAAACGATTCTAATATGTCCCTGGAGATCCTAGAACCTCTAGGGACAATGTCATCATGGAATGCATCAAAAGGGGTCATAGGTCATCCTATGACCCCCTTGGACCCATATAAATGACTCTAATATGTCCCTAGGGGTCCTCATCGGTCATCCTATGACACCCTTCGACCCATATAAACAACTCTAATATCTCCCTCAGGGTCCTAGGATCCCTAGGGACATATGTCATCATGGAATGCATCGAAAGGGCTCATAGGTCATCCTGTGACCCCCTTCAACCCATATAAATGACTCTAATATGTCTCTAGGGACATATGTCATCATGGAATGTGTCGAAAGGGGTCATAGGTCATCTTGCAACCCCCTTTGATCCATATAAATGACTCAAATATGTCCCTAGGGGTCTTAGGAACCCTAGGGACATATGTCATCATGGAATGCGTTGAATAGGGTCATAGGTAATCCTGCGACCTGCTTCAAACCATATAAATGACTTTAATGTGTCCCTAGGGGTCTTAGGACCTCTAGGGACATATGTAATCATGGAATGCATCGAAAGGGGTCATAGATTATCTTATGACCCCCTCCCTCTAATATGTCCCTAGAGGTCCTAGGACGCCAATGGACATATGTAGTCATGGATTGCGTTGAAAGGGGTCATAGGTCATCTTGTGACACCATTCGACCCATATAAATGACTCTAATATGTCCCTAGGGATTCTAGGACCCCTAGGGACATATATCATCATGGAATGCGTCAAATGGGGTCATAGGTCATCCTGTGACCCCCTTTGACCCATATAAATAACTATAATATGGCCGTAGGGGTCTTAGGACCCCTAGGGTCAAATGTCATCATGGATTGCATGGAAAGTGGTCATAGGTCATCCTATAACCCCCTTCGACCCATACAAATGAATGTCCCAAGGGGTTCTAGGACTCGTAGGGACATATTTCATCGTGGAATGCATCGAAAGGGCTCATAGGTCATCTTGCAACCCTCTTCGACCCATATAAATTACTCTAATATGCCCCTAGGGGTCCTAGGACCCATAGAGACAAATGTCATCATGGAATGCCTCGAAAGGGGTCATAAGTCATCCTGTGACCCCATTGACCCATATATATGACTCTAATATGTCCCTAGGGGTCCTAGGACCCCTAGGGACATACGTTGTCATGGAATGCATCGAAAGGGATCAGAGGTCATCCTGTGACCCCCTTTGACACGTATAAACTATTTTAATATGTCCTTTAGGGTCTCGGGATCCCTAGGGACATATGTGATCATGGACTGCATCAAAAGAGGTCATAGGTCATCCTGTGACCCCCTTCAACCCATATAAACTATCCTAATAAGTCCCTAAGGGTCCTGAGAGCCCTAGGGACATATGTTATCATGGAATGCGTCAAAAGGGGTCATAGGTCATACTATGATCCTCATCGACCCATATAAATGAGTCTAATATATCCCTAGGGGTCTTAGGACCCTTAGGGACATATGTCATCATGGAATGTGTCAAAAGGGATAATAGGTAATCTTGTCACCTCTTTCAACCCATATAAACGATTCTAATATGTCCCTAGGGGTCCTAGGAACCCTAGGGACATATGTCATCATGGACTGCATCAAAAGGGGTGATAGGTCATCTTGTGACCCCCTTCAACACATATAAATGATTTTAATATGTCCCTACAGGTGCTAGGAACATATGTCGTCATGGAATGTGTAAAAATATGTCGTAGGTCATCCTCTGACCCCATTTAACCAATATAAATGACTGTAATAAACCCAAGGGGTCTTAGGACCCTTGCTAATGTATGTCATTATGGAATGCATCAAAAGGACCTATTACTCCTTTCAACCCATATAAATGACTCTAATATGTCCCTAGGGGTTGCCTAGGGACATACTTCGTCATGGAATGCATTGAAAGGGGTCATAGGTCATCCTGTGACCCCCTTAGACCCATATAAATGACTCTAATATGTCCCTAGGGACATATGCCATCATGGAATGCGTCGAAAGGGGCCATAGGTCATCCTCTGACCTCTTTCGACCCATATAAATGACTCTAATATGTCCCTAGGGGTCGTGGGACCACTAGCGACATAAGTTTTCATCGAATGTGTCAAAAGGGGTCATAGGTTATCGTGTGACCCCATTCGACTCATATAAACGAGTCTAATATGTTCCTAGGGGTCCTAGGACCTCTAGGGACATATGTCATCATGGAATGCATTGAACGGGATCATAGGTAATCATGTGACCCACTTTGACCCTTATAAATAACTTTAATATGTCCCTAGGGGTCCTAGGACCTCTAGGGACATCTGTATTCATGGAATGCATCGAAAGGGGTCATAGGTCATCCTATGACCCCCTTCCTCTAATATGTCCCTAGGGGTCTGAGGACCCCAATGGACATGTGTCATCATGAAATGCGTTGAAAGGGGTCATAGGTCATCCTGTGACCCCATTTGACCCATATAAATGACTCTAATATGTCCCTAGGTGTCCTAGGACCCCTAGGGACATATGTCATCATAGAATGCATTAAACGAGGTCATAGGTCATCCTATGACCCCATTTGCCCCATATAAATAGCTATAATATGGCCCTAGGACTACTAGGACCCTTAGAGACATATGTTGTTATGGATTGCCTAGAAAAGGGTCATAGGGCATCTTGTAACCCCCTTTGACCTATATAAATGACTGTCCCAAGGTGTCCTAGGACCCCTAGGGACATATGTCATCGTGGAATGCATCAAAAGGGGTCATAGGCAATCTTGTGACCCCCTTCGACCCATATAAATTACTCTCATATGTCCCTAGGGGTCCTAGGACCCTTAGGGACATACGACATCATGGAATGCCTTGAAAGGGGTCATAGGCCATCTTGTGACCCCCATTGACCCATATATATGACTCTAATATGTCCCTAGGGGTCCTAGGACCCCTAGAGACATATGTTGTCATGGAATGGATCGAAAGGTGTCATAGGTCATCCTGTGACCCTCTTTGACCGATATAAATGACTCTAATATGTCCCTAAGCAGTCATAGGACCCTTCGGGATATATGTCATCATAGGTCATCCTGTGACCCCCTTCGACCGATACAAATAACTCTAATATGTCCCTAAGGGTCCTAGGATACCTAGGGACATATGTTGTCATGGAAAGTGTTAAAAGGGGTCATAGGTCATCCAATGACCCCCTTTGACCCATATAAATGAATCTAATATGTCCTTAGGGATCCTGGGACCCCTAGGGACATATGTCATCATGGAATGCATCAAAAGGGGCCATAGGTCATCCTGTGACCCCTTTCAACCCATATAAACAATTCTAATATGTCTCTAGGGTTGTTGGGACACCTAGGGAAATATGTCATCATGGAATGCATCGAAAGGGGTCAACGGTCATCCTGTGACCCCCTTCAACCCATATAAACTATTTTAATATGTCCTTAAGGGTGATGGGATTCCTAGGGACATATGTGATCATGGAATGCATCGAAAGGGGTGATAGGTAATACTATGACCCCCTTTGACCCATATAAACGAGTCTAATATGTCCTTGTCGTCATGGACTGAATCAAAAGGGGTCATAGGTCATCTTGTGACCCCCTTCAACACATATAAATGATTCTAATATGTCCCTAGGTGTTCTACAGACATATGTCATAATGGAATGTGTCAAAAGGGGTCATAGGTCATCATGTGACCCCCTTCAACCCATATAAATGACTCCAATATGTCCCAAGGGTCCTAGGACCCTTGGTGACATATGTCACTGTGGAATGCATTAAAAGGACCTAGAACCCCCTTAGACTCATATAAATGACTCTAATATGTCCCTAGGGGTCCTACGATGCCTAGGGACATACTTCATTTTGGAATGCATCGAAAGGGGTCATAGGTCATCTTGCGACCCCT
Source organism: Cupressus sempervirens (assembly GCA_028749045.1). Classification (NCBI taxonomy): domain Eukaryota; kingdom Viridiplantae; phylum Streptophyta; class Pinopsida; order Cupressales; family Cupressaceae; genus Cupressus; species Cupressus sempervirens. The sequence continues at coordinate 426,775,013 of CM053786.1, forward strand.
TTCAACTCATATAAATGAATCTAATATGTCCCTAGGGACATACGTCATTGCAGAATGCATCAAAAGGGGTCATAGGTCATTTGTTACCCTTTTCGACACATATAAATGACTCTAATATGTCCTTCGATGTCATGGGACCCCTCATGACATATGTTGTCGTGGAATGCATCGAAAGACATCATAGGTCATCCTGTGACCCCCTCTAACCCATATAAATGACTCTAATATGTCCCTAGGGGACTTGAGACCCGTAGGGACATACGTCGTCATGAAATGCATCGAAATGTGTCATAGGTCATCCTGTGACCACTTTTGACCAATATAAACAAATCTAATATGTCCCTAGGGGTCTTGGGACTTGTACAGACATATGTCATCGTGGAAAGCATCAAAAGGGGTTATAGGTCATCTTGTGACCCCCTTTGACCCATATAAATGACTTCAACATGTCCATACGGTTCCAGGGACCCCTAGGGATATATATCATTATGGAATGTGTCAAACGGAGTCACAGGTCATCTTGTGACCCCCTTCAACCCATTTAAATGATTCTAGTATGTACCTAGGGTTCCTAGGACTCCTTGGGACATATGTCATCATGGAATGCGTCGAAACGGGTCGTAGGTCATCTTGTAACCCACTTTGACCCATATAAATAAGTCTACTATGTCCCTAAAGACATATGTCATCATGGAATGCATCAAAAAGGGGTCATAGGTAATCCTGTGACCCCCTTCGACCCATATAAATAAGTCTTATATGTACCTAGGATTCTTAGGACCCCTAGGCACATATGTCATCATGGACTGCATCAAAAAAATTCATAGGTCATCCTATGACACCCTTCAACATATATAAATGATTCTAATATGTCCCTAGCAGTCCTAAGGACATATGTCATCAGGGAATGTGTTGAAAGGGGTCATAAGTCATCCTGTGACCCCCTTCGACATATATAAATGATTCGAATATGTCCCTAGGGGTCTTAGGACCACTAGAGACATATGTCATGATGGAATGCATCGAAAGGCATCATAGGTCATCCTGTGACCCCTTTTGACCCATATAATTGATTCTAATATGTCCTTAGGGGTCCTAGGACCCTTAGGGACATATGTCATTATGGAATGCATTGAAAGGGGTCATATGTCATCCTATAACCCCCTTTGACACATATAAACAATTCTAATATGACCTTTGGTGTCCTAGGACCCCTAGGGACATATGTCGTCATGGAATGCATCGAAAGGGGTCATATGTCATCCTATGACCCCCTTCAACCCATATAAACTATTCTAATATGTCCTTAGGGGTCTTATGACCCCTAGGGACATATGTCATCATGGAATGTGTCAAACGGGGTCATAGGTCATCCTTTGACCCTCTTTGATGCATATAAATGACTCTAATATGTCCCTTGGGGTCCTAGGACCAATAGTGACATATGTCATCATGGAATGTGTCGAAAGGTGTCATAGGTAATATTGTAACCCCCTCTGACACATATAAACAACTGTAATATGTCCCTAGGAGTCCTAGGACTCCTAGGGACATGTCATCATGGAATGCATCGAAAGGGGTCACAGGTAATCTTATGACCCCCTCTGACCCATATAAATGAATCTAATATATACTTAGGTGTCGTAGGACCAATAGGGACATATGTCATCATGGATTGCATCGAAAGGGGTCATAGGTCATCCTGTGACCCCCTTTGACCAATATAAATGACTCTAATATGTCGCTATGGGTTCTAGAACTCCTAGGGACATATGTCTTCATGAAATGTGTTAAAAGAGGTCAGAGGTCATCCGGTGACCCCCTTCGACCCATATAAATGACTATAATATGGTCCTAGGGGTTCTAGGACCCCTAGGGACAAATGTCATCATGGATTACATGGAAAGGGGTCATAGGTCATCCTGTGAACCCCTTCGACACATATGAACTACTATAATATGGCACTGGGGGTCCTAGGAGCCCGAGGGACATATGTCATTGTGGAATGCATGGAAAGGGGTCAGAGGTAATCCTATCACCCCCTTTGATCTATATAAATGACTATAATATGGCCCTAGGGGTCCTAGTGACATATGTCATCATGGATTGCATTCAAAGGAGTCATACGTCATCCTATTACCCCCTTTGACCCATATAAATGACTCTAATATGTCCCTAGGTGTCTTAGGACCTCTAGAAACATATATTATCATGAAATATTTCAAAAGGGGTCATAGGATTACCTATGACCCCATTTGACCCATTTAAATGAATCTAACATGGCCCTAGGGGTCCTAGGACCCCTAGGGACATATGTCATTGTGGAATACGTCGAAAGGGATCATAGCTCATCTTGTGACCCCTTCAACCCATTTAAATGATTCTAGTATATCCCTAGGGGTCCTAGGACCCTTAGGGACATATGTCATCATGGAATTCATCAAAAGGGGTCATTGGTCATCCTATGTCCCCCTTCAACCCATATAAATAACTCTATTGTGTCCATAGGGGACCTAGGACCCTTAAGAACATACATCATCGTGGAATGCTTCGAAAGGGGTCATTGTTCATGCTGTGACCCCCTTTGACCCATATAAATGAATCTAATATGTCCTTAGGGTTCCTAAGACCCCTATAGGAATATGTCATCATGGATTGCATCAAAAGAGGTCAGAGGTCACCCTGTGACTCGCTCTAATCCATATAAATGACTCTAATATGGCCCTAGGGGTCCTAGAATGCCTAGGGGCATATGTCATCATGAAATGCATTGAAAAGGCTCATAGGTCATCTTGTGACCCCTTTCAACCCATATAAATGAGTCTAATATATCTCTAGGGGTCATAGAACCCCTAGGGACATATAAACAAGTCTAATATGTACCTAGGGTTCGTAGGATCCCTAGGCACATATGTCATCATGGACTGCATCGAAAGCATTCATAGATTATCCTATGACCCCCTTCAACACATATAAACAATTCTAATATGTCCCTATGGCTCCTAGGGATATATGTCATCATGAAATGCATCAAAAGGTATCATAGGTCATCCTATAACCCCCTTCAACCCATATAAACGATTCTAATATGTCCCTAAGTGTCCTAGGACCCCTACAAACATATTTTGTCATGGAATGCATTGAAGGGGGTCCAAGGTCATCCTTTGACCCCCTTTGACCCACATAAACTATTCTAATATATCCCTAGGGGTCCTAGGACCCCTAAGGACATATTTCGTCATGGAATGCATTAAACAGGGTCATAGGTCATCCTGTGACCTGCTTCGACCCATATAAATGACTCTAATATGTCCCTTGGGGTCCTAGGACCCCTAGAGCAATATGTCATCATGAAATGTGTCGAAAAGTGTCATAGGTAATCCTATGACCCCCTTCGATACATATAAATGACTCTAATATGTCCATAGGAGACCTAGGACCCCTAGGGACATATCTCATCATGGAATGCGTTGAAAGGAGTCAAAGGTCATTCTATGACCCCCTCTGACCCATTTAAATGACTAATATGTACTTAGGGGTCGCAGGGCCCCTAGGGACATATGTCATCATGGATTGCATCAAAAGGGGTCATAGCTAATCCTATGACCCCTTCGACCCATATAATCGACTATAATATGGCCCTAGGGGTCCTAGGAGCCCTAGGAACATATGTCATTGTGGAATGTGTGAAAAGAGAGGTCAGAGGTGATCTTGTGACCTCCTTTGACCCATATAAATCACTCCAATATGTGGATAAGGGTCCAAGGACCCCTAGGGATATATGTCATCATGAAATGTGTTGACCTGTGATCCCCTTCAACCCATATAAATGATTCTAGTATGTACCTAGGGTTCTTAGGACTCCTAGGGACATATGTCATCATGGAATGTGTTAAAAGGGGTTGTAGGTCTTCTTGTGACCACCTTCGACCCATATAAATGAGTTTAATATGTCCCCAGGGGTCTTAGGACCCCTAGGGACATATGTCATCATGGAATGCGTCGAAAGGGGTCATAGGTCATCCTGTGACCCCCTTCGACCCATATAAAAAAGTTTAATATGTACCTAGGGGTTCAAGGACCCCTAGTCACATATGTCATCATGGACTACATCAAAAACATTCATAGGTCATCCTGTGACCCTGTTCAACACGTATAAATGATTCTAATATGTTCCTAGAAGTCTTAGGGACATATGTCATTAGGGAATGTGTCGAAAGGGGTCATAGGTCATCCTATGACACACTTTAACACATATAAGTGATTCTACTATGTCTCTAAGGGTCCTAGGACCACTATTGACATATGTCATCATGGAATGCATCGAAAGGAGTCATAAGTCATCTTGTGACCCCCTTTGACCCATATAAATTATTCGAATATGTCCCTAGAGACATATGTCATCATCGAATACATCAAAAGGGGGTCATAGGTCATCCTATAACTCTCTTCGACCCACATAAATGATTCTAATATGTCCCTAGGTGTCTTAGGACCCATAAGAACATATGTCATCGTGGAATGCATCGAAAGGGGTCATAGGTCATCCTATAACCCCCTTTGACCCATATAAACTATTCTAATACATCTATAGGTGTCCAAGGAACCCTAGAGACATATGTCATCATGAAATGCATTGAACGGGATCATAGGTCATCATGTGACCCCCTTCGACACATATAAATGATTTTAATATGTCCCTAGGAGTCCTGGGACCCCTAGGGACATATGTCATCATAGAATGCGTCGAAAGGGGTCAAATGTCATCCTATGACCCCCTCTAACCCATATAAATGAATCTAATATGTATGTAGGGGTCGTAGGACCCCTAAGGATGTATCTCATCATGAATTGCATCGAAAGGGGTCATAGGTCATCCTATGACCCCCTTCGACCCATATAAACAACTCTAATATGTAACTATGGGTTCTAAAACCCTTAGGGACATTTTTCTTCATGGAATGTGTCGAAAGGGGTTAGAGGTCATCCTATGACCCCCTTCAACCTATATATACAACTATAATATGGCTCTAGGGGTTGTAGGACCCTTAGGGACATATGTCATCATGGATTTCCTAGAAAGAGGTCATAGGTCATCCTATGAACCCATTTGACCCATATGAACTACTATAATATGCCCTTGGGGGTCTTAAGAGCCATAGGGACATATGTCATTGTGGAATGTGTGAAAAAGGGTCAGAGGTCATCCTATGACCCCCTTCGACCTATATAAATGACTATAATATGGCCATAGTTGTCCTAGGACCCCTAGGGACATATGTCATCATGGATTGCGTTGAAAGGGATCATAAGTCATCTTGTGATCCCCTTCAACCCATATAAATGACTTTAATATGTGCCTTGGTGTCCTATGACCCCTAGGAACATATGTCATCATGGAATGTGTCAAAATGGGTCATAGGTCATCCTGTGGCCCCATTTGACCTATTTAAGTGAATCCAATATGGCCCTAGGGGTCCTACGGCCCCTACTGACATATGTCATTCTGGAATGCTTCGAAAGGGATCATAGGTAATCTTGTGACCCCCTTCGACTCATATAAATGATTCTAGTATATTCCTAAGGGTCCTAGGACCCTTAGGGACAAATGTCATCATGAAATGCATTGAAAGGGGTCATTGGTCATCCTCTAACCCCGTTTGACCCATATAAATGACTCTAATATGTTCATAGGGGTCACAGGTCCCCTTCGACCAATATAAATGAATCTAATATGTCCTTAGGTGTCCTAATACCTCTATGGACATATGTCATTATGGAATGCATCGAAAGGGGTCAGAAGTCATCCTATGACCTGCTCCGACCCATATAAATGACTCTAATATGGCCCTAGGGGTCCCAAGACACTTAGGGACATATGTCATCATGGAATGCATCGAAAGGGGTCGTAGGTCTTCTTTATACCCCCTTCGACCCATATAAACTAGTCTAATATGTCCCTAGGGGTCCTATAACCCCTAGGGACATATGTCGTCATGGAATGCATCGAAAGGGGTCATAGGAAATCCTCTGACCCCCTTCGACACATATTAACAAGTGTAATATGTACCTAGGGGTCCTAGGACCCCTAGGCACATATGTCATCATGGAGTACATCAAAAGCATTCATAAGTCATCCTTTGACCCCTTTCAACACATATAAATGATTCTAATATGTCCCTATCGGTCCTAGGGACATATGTCATCAAGGAATGTGTCGAATGGGGTCAGAGGTCATCCTATCACCCCCTTCGACACATATAAATGATTCTAATATGTCCCTAGGGGTCCTAGGGCCACTAGAGACATACGTTATCATGGAATGCATTAAAAGTGGTTAGAGGTCATCTTGTTACCCCCTTCGACCTATATAAATGATTTTAATATGTCCCTAGGGGTTAGGACCCCTAGGGACGTATGTCATCATGGAATGTGTCGAAAGGGGTCATAAGTTAGCCTATAACCCCCTTCAACCCATATAAATGATTCTAATATGTCCCTAAGTGTCCTAGGATCCCTACAGACATATGTTGCCATGGAATGCATTGAAGGGGGTCATAGGTCAACCTATGACCCCCTTCAACTCATATAAACTATCCTAATATATCCCTAGGGGTACTAGGACACCTAAGGACATATATCATCATGGAATGTGTCAAATGGGGTCAGAGGTCATCTTGTGACCTCCTTCAACCCATATAAATGACTCTAATATGTCCCTTGGTGTCCTAGGACCCCTAGAGACATATGTTATCATGGAATGTGTTGAAACATGTCATAGGTAATCCTATGACCCCATTCAAGACATATAAATGACTCTAATATGTCCCTAGGATTCATTGGACCCCTAGTGACATATGTCATCATGCAATGCAGCGAAAGGGGTCATAGATCATCCTGTGACCCACTTTGACCCCATATAAACGACTCTAATATGTTGCTATGATTTCTAGGACCCCTAGGGACATATGTCTTTATGGAATGTGTTGAAAGGGGTCAGAGGTCATCTTGTGACCCCCTTCAACCCATATAAATGACTATAAAATGGCCATAGGGGTTCTAGGACCCATAGAGACATATGTCTTCATGGATTGCATGGAAAGGGGTTATAGGTCATCCTTTGAACCCCTTTGACCCATATAAATGACTATAATATGGCCTTTGGAGTCCTAGGACCCCTATGGACATATGTCATCATGGATTGCATTGAAAGGGGTCACACGTCATCGTGTGACCCCCTTCGACTCATATAAACAACTCTAATATGTCCATAGGTGTCCTAAGACCCCTAAAAAGATATGTCATCATGGAATGCGTCGAAAGGGGTCATAAATTATCTTGTGACCCGATTTCACCCATATAAATGAATCTAATATGGCCCTAGGAGTCTCTAGGGACATATGTCATTGTGGAATGCATCAGAAGAGATCATAGGGACATATTTCATTGTGAAATACATCAAAAGAGATGATAGGTCATCTTGTGATCCCCTTCGACCCATATAGACGATTCTAGTATGTCCTTAGGGGTTCTAGGACCCGTAAGGATATATGTCATCGTGGAATGCATAGAAAGTAGTCAGAGGTCATCCCGCGACCCCCTTCAACCCATATAAATGACTCTAATATGACCATAGGGGTCATAGGACCCCTAGCCACATATATCATCCTAGATGACATGAAAAGCTTTCATAGGTCATCCTATGACCCCCTTTAACATATATAAATGATTATAATATGTCCCTAAGTGTCCTAAGGACATATGTAATCATGAAATGTGTCAAAAAGGGTTAGAGGTCATCTTGTGACCCCCTTTGACACATATAAATGATTCTAAAATGTCCCTAGGGGTCCTAGGACCACTAGGGACATATGTCATTATGGAATGCATCGAAAGGGGTCTTAGGTCATCCTGTGACCCCCTTCGACCCATATAAATGATTTTAATATCATGGAATGTGTCGAAAGGTATCATAGGTCATCCTATAACCCCTTTTGACCCATCTAAATGATTCTAATATGTCCCTAGGTTTCCTAAGACCCCTAGGGACATATGTCATCATGGAATGCATCGAAAGGGGTCATATGTCATATTATGACCCCCTTCAACCCATATAAACTATTCTAATATGTCCCTACGAGTCATAGGACCCCTAGGGACATATGTCGTTATTGAATACATCAAACAGGGTCATAAGTCATCCTGTGATCCCCTTCGACCAATATAAATGACTCTAATATGTCCCTTGAGGTCTTAGGTCCCCTAGGGCCATATGTCATCATGGAATGTGCCAAAAGGTGTGATAGGTAATCCTATGATCCCCTTCAACACATATAAACAAGTCTAATATGTACCTATGGATCTTAGGACCCCTAGGCACATATGTCATCGTGGACTGCATCTAAAGCATTCATAGTTCATCCTATGACCCCTTTCAAAAAATATAAACAATTATAATATCTCTCTAAGGGTCCTAGGGACATATGTCGTCATGGAATGCGTCGAAAGGCATGAAAGGTCATCCTATGACCTCCTCTGAACCATACAAATGACTTTAATATGTCACCATGGATTGCATCGAAAGGGGTCATAAGTCATCTTGTGACCCCCTTCAACCCATATAAACGACTCTAATATATTGCTATGTGGTATAGGACCCCTAGGGACATATGTCTTCATGGAATGTGTCGAAAGGGATCAAAGGTCATCCTATGACCCCCTTCGACCCATAAAAAAGACTATAATATGGACTTTGGGGTCCTAGGACCCCTAAGGACATATGTCATCATGGATTGCATGGAAAGAGGTCATAGGTCATCTTGTGAACCCCTTCGACCCATATAAATGACTATAATATGGCCCTAGGGGTTGTAGAAGTCCTAGGGACATATGTCGTTATGGAATGCATGAAAAGGGATTAGAGGTCATCTAGTGACCTCCTTCAACCTATATAAATGCCTATAATATGGCCCTCGGGGTCCCAGGACCCCTAGGGACATATGTCATCATGGATTGTGTTGAAAGGGGTCATACATCATCTTGTGACCCCCTTCGACCCGTATAAACAACCCTAATATGTCCTTAGGTGTCCTAGGACACCTAGGAACATATGTCGTCATGGAATGCATCGAAAGGGATCATAGGTCATCCTATGACCCAATTTGACCCATATAAAAGAATCAAATATGGCCCTAGGGGTCTTAGGACCCCTACTGACATATGTCATTGTGCAATGTGTAGAAAGGGATCATAGGTCATCTTGTGACCCCCTTCGACCCATATAAATGATTCTAATATTTTCCTAGGGGTCCTAGGACCCTTAAAGACATGTAATCGTGGAATTCATCGATAGGGATCATTGGTCATCCTGTGACCCCTTTGACCCATATAAACAACTCTATTATGTCCAGAGGGGACTTAGGACCCCTAGGAACATACGTCATTGTGGAATGTGTCAAAAGAGGTCAGAGGTCACCCTGTGACCCCCTTATACCCATATAAATGAATACAATATGTCACTAGGGTTCCTAAGAACCCTATGAACATATGTCATCATGGATTGTGTTGAAAGGGGTCATAGGTAATCCTAAGGGTCCCATATAAATGACTCTAATATGGCCCTAGGGGTCCCAGGACTCCTAGGGACATATGTCATCATGGAATGTCTCGAAAGGTCTCATATGTCATTGTCTGACCCCCTTCGACCCGTATAAATTATTCTAATATGTCAGACATATGTCATCATGGAAATCATTGAATAGGGTCATAGGTCATCGTTTGATCCCCTTTGATAGATATAAATGACTCTAATATTTCCCTTGGGTTCCTAGGACACCTAGGGACATATGTCATCATCGAATGTGTCAAAAGGTGTCATAGGTAATCTTGTAACCCCCTTCGACAAATATAAATGATTCTAATATGTCCCTAGGATTCCTAGAACCCCTAGAGACATATGTCATCATGGAATACATTGAAAGGAGTCATACATCATCTTGTGACCCCCTTTGACCCATATAAATGACTCTAATATGTCCATAGGCGTCCAAGGACCCCTAGGGACATACATCGTTGTGGAATGCATTGAAAGGGGACACAAGTCATCCTGTGACCTACTTTGACCCATATAAAAACTTCTAATATAGCCCTAAGATTTCCAAGATACCTAGAGACATCTGTCATCATGGAATGTGTCGAAAGGGCTCATATGTCATCCTCTTACCCCCTTCAACCCATATAAACTATTATAATATGTCCCTAGGGGTCCTAGGACCCCTATAGATATATGTCATCATGGAATGGATTGAACGGGGTCATAGGTCATCTTTTGACCCCCTTTGACCCATATAAATGACTCTAATATGTCCCTTGGGGTACTAAGATGCTTAAGGACATATGTCATCATGGAATGTGTCGAAAGGTGTCATAGGTAATCCTGTGACCCCCTTCGACACATATAAACTACTCTAACATGTTCGTAAAAGTCCTAGAACCCCTAGGGACATATGTCGTAATAAATTGCATCAAAAGGGGTCATATGTCATCTTGTGACCCCCTTTGACCCATATAAATGACTCTAATATGTCCATAGGGATCCAAGGACCCGTAGAGACATGTGTCATCATAGAATGCGTCGAAAGGGTCATAGGTCATCCTGTTACCCCCTTTGACCCATATAAATGACTCTAATATGTCCCTAGCTATCCTAGGACCCCTAGGAACATATGTCACCATGAAATGTGTCGAAAGGGGTCATAGGTCATCCTGTGAACCCATTTGACCGATATAAATGAATCTAATATTACCCTAGGGGTACTAGAACCCCTAGGGACATATGTCATTGTGGAATGGGTCAAAAGTGATCATAGGTCATCTTGTGACCCCCTTCAACCCATATAAACAATTCTAGTATGTCCCTAAGTGTCCTAGGACCCTTAGGGACATATGTCATTATGGAATTCATCGAAAGGAATTAGAGGTCATCATGTGACCCCCTTTGTCCTATATAAAAAACTCTAATACGTCCATAGGGGTCCTAGGACCCTTAGGGACATACGTCATCATGGAATGCATCGAAAAGGGTCATAGGTCATCCTATAATGCCCTTCGACCCATATAGATGAATCTCATGTCCCTAGGGGTCTTAAGACCTCTATGGACATATGTCATCATGGATTATGTCGAAAGGGGTGATAGTTCATCATGTGACCCACTCTAACCCATATAAATGACTCTAATATGGCCCTAGGGGTCTGAGGACCCCTAAGGACATATGTCATTGTGGAATGCATCCAAAGGGGACAAAGGTCATTGGGTAACCCCCTTTATCCTATATAAATGACACTAATATGTCCCTAGGGCTCCTAGAGACATATGTCATTATGGAATGCGTCAAAAGGGGTCATAGGTCACCCATTGACCCCTTCTGACCCGTATAAATGACTTTAATATTTCCCTAGGGTTCCTAGGACCCATACGGACATACGTCATCATGGAATGCATCAAAAGATGTTATAGTTCATCTTGTGACCCTATTCTACCCATATAAATGACTCTAATTAATATGCCCCTAGGGGTGTTAAGACCTCGAGGGACATATCTTGTCGTGGAATGCATCGAAAGAGGTCATAGGTCAACCCATATTAATGATTCTAATATGTCCCTAGGTTTCCTAGGACCCCTAGTGACATATGGCATCATGGAATGTGTTGAAAGGGCCTATGACCCCTTTCGACCCATATGTATGATTCCAATATGTCTTTATGGGTCCTAGGACCCCTAGGGACATATGTCATCATAGAATGCTTCTGAATGGGTCATATATGATCCTCTAAAACCCTCTGACCCATATAAATGACTCTAAATGTCCCTAGGGACACACGTCATCATGGATTGCGTTCAAAGGGGTCATATGTCATCCTGTGACCCCCTTCGACCAATATGAACAACTCTAATATGTCCCTAAGGGTCCTAGGACCCCTATGGACATATATCATCTTAGAATATGTCAAAATGGGTCATAGGTCATCTTGTGACCTACTTCAACCAATATAAATGACTATAATATAGCTCTAGGGTTCCTAGGACCCCTAGGGACATATGTCATCATGGAATGCATCGAAAGGGGTCATAGGTCATCCTATGATCCCCTTCGACGCATATAAATAGTTATAATATGGCCTTAGGTGTCTTAAGACCCCTAGGGACATATTTCATCATGGGTTGTGTGCAAGCAGGTCAGAGGTCATCCTGTGACCCCTTTCGACTTATATAAACAACTATAATATGGTCATAGGGGACCTGGAACCCTTAAGGACATATGTCAGTTTGGAATACATTGAACATGGTCATAGGTCATCCTATGATCCCCTTCAACCCATATAAATGAATCTAATATGTCCTTAAAGGTTTTAGGACGCTTAAGGACATATGTCATCATGGAATGCATCTAATGAGGTCATAGGTCATCCTATGACCCCCATTCGACCCATATGAATGACTTGAATATGTCACTAGGGGTCCTAGGACCCTTAGGGACATAATTCATCCTAGAATGCATTGAAAGTGGCAAAGATCATCATGTGACCCTCTTCGACCCATATAAATGACTCTAATATGTACCTAGGGGTCCTAGGACCCGTAGGGACATACATGATCGTGGAATGCATCAAAAGGGGTCATAGGTCATCCTATGACCCCATTCTACCCATATAAATGACTCTAATATGTCCTTAAGGGTCATGGGATGCCTAGGGACATACCTTGCCATGTAATATGTCAAAAGTGGTCATAGGTCATCCTGTGACTCCCTCCAACCCATATAAATGACTCTAATATGTCACTAGGGATCCTAGGACCCGTAGGGACATACGTCATCATGGAATGTGTCGAAAGGGGTCATAGGTCACCCTATTACCCCCTTCAACCTATATAAATGACTATAATATGTCCCCAGGGGTTCCCGGACCAGTAGGGACATATGTCATAATGGAATGCATCGAAAGGGGTCAGAGGTCATCTTGTGACCCCTTTCAACCCATATAAATGACTCCAATATGTCCCTATGGGTCTAGAGACCCCTAAGAAAATATGTCATCATGGAATGTGTTCAAAGGGGTCATAGGCCATCTTGTGACCCCCTTTGACTCATATAAATGATTCGAGTATGTATCTAGGGGTCCTGAGACTCCTGGGGACATATATCATCATCAAATGCATTGAAAGGGGTCATAGGTTAACCTATGACCCCCTTCGACCCATATAAACAATTTCAATATGTCCTTAAGAGTCCTGTGACCCCTAGGGACATATGTCATCATGGAATGCATCGAAAGGGATCATAGGTCATCCTTTGACTGACCCATATAAACCATTCTAATATGTCCCTAGGGATCCTAGGACACCTTGGGACATACGTTGTCATGAAATGCGTTGAACGGGGTCATAGGTCATCTTGTGACCCCCTTTAACCCATATAAACAAGTGTAATATGTCCCTTAGGGTCCTAGGACCCCCAAGGACATATGTCATCATGGAATGCATCGAAAGGGGATATAAGTCATCTTGTGACCCCCCTTTGACCCATATAAATGAGTCTAATATGTCCCTAGGGGTCCTAAGACCACTAGGGACATATGTCATCATGGAATGCATCGAAAGGGGTCATAGGTTATCCTGTGACCCCCATTTACCCATATAAATGATTATAATATGTCCCTAGGGGTCCTTGAACCCATAGGGACATATGTCATCATGTATTGCATTTCAAGGGGTAATAGGTCATCCTATGACCCCCTTTGACACATATAAACAATTCTAATATGTCCCTAGGGGTCCTACGACCCCTAGAGACATATGTCATCATGGAATGTGTCGAAAGGGGTCATAGGTCATCCTATGACTCCTTTCGACCCATATAAACGATTCTAATATGTCCCAAAGGGTCTTAGGACTACTAGGGACATATGTCATCATGGAATGCATGAAAAAGGGTCATAGGTCACCCAATGACCCCCTCTGACCCATATAAATGATTCCAATATGTCCTTAGGGGTCCTAAGACCCATAGGAACATATGTCATCATGGAATGCATCTAAAGTGGTCATATGTCACCCTGTGACCCCATCCGACCCATATATTTGACTCGATTATGTAACTAGAGTTCTAAGGACCTATAGGGACATACATCATCATGAATTGCATTAAACGGGGTCATACATCATCTTGTGACTAGCTTCGACCCATATAAACAACTCTAATATGTCCCTAGGGGTCCTAGGACCCCTAAGGACATATGTCGTCATGGAATGTGTCAAAAGGGTTCAGAGGTCATCTTGTGACCCCTTTCAACATATACAAATGACTATAATATGACACTAGGGGTCCTAGGAATCCCAGGCACATATGTCATTATGGATTACATTGAAATGGGTCATATGTCATACTGTGACCCCCTTCGACCCATATAAACAACTCTAATATGTCTTCATGGAATGAGTCGAAAGGGGTCATAGGTCATCTTATGACCCCCTACGACCCATATAAATGACCATAATATGGTCCTAGTGGTCCTAGGACCCCAAGGAACATATGTCAGAATGGATTGCGTTGAAAGGGGTCATAGGTCATCCCATGACCCCCTCTGACCCATATAAACGACTCTAATATGGCCCTAGGGGTCTTAAGAATAGTAAGAACATATGTCATCTTGGAATGCAACAAAAGGGATCCGAGATCATCTTGTGACTCCTTTCGACACATATAAACCACTCTAATATGTCCCTAGGGGTCCTAGGAAACCTAGGTACATATGTCATCGTGAAATGCGTCAAACGGGGTCATAGGTCATGTTTTGACCCCCTACGACCCATATAAATAAGTCTAATATGTCCCTAGGGGTCCTAGGACCCTTCTGGAAATAGATCATTGTGAAATGCATTGAAAGGGGCCATGGGTCATCCTGTGAGCCCCTTCAACCCATATAAATGACTATAATATAGTCCTAGGGGTTATTGGACCCCTAGGGACATATGTCATCACAGATTGCATGGAAAGGGGTCATAGGTCATCTTGTGGACCCCTTCGACCCATATATACATCTATAATATGGCTTTGGGGGTCCTAGGAGCCCTAGGGACATATGTCATTGTGGAATGTGAGAAAAGGGGTCAAAGGTCATCTTGTAACCCTCTTCGACCTATAAAAATGACTATGATATGGCACTAGATGTCCTAGGACCCCTACTGACATATGTCATCATAGATTGCATTGAAAGGGGTCATAGGTCATCCTGTGACCCCATTTGATCCCTATAAATGAAACCTAAGAGTCATATAACCTCTAGGGACATATGTTGTGGTGGAATGCATAGAAAGGGATAATAGGTCATCCTGTGATCAGCTTCCACCCATATAAACAATTCTAGTATCTCCTTAGGTGTCCTAGGACCCTTAAGGTCATATTTCATCGTGGAATGTATCGAAAGGGGTCATAGGTCATCTTGTGACCCCCTTTGACCCATATAAATGACTCTAATATGTCCATAGGGATTCTAGGACCTAGGGACATACGTCATCATGGAATGCATCAAAAGGGGTCATAAGTGATCTTGTGACCCCTTTCAACCCATATAAATTATAGTAATTTGTCCTTAGGGGTCCTAGGGACATATTTCATGACAGAATGCATCAAAAGGGGTCATAGGTCACCCTGTGACCCCCTCTGAACCATATAAATGGCTCTAATATGTTTCTAGGGGTCCTAGGACCCGTAGGGACATATGTCATCGTGCAATGCATCAAATGAGGTCATAGGTCATTGTGTGACCCCCATCTACCCATATAAATGACTCTAATATGCCCCTAGAGACATATGTCATCATGGAATGTGTCGAAAGGGCCTATGACCCTTTTCTGCCCATATATATGATTATAATATGTCCCTATGGGTCCTAGGACCCCTAGGGACATATGTCATCATGGAATGCCTTCGACTCATATAAACAATTCTAATATGTCCCTAGGGGTCCTAAGACCCCTAGGGACATATGTCATTATGGAATGCCTCTGAATGAGTCATAGGTGATCCTTTAACACCCTCTGACCCATATAAATAACTCTAATATGTCATTAGGAGTCTTTGGACCCCTAGGGAAACATGTCGTGATGGATTGCATTAAAAGGGGTCATATGTCATCCTATGACCCCCTTCGACAGATATAAACAACTCTAATATGTCCCTAGGGGTCCTAGGACCCCTATGGACATATATCGTCATAGAATATTTCAAAAGGGGTCATAGGTCATCCTATGGCCCGCTTCAACCTATATAAACAACTATAATATAGCTCTAGGGGTACTAGGACCCCTAAGGACATATGTCATCATGGAAAGCATCGAAAGGGGTCATAGGTCATCCTATGACCCCCTTTGACCCATATAAATGATTATAATATGTCCCTAAAGGTACTAGGACCCCTAGGGAGATATGTCATCATGTATAGCATCGAAAGGGGTAATAGGTCATTCCGTGACCCACTTTGACCCATATAAATGATTCTAATATGTTCTTAGGGGTTTTACAACCACTAGGGACATATGTCATCATAGAATGTGCTAAAAGGGGTCAAAGGATTCTAATATGTTCCTAGGGGTCCTACGACATTAGGGACATATGTCATCATTAAATGCACTAAAAGGGGTCAAAGGTCATCCTATGACCCCCTTTGACCCATATAAATGATTCTAATATGTCCCTAGGTGTCCTAGGACCCCTAGGGACATATGTCATCATAGAATGTGTTGAAAGGGGTCATAGATCATCCTATGACCCCTTTCAACCCATATAAATGATTCTAATATGTCCCTAAGAGTCATAAGACCCCTAGGGACATATGTCATCATGGAATGCGTGAAAAGGGGTCATCCTCTGACCTCATTCGACCCATATAAATGACTCAAATATGTAACTAGCATTTGAAGGACCCCTAAGAGCATATGTCATCATGAATTGCATTAAAAGGGCTGATACATCATCCTGTGACATGCATCAACCCATATAAACAATTCTAATATGTCTCTAGGGGTCTTAGGACCCCTAAAGACATATGTCATCATGGAATGTGTCAAAAGGGGTCATCGGTCATCTTGTGAGCCCTTTCGACCTATATAAATGACTACAATATGACCTTAGGGGTCCTAGGACTCCTAGGCACATATGTTGTCATGGATTATGTTGAAACGGGTCATACGTCATCCTATGATCCCCTTCAAAAGGTATCATAGATTATCCTGTGACCCCCTTAAACCCATATAAATGACTGTAATATGGCCCTAGGGGTCTTAGGACTCCAAGGGACATATGTCATCATGGATTGCATTGAAAGGGGTCATAGGTCATCTTGTGACCCCTCTGACCCTACTAAATGACTGTAATATGGCCTTGGGGGTCCTACGAACCCTAAGGACATATGTCATTATGGAATGTAATGAAATGGATCAGAGGTCATCTTGTGACCCCCATCGACCCATATAAACTACTCTAATATATCCCTAGGGGTCGTAGGAACCCTAGGGACATATGTCACCATGAAATGCGTCGAACAGGGTCATAGGTCATCCTGTGACCCACTACGGCCCATATAAACAATTCTAATATGTCCCTAGGGGTGCTAGGAACCCTAGGGACATACATCATTGTGGAATGCATTGAAATGGGCCATAGGTCATCCTGTGACCCCCTTCGACCCATATAATTGACTATAATATGGCCCTAGGGGTTTTAGGACCCCTAGGGACATATGTCATCATGGATTGCGTGAAAATGGGTCATAGGTCATCTTGTGAACCCCTTCAACCCATATAAATGACTATAATATGGCCTTGGGGGTCCTAGGAGTCCTAGGGACATATGTCATTGTGGAATGTGTGAAAAAAGGTCAAAGGTCATTCTGTGACCCCCTTCGACCTATATAAATGACTATAATATGTCCTTATGGGTTATAGGACCCCTAAGGACATATGCCATTATGGATTGCATTGAAAGTGGTCATACGTCATCATGTGATGCCCTTCAACCCATATAAATGACTCTAATATGTCCCTAAGTGTCCTAGGATGCCTAGTAACATATGTCATCATGGAATGTGTCGAAAGGGGTCATAGGTCATCTTGCAACCCCATTCGACCCATTTAAATGATTCTAGTATGTCCCTAGGGGAACTAGGAACCTTAGGGATATATGTCATCATGGAATGCTTCAAAAGGGGTCATAGGTCATCCTGTGACTCCTTTCAACCCATATAAATAACTCTAATATGTCCATAGGAGTCCTAGGACCCCTAGGGACATACGTTGTCAGGGAATGTCTTGAAAGAGATCACAGGTCATCCTACAACCACCTTTGACCCCCCTTCGACCCATATAGATGAATCTAATATGTCCCTAGGGGTCCTAAGACCCGTATGGATATATGTCATCATGGATTGCGTTGAAAGGGGTTAGAGGTCATCTTGTGACCTGCCCCGACCTATATAAATGAATCTAATATGGCCCTAGGGGTCCAAGGACTCCTATGGACATATGTCATCATGCAATGCATCGAAAGGGGTTGTAGGTCATCCTATGACACCTTTTGATCCATATAAATGAGTCTAATATGTCCCTATGGTTCTTAACACCTCTAAAGACATATGTCATTATGGAATGCATTGAAAGGGGCCAGAGGTCATCCTGTGACCCCCTTTGACCCATATAAATGAGTCTAATATGTACCTAGGGGTCCTAGGACCCCTAGGCACATATGTCATCATGGACTGTATCGAAAGCATTCATAGGTCATCTTGTGACCCCCTTCAACACATATAAATGATTCTAATATTTCCCTAGGGGTCCTACAGACATGTCGTAATGGAATGTGTTGAAAGGTGTCAAAGGTCATCCTGTGACCCCCTTCGACACATACGAATGATTCTAATATGTCCTTAGGGGTCCTACGACCACTAGGGACATATGTTATCATGGAATGCGTCGAAAGGGGTCATAGGTCATCTTGTGACCCCCTTCGATCCATATAAATGATTCTAATATGTCCCTAGGGGTCCTAGGGCACCTAGAGACATATCTCATAATGGAATGTGTCGAAAGGCATCATAGGTCATCCTATAACCCCCTTTGACACATATAAAAGACTCCAATGTGTCCCTAAGAGCCCTAGGACCCCTAAGGACCTATGTCATCATGGAATGCGTTGAAATGGGTCGAAGGTCATCCTATGACCTCCTCCAACCCATATAAATGACTCTAATATGTACTTAGGGGTTGTAGGACCCCTAGGGACATATGTCATCATGAATTGCATTAAAAGGGGTCATAGGTTATCATGTGACCCCCTTCGACCCATATAAATGACTCTAATATGTTGCTATGGGTTCTAGGACCTCTAGGGACATATGTCTTCATAAAATGTGTCGAAAGGGGTTAGGGGTCATCTTGTGACCCCTTTCGTCCCATATAAACGAGTCTAATATGTCCCTAGGGTTCGTAAGACCTCTAGGGATATATGTCATCATGGAATGCATCGAAATTAGTTATAAGTAATCTTGTGACCCCCTTTAACCCATATAGACAAATCTAATATGTACCTAATGGTCCTAGGTCCCCTAGGCACATATGTCATCATGAACTGCATCGAAAGTATTCATAGGTCATCCTATGACCCCTTTCAACATATATAAATGGTTCTAATATGTCCATAGGCATCCTAGGGAAATATGTCATCATAGAATGTGTCAAAAGGGGTCATAGGTCATCCTATGACCCCTTTCGACACATATAAATGATTCTAATATGTCCCTAGGGGTTCTAGGACCACTAGGGTCATATGTCATTATGAAATGCATCGAAAGGGGTCATAGGTCATCTTGTAACCCCCTTAAACCCATATAAACGATTCTAATATGTCCCGAGGGGTCCTAGGACCCTTGGAGACATATGTCATTATGGAATGCATTGAAAGGTGTCATAGGTCATCCTATAACCCCCTTCGACCCATATAAATGATTCTAATATGTCGCTAGGTGTCCTAGGTACCCCTAGGGACATATGTCATCATGGAATGTGTTGAAAGGGGTCATAGCTCATCTTATGACCCTGTTTGACCCATATAAACTATTCTAATATAGATCGCTAGGGACATATGTCATCCTTGAATGCATCGAACAGGTTTAAAGGTCATCCTGTGACCCCCTTCACCCTATATAAATGACTCCAATATGTCCCTCGGGGTCCTAGGACCCCTAGGGACATATGTCATCATGGAACATGTTAAAATGTGTCATAGGTAATCTTGTGACCCTCTTTGATACATATAAATGAATCAAATATATCCTTAGGATTCTTAGGACCCCTAGGGACATATGTCGTCATGGAATGCATCAAAAGGGGTGAAAGGTCATCCTATGACCCTCTCAGACCCATATAAATTATTCTAATATGTACTTAAAGGTTGTAGGACCCCTACGGACATATGTCATCATGGATTGCATTGAAAGAAGTCATAGGTCATCTTGTGAACCCCTTGTAGCCATATAAACGACTCTAATATGTTGCTAAGGGTTCTAGGACCCGTAGGGACATATGTCTTCATAGAATGTGTCAAAAAGGATCATAAGTAATCTATCACCCCATTTGACCTATATAAACGATTCTAGTATGTCCCTAGGGGTCCTATGACCCGTAGGGACATATGTCATTGTGGAATGCATTGAAAGGGGTCATAGGTCATCGTGTGACTGCCTTTGACCCATATAAATGTCTTTAATATGTCCATAGGTGATTGAGGACCCCTGGGGACATACGTCATTATGGAATGTGTTGAAAGGGGTTATGGGTCATCCTATGACCAACCTATGACTGCCTTCGACCCATATAAATGAATCTAATATGTCCCTTGGGGTCCTAAGACCCCTATGGACATATGTTGTCATGGAATGCATCGAAAGAGGTCATAGGTCATCCAGTGACCCTGTTTGACTCATATAAATGACTCTAATATATCCATAGGTATCCTAGGATCCCTAGGCACATACATCATCATGGAATACGTCAAAAGGGAACATAGGTCATCTTGTGACCCCCTTTGACTCATATAAATGATTCTAATATGTCCCTAGGTGCCCTAGGACCCCTCAAAAAATTTGTTATGATGGAATGCGTCAAAAGGGGTCATATTTCATCCTGTGACCCCCTTCGACTGATATAAACAACTCTAATATATCCCTAGGGGTCCTAGGACCGCTATGGACATATATCATCATAAAATATGTTGAAAGGGGTTAGAGGTCATCCTATGACCCACTTCAACTTATATAAATGACTATAATATAACTCTATGGGACCTAGGACCCCTAGCGACATATGTCATCATGGAATGTGTTGAAAGGGGTCATAGGTTATCCTGTGATCCCCTTCAACCCTTATAAATGACTATAATATGGCCCTAGGGGTCTTAAGAACCCTAAGGATATATGTCATCATAGATTACGTACAAACGGGTCATAGGTCATCTTGTGACCCCCTTCAACCCATATAAATGACTATAATATGGCCATAGGGGTCCTAGGACCCCTAAGGACATATGTTATCGTGAAATGTGTCGAACGGGGTCATAGGTCATCTTGTGACCCCCTTTGACCCATATAAATGACTCTAATATGTTTCAAGGGGACCTAGGACCCTTAGTGACATATGTCACTATGGAATGCATTGAAAGGGGTCATAGGTAATCCTGTGACCTCCATTCGACCCATATAAATGACACTAATATGTCTGTAGGGGTCCTAGGATGCCTAGGGACATACTTCATCCTAGAATGCATTGAAAGGGGTTAGAGGTCATCCTGTGACCCCCTTGGACCCATATAAATGACTCTAATATGTCCCTAGGGGTCCTAGGACCCCTAGGGACATCTGTCATAATGGAATGCATCGAAAGGGGTCATAGGTCATCCTGTGACCCTTTTCGACCCATATAAACGACTCTAATATGTCCTTAAGGGTTGTGGAACCCCTAAGGACATACATTGTCATGGAATGTGTCGAAAGGGGTCGTAGGTCATCCTGTGGACCCCCTCCGATCCATATAAATGAGTCTCATATGTCCCTAGGTATCCTAAGACCCGTAAGGACATACGTTGTCATAGAATGTGTCGAAAGGGGTCATAGGTCATCCTGTGACCCCCTTTCACCCATATAAATGACTCTAATATGTCCTCAGGGGTCCAGGGACCACTAGGGATATACATCATCATGGAATGCATCGAAAGGGGTCAAAGGTCATCTTGTGACCCCCTTCGATCCATATAAATGACTCTAATATGTCCTTAGGGGTCTAGGGACACCTAGGGGCATATGTCATCATGGAATGTGTTGAAATGGGTCAT
Source organism: Cupressus sempervirens (assembly GCA_028749045.1). Lineage (NCBI taxonomy): Eukaryota > Viridiplantae > Streptophyta > Pinopsida > Cupressales > Cupressaceae > Cupressus > Cupressus sempervirens. The sequence goes on from CM053786.1 coordinate 426,797,451, forward strand.
AGGTCATCTTGTGACCCTCTTTGACTCATATAAACGAGTCAAATATATACCTAGGGGTCTTAGGACACCTAGGGACATATGTCGTCATGGAATGCATCGAAAGGGGTCATAGGTCATCTGATGACCCCCTTTGACTCAAATAAATGATTCTAATATGTCTTTAGGAGTCCTACAACCCCTAGTGACATATGTCTTCATGGAATGCACCGAAAGTGGTGATAGGTCATCTTGTGACCCCCTTTGACCCATATAAATTAGTCTAAGATGTGCCTAGGGGTCCTAGGACCCCCAAGGACATATGGCATCATGGAATGCATCGAAAGGGGTCATAGGTCATCCTGTGACCCCTTTGACCCATATAAATGATTATAATAAGTCCCTAAGGGTTCTAGGACCCCTAGGGACATATGTTATCATGTAATGCGTCAAAAGAGGTAATAGGTCATCCTGTGACCCCCTTTGACCCATATAAGTGATTCTAATATGTCTTTAGTGGTCCTAGCACCCTTAGGGACATATGTCATCATGGAATGCACTAAAAGGGGTCAAAGGTCATCCTATGACCCCATTTGACCCATATAAATGATTCTAATATGTCCCTAGGGGTCCTAGGACCCGTAAAGACATATGTCATCATGGAATGTGTCGAAAGGGGTCATAGGCATTCTTGTGCCCCCTTTCGATCCATATAAATGATTCTAATATGTCGCTAAGTGTCCTAAGACTTCTAGGGACATATGTCATCAAAAAAAGCGTGAAAAGAGTTTATAGGTCACCCAATTACCCCCTTCGACCCATATAAACATTTCCACTATGTTCTTAGTGGTCCTAGGACCCCTTGGGAGATAGGTCATCATAGAATGCGTATAAAGGGGTCATAGGTCATCCTTTGACCCCATCTGATTCATATAAATGACTAATATGTAAAAAAGGTTCTAATGACCCCTAGGGACATACGTATTCATGAATTATGTTAAAATGGGTCATACATCATTCTATGACCCCTTTCAACAAATATAAATGACTCTAATATGTCCCTAGGGGTCCTAGGACCCTTAGGGACATATGCCTTCATGAATTGTGTTGAAAGAGGTCATAAGTCATCTTGTAACCTCCCTCGACCCATATAAACAACTCTAATATGGCCCTAGGGGTCATACGAACACTAATGACATATGTCATCATGGAATGTGATGAAAAGGATTAGAGGTCATCTTGTGATCCCTTTCGACCCATATAAACCACTCTAATATGTCCCTAGGGGTCATAGGAACCCTAGGGACATATGTCATTATGAAATACTTCGAACGGGGTCATAGGTCATCCTATGAACCCCTTCGACTCATATAAATGACTATAATATAGCCCTGGGGGTCCTAGGAGCCTTAGGGACATATGTCATTGTGGAATGCGTAAAAAGGGGTTAGAGGTCATCCTGTGACCCCTTTTGAGCTATATAAACAACTATAATAAGGCCCTAGGGGTTCTAGGACCCCTAGGGACATATGTCATCGTGGATTACGTTGAAAGAGGTCATATGTCATCCTGTGACCCCTTTCAACACATATAAACAATTTTAATATGTCCCTAGGGGTCTTAGGGACATATGTCATCATGAAATGTTTTGAAAGGGGAAGAGATCATCTTGTAACTCTTTTTGACAGATATAAATGATTCTAATATGTCCCTAAAGGTCATAGGACCACTAGGGACATATGTCATCATGAAATGCATTGAAAGGGTTAATAGGTCATCTTGTGACCCCCTTTGAACCCCTAGGAACATATGTCATCATGGAATGCATTGAAAGGGGTCATAGGTCATCCTATGACCCTCTTCGACCCATGTAAATATTTCTAATATGTCGCTAGGTGTCATAGGACCCCTAGAGACATGTTGTCATGAAATGCGTCTAATGGGGTCATAGGTCATCCTATGACCCCTTTAGACCCATATAAATGACTCTAATATGTCCTTTGGGTTCCTAGGACCCTTAGGGACATGTCATCATGGAATGTGTCCAAAGGTGTCATAGGTAATCCTATGACCCCCTTTGACACATAAACGAATTTAATATGTTCTTCGAAATCTTAGGTCCCCTAAAGACACATGTCATAGAAAGGGGTCAAAGGTCATCCTATGACCCCCTCTGACCCATATAAATGACTCTAATATGTACTTAAGGGTGGTAGGACCCTTGAGGACATATGTCGTCATGGATTGCATTGAAAAGGCTTATAGGTCATCCTATGACCCCCTTCGACTCATATAAATGACTTTAATATGTCACTATGGATTCTAAGACCCCTAGGGACATATGTCTTCATTGAATATGTCGAAAGAGGTTAGAGGTCATCCTGTGACCCCCTTTGACCCATATAAACAACTATAATATGGCCCTAGGGGTAATAGGACCCCTAGGGACATATGTCATCATGGATTGTGTGGAAAGGGTTCATAGGTCATCCTGTGAATGCCTTTGACCCATATAAATGACTATAAGAATGGCCCTAGGGATTCTAGGAGCCCTATGGATATGTCGTTATGGAATGCGAGAAAAGGGGTTAGAGGTCATCCTATGACTCCCTTTGACCTATATAAACTACTATAATATGGCCCCAAGGGTCTTAAGATCCCTAGGGACATATATCATCATAGATTGCATTGAAAGGGGTCATATGTCATCCTGTGACCCCTTTCAACCCATATAAATGATTCTAATATGTCTTTAGGTGTCCTAGGTCCCGTAAGAACATATGTCGTTACGGTATGCGTCGAAAGGCATCAGAGGTTATCCTGTGACCCCATTTGACCCATAAGAATGATTCTATTATGTCCCTAGGGGTCCTAGGATCCCTAGGGACATATTTCATCATTTAATGGGTCAAATGGGGTCATAGGTCAACCTATGACCCCCTTTGACCTTTTTGAACAATTCTAATATGTCCCTAGGATTCCTATGACCCCTAGGGACATATGTCATTATGGAATGCATTGAAAGGGGTCATAGGTCATCTTTTGACCCTCTTCAACCCGTATAAATGAGTCTAATATGTCCCTAGGGGTCCTATGACCCCTAGAGACATATGTCATCACGAACTATGTCGAAAGGGGTCATAGGTGATCCTGTGACTCCGTTTGACTCATATAAATGATTATTATATGTCTCTAGGTGTCCTAGGACCCTTAGGGACATATGTCATCATGTAATGCATCAAAAGGGGTAATAAGTCATCTTGTGACCCTCTTTGACCCAAATAAATGATTTCAATATGTCCCTAGGCGTCCTAGGACCCCTAGGGACATGTCATCATGGAATGTGCTAAAAGGGGTCAAAGGTCATCCTATGACCCCCTTTGACCTATATAAATGATTCTAATATGTCCTTAGGGGTCCTAGGACCCGTAGGGATATACATCATGATGGAATGTGTTGAAAAGGTGTCATAGGTCATCTTATGACCCCTTTCGACCCATATAAACGATTCTTATATGTCCCTAAGGGTCCTAGGACCCCTACGAACATATGTCATCATGAAATGAGTGAAAAGGGGTCATAGGTCACCCAGTGACCCCCTCTGACCCATATAAATGATTAGAATATGTCCCTATGGGTCTTAGGACCCCTAAGGACATATGTCATCATGTAATGCATCTAAAGGGGTCATAGTTCATCCTCTAACCCTATCCAACCCATATAAATGACTCTAATATGTAACTAGGGTTCTAAGGACCCCTAGGGATATATGTCATCATTGATTGTGTTAGAAGTGGTCATGAATCATCCTGTGACCCACTTCGACCCATATAAAAAACTCTAATATGTTCCTAGGGACATATGTCATCATGGAATGTGTGAAAAGGGGTCATAGGTCATCCTATAACCCATTTCGACCTATATAAACGACTATAATATGACCCTACGGGTCTTAGGACTCCTAGGCACATATGTTGTCATGGATTACATTGAAAAGTGTCATACATCATCCTATGGCCCCCTTCGACCCATATAAATGATTCTAATATGTACCTTGGGGTCCTAGGACCCCTAGGGACATATGTCATCATGGAATGTGTTGAAAGGGGTCATAGGTCTTCTAGTGACCCCTTGTTGACACATATAAATGACTATAATATGTCCTTAGTGGTCCTAAGACCCCAAGGGACATATGTCATCATGGATTGAATTGAAAGGGGTCATAGGTCATCTCATGATCCCCTTTGACCCATATAAATGACTCTAATATGGCCTTAGGGGTGCTACGAACCCTGAGGATATATGTCATCGTGGAATGCAACAAAAGGGATCGGAGGTCATCCTATGACCCCTTTTGACCCATATAAACCACTCTAATATGTCTCTAGGGGTCCTAGGAACCCTAGGGACATATGTCATCACAAAATACATTGAACAGGGTCATAGGTCATCCTGTGACCCCCTACGACTCATATAAACAAGGCTAATATGTTCCTTGGTGTCCTAGGACCCCTAGGGACATACATCATCGTGGAATGCATCAAAAGGGGCAATAGGTCATCTTGTGATCCCTTTCGACCCATATAAATGACTCTAATATGTCCATAGGGGTCCTAGTACCTCTACGAACATACGTCATCATAGAATCCATTAAAATGGGTCATAGGTCATCTTGTGACCCCCTTTGACCCATATAAATGATTCTAATATGTCTTTAGGGGTCGTAGGACCACTAGGGACATATGTCATCATGGATTGTGTTGAAAGGTATCATAGGTCATCCTGTGATCCCCTTCGACCCATATAAATGACTCTAATACGTCCTTAAGGGCCTTGGGACCCTTAGGGATATACGTCATCATAAAATTCTTTGAAAGGGGTCATAGGTCATCTTGTGACCCCCTTTAACCCATATAAATGAGTCTAATATGTCTCTAGGTGTCCTAGGACCCTTAGGGACATACGTCATCATGGAATGTGTCAAAAGGGGTCATAGGTCATCCTGTGACCCCCTTCGTCCCATGTAAATGACTCTAATATGTCCCTAAGGGTCCTGCAACCCCTAGGGACAGATGTCCTCATAGAATGCTTAGAATGGGGTCATAGGTCATCCTGTGAGCCCCTTCGACCCATATAAATGACTCTAATATGTTCCTAAGGCTACTAAAGCTCCTAGGGACATATGTTGTCATGGAATGCATTGAAAGGGGTCATAGGTCATCTTGTGACCACTAATATGTCCCTAGGGTTCTTAGTACCGTTAGGGACATGTCGTCATGAAATGTGTCGAAACAGACCTATGACCCACTCTGACTCATATAATCAATTCTAATATGTACCTAAGGGTCATAAGACTCCTAGGGACATATGTCATCGTGGAATGCATTAAAAGGGGTCATAGGTCATCCTGTGACCCCCTTCGACCCATATTAATTATTTTAATATGTCCCTAGGGGTCCTGGGACCCCTAGGGACATATGTTGTCATGGAATGTGTTAAAAGGGGTAATAGGTCATCCTTTGACCGACCCATATAAACCATTCTAATATGTCCCAAGGGGTCCTAAGATCCCTGGGGACATATGTCATCATGGAATGTGTCGAAAGGGGTCATTGGTCATCCTGTGACCACCTTCAGCCCATATGAATGAGTTTAATATGTCTGTAGGGGTCCTAGGACCACTAAGGACATATGTCAACATGGAATGCATTGAAAGGGGTCATAGGTCAACCTGTGACCCCCTTCAAGCCATATAAATGATTATAATATATGAAATGCGTCGAAAGTGGTCATAGGTCATCCTATGACCCCCTTCGACCCATATAAATGACTCTAATATGTCCTTAGTGGTCCTAGGACCCCTAAGGACATATGTTGTCATGGAATGTGTCAAAATGGGTCATAGGTAATCTTGTGACCCCCTTCGATCCATATAAACAATTCTAATATGTCCCTAAGGGTTCTAGGACCCCTAGGGACATATGTAATCATGGAATGCGACAAAAGAGGTCATTGGTCATCCTATGACCCCCTTCGACCCATATAAATGATTCTAATATGTCTCTAGGAGTCCTAGGACCCTTGGGACATATGGCATCATGGAATGGATCAAAAGGGGTCATAGGTCGTCCTATGACCCCCTTCAACCCATTTAAATCATTCAAATATGTCCTTAGGGGTCCTAAGACCCCTAGGGACATATGTCATCATGGAATGTGTTGAGAGGATTCATAGGTCATCCTATGACCCCTTTTGACCCATATAAACAATTCTAATATTAAGGACATTTGTTTTCATAAAATGCTTGAAAAGACATCATAGGTCACCCAATGATCCCCTCTAACCTATGTAAATGATTCTTATATGTCCCTAGTGGTCCTGGGACCCCTAAGGACATATGCTAGGACCCCTAGGGACATATGTCGTCATGGAATGCATTGAAAGGGGTCATAGGTCATCCCTTGATGCCCTTTGACCCATATAAATGATTCTAATATGTCCCTAGGGGTCTTGCGAGCCCCTAGGGACATATGTCATCATGAAATATGTTGAAAGGGGTGATAGGTCATCCTTTGAACCCCTTCGACCCGTATAAAAGATTCTAATATGTCCCTAGGGACATATGGCATCATGGAATGCATTGAATGACCTATGACCCGCTTTGACCTATATAAATGAATGTAACATGTCCCTAGGGGTCCTAGGACCCCTATTGACATATGTCATCATGGAATGCATCAAAAGGGGTCATAGGTCATCTTGTGACCCTCTTCGACCCTTATAAATGAGTCTAATATGTCCCTAGGACCCCAAGGAACATATGTCATCATGGAGTGCATTGAAAGTGGTCATATGTCATCCTCTGACCCACTTCAACCAATATAAATGATTCTAATATGTCCCTAGGGGTCCTTGGACCCCTAGCGACATATGCCATCATGAAATGTGTTGAAAGGCATCTTAAGTCATCCTATGACCCCCTTTGACCGATATAAAGGATTCTAATATGTTCCTAGGGGTCATAGAACCCATAGGGACATATGTCATCATGGAATGCTTTAAAAGGGGTAATAGGTCATGCTATGACCCCCTTCAACCCATATAAATGATTCTAATATGTCTCAAGGGTTTCTAGGACTGCTAAGGTTATATATCATTATGGAATGTGTGAAATGGTGACATAGGTCATCCTCTAACCTGCTCTGACCCATATCAACGATTCTAATACATCCCTAGGGACATATGTCATCATGGAATGTATTGAAAGGGGTCATAGGTTATCCTGTAACCCCCTTCAACCCATATAAATGACTCCAATATGTCCCTAGGGGTCCTAAGACCATTAGAGACATATGTCATCATAGAATGCGTCGAAAGGGGTCATAGGTCATCTTATGACCACTAATATGTCCCTAGGGAGCCTAGCACTCTTAAGAAAATATGTCATTATAGAATGCATTGAAAGGGGTCATAGGTCATCCTATGACCCCCTCTGACCCATATAAATGATTCTAATATGTCTCTAGAGGTTCTAGGACCCCTAGAGACATATGTCCTCATAGAATGCATTGAATAGGGCCATAGTTTATCTTTTGACCCCTTTGACCCATATAAATGACTCTAATATGTTCCTAGGGATCAAAGGACCACTACAAACATATGTCATCATGTAATGCATCAAAAAAATTCATAGGTCATCCTATCACCCCCTTCGACCCATAGAAATGAATCTAATATTTTCCTAGAGATCTTAGGACTCCTAGGGACATATGTCATCGTGGAATGCATTGAAAGGGGTTATATGTCATCCTATGACCCCCTTCAACCCATATAAATGACTCTAATATGTCCATAAGGGTCCTAGGACCCTTAGGTGCATATGTCATCATGGAATGCTTTGAAAGGGGTCATAGGTCATCCTATGACCCCATTTGACTCATATAAATGACTTTAATATGTCCCTAGGGGTCCTAGGACTCCTAGGGACATATGTTGTCATGGAATGTGTTGAAATTGGTCATAGGTCATCCTATGACCCCCTTCAACCCATATAAATGATTCTAATATGTCCCCTAGGGATGTATGTGTTGGGCATTCATTTTGCATGAGGTCAACGATAGGAATCCATAGTGTAATTTCTCTCTTGAAAAGAAAATCTTTTTAAGGATCCACTTTAAGGTTCAGTGTTTGTCTTACGACGTACCAAAATCTTCTCAATAGAAGATAAATGTGAATGTTCATGAGGAGGCCTTTACTGGTTCCAAAACTCTTTTACCTTGGAATCAAGTAAAATCTATTTGCAGTCTCAAAAATATCACCAAAAGAACAATGTTTTTGTATTTTCTATTTTTTAATGAATGCAACTCTAACAATGTAGCTAGTATGAGGTCCTAATCTAACCGGGGGGTTAGCAAAGCAAATAAAGAAACTAAAAGAAAATAACATGAAATTGAAATTCCTAAATGGACATAAGCTACAAAACACAACATGCTTCGAGTTAAACCTTTGAAGAAATCGGTAGGAAACCAATGAAAACAGGAGCAACACTTCTTAGAATCCACTGATGCAATCGTCGGTGAGAATCTATAACAAATCGAATGATGTTTCACTCTTCATCAAATCGTAAGGCCACAAAAAGTACGCTCATGCGAGACAAAAAGCTATGTAGACACAATTGGGTGATCTCTTCTCAAGCTCGTTATGTCAATGGAATTCATATCTATAGCAAACACCAGAACTAAAAGATCACACAACTAGAAAAAATGCAATAAACCTTTGGCTCATTCACAATCTCATGAATAAATCCACAAAACAATAACACATTCAGGAAAGAATAACTACACTTTGAATGCTAGCACCAAAAGCATAATTTTATTGCATAATAATAGCGGCCCTTTTTACATTTTACAATGGGGTATTTATAAGAAATCATCTCCTCAATTTGTGTTGAGAGTGAGAGATATCTTAATGCAATAAAATGCTTTTAAAAAATTAAATAAACTAAATATATACAAACTGAAAATCTAACTGCTGCTTAGAGGGACTCCATCCATATTTTATTCATTAATTGGATGCATGACCCCTTTACATGTCAAAAACAATGAAAGTATGAGAGAGAAAGTAGGAGGAAGCCATCACTCGAATTAGAAGTGCATGGAGACACCAAAAATAGAAGCTAGCCTTTCACCAGGCGTGTTGGAGTTAACTTGCCATCAGAATGTGCTCCCAATGCATGGAAAGTGATATTTTTGAAACTAGTAGTCAACTGTCGGCGCACCGCTGAATTGTGAAGCTACATGAAAATGCGGAGCCACGGACCTGCAGAGCTATGGATCTATGGAGCTGCGGACCTGCGGAGCTCAATTCACCAAAAAATCAAAGTTCTCAATTTTGAAAAAGATTTTTGAGTTTTGTTCAAATGAGGTTTTAGATCACTTTTTTTATACGCTCCATGCCCCTTTCTGATGATTTACACCCTCTTTATAGCCAATTACTTTCATAAACTTGCACTCCCTCTACTTCTTCAATAGAAAAATCTCAAAGCACTTGCATTGAATCTTGCCCCCAATAGCTGCATAAGATGAGGAACCTAATTCGCTTTATGTGTCAAACCTCTGTATCTTTGGCCTTTGTCTTCTCTCCACCTGTCGAATCCTTCCTGACGAGAAACCAAGTGATCCAGATTATCCAAGACGATCAAATGTTTGCAACTTTTTCATATTTTTTCACAAATTTTCTAAGCATTTTTTAATGACCTTTTTGGAGGTCTTCTGCTCAAAATTTCAAGTTGAAACTTTCATCGGTCCATAAAATTGAGCAATCAGAGGCTCACTATTTTAGGGATTAAAATTAGATCTTCAGTTCTTCTTTCCAACGGTGTAAGCGATTCTGAATTCTGAGGCCCGAGTTAAAAGTTATGATCTCTACAAGTTGAGGATGTCATTTTTACCTACAAAAGAAGCAAACATTAGTCCGTAGAGTTAACAATGCATAGTAAAGACACACTAGCCATTCAAACAAAACTGGAGGTGAATCTTGAAATCTGGCTAAGTCTAAAATTTTGAAGCCCTAAAATCTGGCTAAGTCTGAAATCTTGAAGCCCTGAAATTTGGCTAAGTCTGGATTTTTGAAGCCCTGAAATTTTCTAAAATGTTTACCTTATCTCCAGGAGGCCTGAAACCTATCTCAAAAGATTTGTCGCATGTATTAAAATATATCTTAAGTATAAGGAATAGAACTTATACTTAAACAATATATTTTAAACCCCTCTCATTGGCTATTCAAGCAAAACTAGAGGTGAAAGGGTAGCTTGGCAAGGGCACATGGTCCTTGGGAGCATGGTGGTGCGAATGCACACAAGGTGCCTTGGACATGGGCATGCATGCATGCATGAATCGTGGTAGTGCGCGGCATGTGCAGGCACAAGTTCATGGTGCACACGGATGAGCGCAGTGCGCATCATGCGCAGGCGTGAGTTCACGGCGTGCGCAGGCAGAAGTTCATGGTGCACGACCCAAGTTCATAGTGTGCGTGCATGAGCACGGTGCATGGCGCATGTGTATGAGCGTGCAGGCACAAGTGCATGGCACAGGTGCGTGGCATCGGGTTGCACATGCATGTGGTGCTTTTTTTTTTTCAATTTTTCAAATTTTTTGTGATTTTCAATTTTTTGATTTTTTTGTGAATTTCGGACTCAACTGTCAAACAAAAATTCTTCTCCTGACTCGAATTGTGAGTTTGAGAGTTGAAAAAAGTAGGGGGTCCCCATTCCTAGTGAGGAATGGGGCGTGTGTTGTGGACACCACAACAATATGTCATCATGGAATGTGCCAAAAGTGGTAATAGGTCATCTAATGACCCCCTTCGTCCATTATAAATCATTTTAATATGTCCCTAGGGGTGCTAGGATCTGTAAGGACATATGTCATCATGGAATGTATTGAAAGGGGTCATAGGTTATCCTACGACCTCTTTCGACCCATATAAACGATTATAATATGTCCCTCAAGGTCCTATGACCCTTAGGGACATATGTCATCATGGAATGTGTCGAAAGGGGTCATAGGTCATCTTATGACCCCTTTCGACCCATATAAATGATTCTAATATCTCCTTAGGGGTTCATATTCTAATATGTCCTTAGGGGTCCTAGGACTGCTAGGGACATATGTCGTCATGTTATGCATGAAAAAAGGTCATAGGTAATCCTATGACCTTCTCCGACCCATATAAATGATTCTAATATGTCCCTAGGGGTGTTAGGACCCCTAGGGACATATGTCATCATGAAATGCATTGAAAGTGGTCAATGGTCATCCTATCAACCCTTTTGACCCATATAAACGATTCTAGTATGTCCCTAGGGGTCCTAGGACCCGTAGGGACATATGTCATCATGGAATGCATCGAAAAAGGGTCATATTTCATCCTGTGACCCCCTTCAACCCATATAAATGACTCTAATATGTCCCTAGGGGTTCTAGTACCCCTAGGGACACATGTCATCATGGAAATTGTCAAAAAGGGTCATAGGTTATTCTATGACCCCTTTTGACCCATATAAATGATTCTAATATGTCACTAGGGGTCCTAGGGCCCCTAAGGAGATATGTCATCATGGAATGTATGAAAGAGAGTCATAGGTCATCCTATGACCCCCTCAAACCCATATAAATGATTCTAATATGTCCCTAGGGGTCCTAGGACCCCTAGGGACATATGTCATCATGGACTCGTAGTGTGCCTTAGTTCATAGGTGCACCATAGCGTAACTTTTAAACCGCTGATCTTGGCATCTAATTGTTAGTGCCATTAGCTTCGGGTGGGTAGGTGAACTATAGTGACACCCTTGTTCTAGCCATGAAGACCATCCATCATCTGCGGCCACCCTGTACTGAGGAGTCTCCAAGGTGCTCTAAGTGCATTTTGAGGTTGATCTTTTGAGGGTCCTAACTTGGACCTCGTGAGGGCTATCGATGAATTGTTGGATGCTATAGGATATTGATGCTGAGGCCTAAAATAACCTATCTCATTTTTGAGAGATCACATTTTGTTTGAATTTAGCCCAACGATCTAGCTTTATGTCAAAACTCTTAGTGTGCCTCAGTTCATAGGTGCATCATTGCATAAATTTAAAACTACTGATCTTGGAATCAAATCATTAGTGCCATTAGCTCTGGGTGGGTGGGTGAACCCTAGTGACACCTTTATTCTAGCCACAAAGATCATCCATTATCTGCAACCATCTCATGTCGAGGAGTCTTGTTGGTAAATAGATTTGTCACAGTAGAATTTCCCAACAGAGTATGTGGCAAACTGTTCACAATAGTTGGATAGGCCCTTGATATCCGGCCTTCCTCTGCGTTTTGAGGGGCAACTGACTATTTTACCAAGTGGGTGGAAGCGACCCTAGTAAAACAAACAACTTCAGAAGTGGTGTACAATTTTATCAAACAAAACATTCTGGTTAGGTTTGGTGTGCCGAATAAAATTGTTACTGAAAATGCTACCAACTTCTCTTCTCAAGAGATATCATCATTTTTCTATCAATACGAGATTATTCTCTCTCATTCCTCTGATTATTTCGCACAAGGAAATGGTCAGGCGGAATCAAGCAATAAAAACATTATGACCATTGTGCAAAAACTTATAGATGTTAATCAAAGATCTTGGCACAAGCACCTGTACGATGCATTGTGGACAGATCGTATTACTAAAAAGAGAGCAACAGGATTTTCTCCCTTCGAGATCCTGTATGGAATTGAGCCATCTCTTCCTCTTCCTTTAGAGCTATCCACCTTGAAATTATAGAGTGCCATTGAGAATCTTGAATTCAAAGATGCTCTTGAGAAATGAATGTTGTATTTGACAAAGTTGGAAGAAGAAAGAGAGATGGTTGTTAATAGAATTCAGGAACATCAATCTCGTGTCAAGAAGTTATTTGATAAAAAGGCTAAGCAGAGGATGTTTTGAGAAGGCGATCTTGTCTTGCTTTGGGATAAGCACAGAGAGTCAAAAGGATTACATGGAAAATTTGACTCCTTATGGAGAGGCCCTTTCCAGATCAAAGAGGTATGCGGAAAGAACTCTTTTATTTTGTCATACCTGAGCGGTACCTAGTTGCTCTTACCTTATAATGGGCAACACCTAAAACATTATCATCAGTAGAAGGTGTTGTACACCTTTTTGTATATAGGTTGTCCTATTTTTTATGTGCTCCTGTTAGTTGGTGTTGTTTTGGTCTTTCTTTCTGTTGCCCTATTTTTGGTGTTCGTTCCCTCTTTTGTAAATTGGTCCCTTAAATGACTCTATTTTATAGCCCAATGGATAAGACACTACTTTATTCATTCTGGATTCGAGGATCGTCCCTTGTCAGTCCTTGTCCCCAATTAGAGCCAGTTGTTGCCCGACTATAGAATTTGTTCCAATTCTAGGAGCCATGGTTAATATTTAAAACTTGCCTTGTTTTAAGCCTTAAATTGATCATTCTATCTATGAAATTAGCAAGTCTTTAAGCCTCCATGTCTCCTGCTCATTAGTGGTTCTGCACAGCACTTGAGATCATTGAAATCCAACTTCTGAGCCTCCAGATATAAAAGGTTAATAATTGCCGCCTAAACACGTATTTCTTAACCTTTAACTTCTTAAAAGGTTAATGTTAACCACCAAAAACGTGTTTTTCTTAACTTCCAAATAAAAGGTTAATGTTAGCCACCAGAAACATGTTTTTCTTAACCTCCAAATAAAAGGTTAATGATCCCAACCAAAAATACGTATTTCTTAACCTCTTCAAGACGGTTATTAACCTCTTGAATTTCTTGATGAAGGATTGGACATGTGAATGGCTTGAAATCAATGATCATGAGAATTCATGTTTTCTAGTAACATGATTTCTAAGATGTGGAGAGATTTACAAGTGGTCCGAAACAACAAGAATACCAACAGCCATGGACTATATGACAGGGTGCCTCTTGACATCGCGTGCGACTCTGAGTTCAGAGTGTGATTGCAAGGAAATTGTGTGGAGTTACAAACAAGGCACGCTACCTATTTCATTGTCTTCTCTCAATATTACATCCCATGGGTAGATAGACGGTACATGGGAGTTATTTGGTAAAAAGCCTGTAGGTTGCACAATGACAGTCCACGTAACTACACACTTGAATATTTCATGATTCCCTTTCATCTTGAAAGATGTTATTAAATCATTTTCAAATGGATTGAATGATCAATATGATAAGAATTTCATCTTACTTGCATGATAGAAAAGAATCTTGCATCATCAATTTTACATAATGTTATGCTTACGGCTGGTATATGACCAATTCGGAGGAAAGGGAATGGAGCCGTGTGCAAAGAAAATTAAGTTAGTAAAGGAGCCTATGGTTTTCAAAAGATATTACCAGTATTTTCTATAATCCATGTACGTATTGGAGCTGAGGTGATACACATGAAAGGTTTACATTGGCATCCTCGCTACCTGTGCCAAATTGGAGCTATAGAACAGGGTATGAGCATCTGTCAAAACATGAAGAATGGAGATATCCTATCAGAGTTGTGATTGGTTTTGTGAGGTTATCTACACCCTCTAACCAGCGGCATTCAAGATTTTTATTGAATCAATAACTCCATGGTCCCTTCGAGCCACCACAAGGAGAAGAATGATTATTTTCCCACTATCTGAGAACCATATCATATGTGGTTTCTACCTTTCAATGAACACCAATGAATTTGCCATCTCTGGTCCTGATTCCAATTAGTGACATTCACTTGGCAAAATGATAAGGTACGATGACTATTTGATGGAAGACTCCTCCCAGTCCATGGCCACATAGCATATTAGAAAGTCAGAAAAGTACACTTGCAATAATTTCAACATTCCAAATATTCAAAGAATGTGCGAGTTTCATGCTCAAATACTCTTCAATCTCTAGCCTGTGGCATTAGGTGAATTTAGACATTCGCAACCTCTCAATAAGAGCATGAAATATGGGTGTACGTGTAAAAAAAAGGACATGAAAAATGATATGTGTGGTATGAGGAACATAGTACCATGAAATAAAGATGAAGTATTGCAGTAACCATCAAGGTGTGTGACTCGTGTGACCAATTGCATTGAAGGCAGCACTGTGAAAGATTAAAAGAAAATTGTTTGTCCAAATGCTCTCCACACAGTTTCATAGAAAGACTTCCATGTTGTTACTAGTTCAAAGAGATGGCCAAATGAGAAACATTCTATACCACCATGACTTGAAGTTCTAAATGAAGGAGGAGTCAAGCATGAGACAATAGTAGTAGTACACCAAATGTTTGAAGAAATGCCAATAATATCATGTGATGGCAAACCCGGTGTCCATAGCAGTAAATTCAAAGGAAGAGTTCAATCATATATTATAGTTGAAAGTGTCATAGTTGACATGTAATCAGAATATAGAAGCATATGGGAGAGCACACACACGCAGTCAATATGCATAGCAAAGACATGAACTTCGATATCGATAGAAGTGCCATCCTTCCTACTCGAGTCAAAGCAGAAACACTCAAATGATGTTTGGGGAGCCATTGGATGACTCTTATAAAGAACCACATTTGTAAAAGCTCGGAAAGTAATCATGCTTAGTGTTTGATCAAATTTTACCCATAGCAAGTATTTAAATGAGCTTGTCCAATGGTAATCTAGATGCAATTTTTGTGAAGAGATATCACATGTTGAGGCATGTAAACTCTCAAAAATCCCTCAAAGGCTTGTAGATATTCTAATTTGAACATTTGATGCTCAATGGGTAAATATAATCATCCAATATGATCAATGTCATGGAGGGTATTTATGCAAGATTTGATCATATCATCATATGATCTTTTCTATTTTTCAAAGGACCATAATCTTGGGAGAACGAGATGCTCGGCAATTTTAAATGCAATTGGAGACTTGATGAACGGATAGTTACTATTTGATGGACATGTCTAAGGTCTAAAGTTTCAGGTCACATAGGTTAATTTTGTAGAGGTTAATTAACCTCACCTGAATCGCGTATTCTAGAAGTGGTTATTAACCACCAAGAGGTAGTTATTAACCTCTATGTCTATATAAGGCCACTTTTTGGCTTTGTAAAGGGACTTTTTGGTTGGAAAAATAAGGGAAAACTATGCTGAAATTTTGATCTAGGGATAAATTTTGGAAAGTATGTACACTTTTTATCTCTGAATTGAAAAATCTCTATTGTTTTTCTTGGTGCAAGGAAATGAAATGAGATCTACTTTGGGTTTCTTATTTTAAAATCCAAATTTTTATATGTTGTAGTGGACATTCTCATGGTGCTATGTGAATGTTTATAGATGATAATGAATGTGCTTAATAATACAGGTTGCTTTCAAGCGTAGTTCTTGGGTATCTCTGTTATCGATCTTGTTAATCTCCGAAGGCTGTGAGGGCATGTGGTGCATTCACCTTCCACAACTTTCTCTTAAATTTTGAAGTTTTAGATTCTTTAATTGAAAAACCTTTTAAAAATTATATCTTATGAGGGAGCTGCCCCTCCAAACGCAGAGGAAGGCTGGATATCAAGGGCCTATCCAACTGTTGTGAACGATTTTCCACATACACTCCATTGGGAAAATTCTTCTATGACAAATCTATTTACCAATAGATTGTTGGCGACTCTACTGGGGAGATTGAATAGAAAGATTGACAGTCGCCTATGATGAAGTACAATGGTGCTTCCACATGAGAACATTTTTCCTGTTCTCTAACCGAACCTTGGCTTTCAAGACACCCAGGAAGATATCATCTCAGACTTGAACACTCTTGCCTGGATGTGTAGACGAAGTGTACAAGAATATCATCAAGTTAATCGAGTTCTTGAAGAAGAAGAAGAGTTCGGAGAAATCTTGCGAAGATCCCCTATTGGTCAGGACGTTGTAGTTATTGAAAGAATAGTGGTCATTCCAAGAAGAAATAGACAAAATCTTGGTCATATTCAACGGCAAATAAATAATAACAACTAAGCTGGCTGATAAACCATACACTTGGATTGATAGACAAAAGGGTTTGGTAGACGAAGATTTTGAAACCCTTCAAAAGTTAGATTTTAAGCCAATTACTCCTAAGAAGAAGAAAAAGGTCAAGTCTGTTAGTAGGTCTTCTTCTCCAACTAAGGCTATTGTTTCCCCTACGGCCTTTCAAGCTTTGCTTTTTCTAGGTACTATTATACCTTCAGCAATAAATTTACAGCCCTTGAATATCATTCTTTCGACCATGGCACATCAAGCACCGTAGCCACCAGTCCCATGGGGAGCTGCTATTGGCCCTCTAAATTTAGGAAACCAACTACATGACATGCCCGTTGGTTCTCGAAAAATTCTTCCCAAGTTTTCTAGTGACAGAAAAGTCACTACTGGTCAGCATATAAGTGCATTCTTTACAGCAAGCGGTGTTCTTGCAATCCAATATGAAGATGTTTCTATCCGTCTTTTTGTTGAAACACTTACCGAAGCTGCAGCTGAATGGTTTGGACAGCTACCAGCTGGATCAATTACCTCTTGGGTAACTTTGATTTTGGCTTTTGAGAGGAGATTTAAGACTACTGAAGATGAACATTTTCTCCTTTCCTAGTTGACTTCAATGAAGAAGGAAATTCATGAACCCATGCGAGAATTCATTGCTCGTTTTAATCAGACGGTGAATCGAATTCCTGTTAACAAAAGACCCACTAAAGAAAATCAAATGACTTTCTTCATTAGTGCTCAACCTTCTGATGTAAGTTTTCAAATATGAAGGACAAGACCCATTAATCTAGTGGCTGCGCAAACCTTGGCTATCGAGGTGGAAGATGACTTGCTTAGTTCAGGAAAATAGAGTCGTGATCTACAAAAGGGAAAAGGTCAACAAGCCCTTGTCACTACCACTGATCCTTTATATTAGAAATTGGCTAATGATCTATTACAGCTCAAAAAGTAGTTGCCCTCTAATCCTCCACCTTTGTATCAAGATATTCCAAGGAGGAATTATCTGCCATATCAAGAAAATAGAGCAACTAAGTGGCTACCCCAATCGACACCAAGATTAGCCATCAAACATCCCTCATCATTTGGTAAACAAGCTGCTATGTGTGATTTTCACCTAACAACAGATCATGATGGCGCAAACTGTCCTAAGATGGCTAGATTCATGCAAATGCATTTGACTGCGGAGAAGATAGAAGAATATGTGGCTCCTGAAGATGTGACAGAACCCGCTGTTGGAACCTCTTCCATAAATTTCCTGGAGTATGAATCTGATGATGACCAAACTGAAGATATCAACAATCATTCTTGCAATGTGACTACACCAAGTTGGAGATAGAGATTGGAAGAAAAATGGAGTAAACAAGCAAAAGAAAAAGCCTCTGATGAGACTGCTAAGAGGATTCTGTCTCATAAGCATACTCCAGAAGAGCCTTCTCAAGCGAAGGAGACAGATAAGGGTAAAACACCTCCCACCATGGAAGACTCTTTTGATTTTATTGATCATTGCAAGAAGATCAAAGTACAAATTTCTCAATTGGATTACCTAAAAGCCAACCCTCATCAATTAGAAAGGTTGATCCAATGTGTTGGCAAAGAGAAACGTTCACCTAAAATCAATATCAACCACGAATCAGGAGTTTCTCTAGAAGTGGAAGATAATTTGGAAGGGCCCATGACTGAGAAAGAATCTTTTGTTGTGGCATCTTTGTCAGACAAACTTGAGCCTTTCTATGTTTCTCTTTATATAGCTGGATGCAAGTTAAGTAATTGTATCATTGATTCTGGTGCATCTGATAATGTCATGCCTTCAAAGGTAGCACATGCCTTGGGTCTCTCTCTGAATAAACCTTCTTGAAAGGTGTACTCTATGGAAGCAAAACAAGTCCCGCTAGTTGGCCAGTTGAAAGATGCTCAAGTAGCACTTGCAGCACATCCTGAGAAGAAGTTAAAACTGAACATCCTGGTTGCTGATATTCCTACCAGTTATGGGATGCTTTTGAGTAGAAGTTTTTGCAAAGATCTTGGTGGTGAAATCAAAATGGACATGTCTCATGCCCTTATCCCTATTGGAAATAAGAAGGTTAAGCTTGATCCTGAACCCAAAGCTAAATATACAGTGTTGAAATCAGATGATCCCAGAGCTGAAATATTATATGTTGATACTGGGCATGGAACGTACATGATGAATTCCAATGAAGGAGATGTAATTGACCCTCTCATGCCTAATATAACCAATGAATTATGGTCAATGGAGTTTGACGGAAGCTCTTCTTCTTCCAGTTCAGGTGCTGGGATAGTGTTGATATCACCACGAGGAGAGAAATTTCCAAAAGCTTACAAGTTGGCTTTTGAGACCACCAATAATACCGTGGAATATGAAGCTCTCCTACTTGGTCTCGAGTATGCAAGAGGAAAAGGGATCAAACAACTCAAGGTATCAGGAGATGTAGAATTAGTTGTCAACCAGGTACGTAGGCAATATCAAGCAAAGAATCCAAAATTGAAGGCATATAGGAATAGAGTGTGGGATGAGATCGAGCATTTTGATGCTTTTTCTTTATTTGCTATTCCTTGTGAACAAAACTCTAAGGCAAATTGTCTTGTAGTCTCTGCATCTCTACTTATCCCTCATCCTGAGTTCAACAGAGATGTTTATATAGTAGAGATGATTCATAGACCCAGTGTGCCTGATAATGATCGACACTGGCAAGTTTTTGATGATGATGG
Source organism: Cupressus sempervirens (assembly GCA_028749045.1). Classification (NCBI taxonomy): domain Eukaryota; kingdom Viridiplantae; phylum Streptophyta; class Pinopsida; order Cupressales; family Cupressaceae; genus Cupressus; species Cupressus sempervirens. The sequence goes on from CM053786.1 coordinate 426,817,158, forward strand.
GCAAATAATTGCATTTCTCAAGGGGAGACCTCCATTTTTAGACCTAAAATTTGAAGGATCGCGCAATCATAATGGAAAACAAGAAGACGATCCTGAGGTTATTCAATTGGAAGGTAATGTTATCCCAAGAGGATTAGTCATCCTAGAGAGTCTTTTTAATAAAGAAGACAAAAGGAAAGAGAAAGTTGAGGACACTAAACCTTCTAATTGTTCGGGTTATGAGAAAGTAAATATTGGTTCTCAAGGAAATCCAAGGATGGTTCTAATAGGGAAAGATTTGACATCTCAAGAGAGAGAAGAGTTTACAAGGTTATTGAATGCTTACCAAGACGTTTTTGCTTGGGGTTATGAAGATCTAAAGGAATTCATGGATGGGAAATTTAAACATCAGATTCCCTTGAAACCTGGTTCAACTCCCTTTCGGCAAAAGCAAAGACAATTCAATCCCAAGGTGGTAGACGCTATTTTCAATGAGGTTGATAAGATGCTTAAAGCAAAGATTATCTATCCCATTCACCACTCAACATGGGTAGCTAATATTGTTCCTATTAGGAAGAAGAATGGTGAGATAAGAATATGTGTTGACTTCCACAATTTGAATCAGGCATCACTCAAGGATAATTATGGACTCCCTGTCATGGATCATATTTTGCAGTTGGTATCTAGCTCTGAACTCATGTCAATGTTAGATGGCTTCTCCAATTATAACCAGATCAGTGTTGCACCTGAAGATCAACATAAAACCACTTTTACCACTCCATGGGGTACGTTTTCCTACAATCGTATGCCTTTTGGTTTGATAAATGCTGGGGCCACCTTCCAAAGGGCCATGGATCATTCGTTTGAGGATTTCAAGAATAAGATCATTGTTATGTATCTTGATGATCTTACAATGTTTTCAAAACAAAGAAGAGATCATGTGCATCATCTAGAAGCAATATTACATCGATGTCGAACTCAAGGCATCTCACTGAATCCTAAGAAGTCTATATTTGGGGTGACAGAAGGAAAACTACTAGGGCATATTGTCTCCAAAGAGGGCATTCAGATAGATCCTGAGTGGGTGAAAGCTATCCAACAGTTGTCACTTCCCATGAGTAAATCAGGAATTAGATCTTTTTTTGGGCAGATAAACTTTATAAGGAGGTTCATACCAGACTTCTCTGAGATAACAAAGTCAATTGTGGATATGATGAAAGGGAATACTAATTTTAAGTGGACAAAAGAAGGTAAGGCTTCTTTTGAACAAATCAAGACTGAAATTGCTCATGCGCCTACCCTTTCTTATCCATATTTTTCTAAGGATTTTCATTTGTATTGTTATGCCTCTGAAAACACTTTATCTGCTATACTTACTCAACCTGACAAAGACAATACCGAGGCCCCAATAGCATTCATGAGTATCCCTCTTAAGAAACATGAATTGAAATACTCCTTGATCGAGAAAAATTCTTATGCTCTAGTTAGAGCAGTGAAACAATTCAGGTTTTACATCCTAAACTCTCACTCCAAGGTGTTTGTCCCTGACTCAGCAGTGAAGACTATTTTGACACAACAAGAAATTGGCGTGAACAAAAGGGCCTCTTGGATAGCTAAAGTACAAGAATATGATCTTGATATCAAAACTACAAAGCTTGCCAGGGGAAAAGGTTTGTGTAAGGCAATTGCAGAAGGATCTTCTAAAGGTGAAGAAGGGACGAAGGAAGAAATGCCTTTAGTTTTATTCATTAGTAATGTTGATGACTAGTTTTCAAATATTGCCTATTTTATGACATATGGGGAATGTCCTACTCATTTATCACCTAAAGAGAAGAGGACCTTAAAATTGAAATCTGCAAAATACATTCTTTGGAATGACGCCTTATACAAGAAAGGGATAGATGGTACTTTTCTGAGATGTGTTGATTCTGAACAAAGAAAGGAGTTGCTTCAGTTATTTCATAATGAAGCATGTGGAGGTCATTACTCCGCATCAGTAACAACTTACAAAATTTTGAGAAATTTTTTTAATTGGCCTGGGATATTCAAAGATGCAGAAGAATGGGTGAAGAAGTGCAATTTTTGTCATTACTTCAAAGGAAAAGTTCAATTGGCTGCATTGCCCTTGAAACCAGTGGTGATTGAAGAACCCTTTCAACAATGGGGTTTAGATTTCATAGGTCCTATTCATCCTTCATCCTCTGCTGGACACACTCATATTTTGATGGCAACTGACTATTTTACCAAGTGGGTGGAAGCGACCCTAGTAAAACAAACAACTTCAGAAGTGGTGTGCAATTTTATCAAACAAAACATTTTGGTTAGGTTTGGTGTGCCGAATAAAATTGTTACTGAAAATGCTACCAACTTCTCTTCTCAAGACATATCATCATTTTGCTATCAATACGGGATTATTCTCTCTCATTCCTCTGATTATTTCGCACAAGGAAATGGTCAGGCAGAATCAAGCAATAAAAACATTATGACCATTGTCCGAAAACTGATAGATGTTAATCAAAGATCCTGGCACAAGCACCTGTACGATGCATTGTGGGCAAATCGTATTACTAAAAAGAGAGCAACAGGATTTTCTCCCTTTGAGATCCTGTATGGAACTAAGCCAACTCTTCCTCTTCCTTTAGAGCTATCCACCTTGAAATTACAGAGTGCCATTGAGAATCTTGAATTCAAAGATGCTCTTGAGAAACGAATGTTGTATTTGACAAAGTTGGAAGAAGAAAGAGAGATGGTTGTTGATAGAATTCAGGAACATCAATCCCGTGTCAAGAAGTTATTTGATAAAAAGGCTAAGTAGAGGATGTTTCGAGAAGGCGATCTTGTCTTGCTTTGGGATAAGAGCAGAGAGCCAAAAGGATTACATGGAAAATTTGACTCCTTATGGAGAGGCTCTTTCCAGATCAAAGAGGTATACGGAAAGAACTCTTTTATTTTGTCATACCTGAGCGGTACCCAGTTGCCCTTACCTTATAATGGGCAACACCTAAAACATTATCATTAGTAGAAGGTGTTGTACACCTTTTTGTATATAGGTTGTCCCATTTTTTATGTGTTCCTGTTACTTGGTGTTGTTTTTTTCTTTCTTTCTGTTGCCCTATTTTTGGCGTTCATTCCCTCTTTTGTAAATTGGTCCCTTAAATGACTCTATTTTACAGCCCAATGGATAAGACACTACTTTATTCATTCTGGATTCAAGCTTCGTCCCTTGTCAGTCCTTGTCCCCAGTTAGAGCCAGTTGTTGCCCGACTATAGAATTTGTTCCAATTCTATGAGCCATGGTTAATATTTAAAACTTGCCTTGTTTTAAGCCTTAAATTGATCATTCTATCTATGAAATTAGTGAGTCTTTAAGCCTCCATGTCTCCTGCTCATTAGTGGTTCCGCACAGCACTTGAGATCATTGAAATCCAACTTCTGAGCCTCCAGATATAAAAGGTTAATGATTGCTGCCTAAACACGTATTTCTTAACCTTTAACTTCTTAAAAGGTTAATGTTAACCACCAAAAACGTGTTTTTCTTAACTTCCAAATAAAAGGTTAATGTTAGCCACCAGAAACATGTTTTTCTTAACCTCCAAATAAAAGGTTAATGATCCCAACCAAAAATACGTATTTCTTAACCTCTTCAAGATGGTTATTAACCTCATGAATTTCTTGATGAAGGATTGGATATGTGAATGGCTTGAAATCAATGATCATAAGAATTCATGTTTTCCAGTAACATGTTTTCTAAGATGTGGAGAGATTTACAAGTGGTCTGAAACAACAAGAATACCAACAGCCATGGACTATATGACAGGGTGCCTCTTGACATCGCGTGCGACTTTGAGTTCAGAGTGTGATTGCAGAGAAATTGTGTGGAGTTACAAACAAGGCACGCTACCTATTTCATTGTCTTCTCTCAATATTACATCCCATGGGCAGATAGACGATACATGGGAGTTGTTTGGTGTAAAGCCTGCAGGTTGCACAATGATAGTCCACGTAACTGCACACTTGAATATTTCATGTTTCCCTTTCATCTTGAAAGATGTTATTAAATCATTTTCAAATGGATTGAATGATCAATATGATAAGAATTTCATCTTACTTGCATGATAGAAAAGCATCTTGCATCATCAATTTTACATAATGTTATGCTTACGGTTGGTATATGACCGATTCAGAGGAAAGGGAATGGAGCCATGTGCAAAGAAAATTAAGTTAGTAAAGGAGCCTGCGGTTTTCAAAAGATATTACCAGTATTTTCTATAATCCATGTACGTATTGGAGCTGAGGTGATACACATGAAAGGTTTACATTGGCATCCTCGCTGCCTGTGCCAAATTGGAGCTATAGAACAGGGTATGAGCATCTGTCAAAACATGAAGAATGGAGATATCCTATTAGAGTTGTGATTGGTTTTGTGAGGTTATCTACACCCTCTAACCGGCGGCATTCAAGATTGTTACTGAATCAATAACTCCATGGTCCCTTCGAGCCACCACCAGGAGAAGAATGATTATTTGCCCACTGTCTAAGAACCATATCATATGTGGTTTCTCCCTTTCAATGAACACCAATGAATTTTCCATCTCTGGCCCTGATTCCAATTAGTGACATTCACTTGGCAAAATGATAAGGTACGATGACTATTTGATGGAAGACTCCTCCCAGTCTGTGGCCACATAGCATATTAGAAAGTTGTCAAAGTACACTTGCAATAATTTAAACATTCCAAATATTCAAAGAATGTGCGAGTTTCATGCTCAAATACTCTTCAATCTCCAGCCTGTGGCATTAGGTGACTTTAGACATTTGCAACCTCTCGATAAGAGCATGAAATATGGGTGTACGTGTAAAAAAAAGAACATGAAAAATGATATGTGTCGTATGAGGAACATAGTACCATGAAATAAAGATGAAGTATTGCAGTAACCATCAATGTGTGTGACTCGTGTGACCAATTGCATTGAAGGCAGCACTGTGACAGATTAAAAGAAAACTGTTTGTCCAAATGCTCTCCACACAGTTTCATAGAAAGACTTCCATGTTGTTACTAGTTCAAAGAGATGGCCAAATGAGAAACATTCTATTCCACCATGACTTGAAGTTCTAAATGAAGGAGGAGTCAAGCATGAGACAATAGAAGTAGTATGCCAAATGTTTGAAGAAATGCCAATAATATCATGTGATGGCAAACCCGCTGTCCATAGAAGCAAATTCAAAGGAAGAGTTCAATCATCTATTATAGTTGAAAGTGTCATAGTTGACATGTACTCAGAATATAGAAGCATATGGGAGAGCACACACACACAGTCAATATGCATAGCAAAGACATGAACTTCGGTATCGATAGAAGTGCCATCCTTCCTACCTGAGTCAAAGCAGAAATAGTCAAATGATGTTTGGGGAGGCATTGGACGACTCTTATAAAGAACCACATTTGTAAAAGCTCAGAAAGTAATCATGCTCAGTGTTTGATCAAATTTTACCCATAGCAAGTATTTAAATGAGCTTGTCCAATGGTAATCTAGATGCAATTTTTGTGAAGACATATCACATGTTGAGGCATGTAAACTCTCAAAAATCCCTCAAAGGCTTGCAGATATTCTAATTTGAACATTTGATGCTCAATGGGTAAATATAATCATCCAATATGATCAATGTCATGGAGGGTATTTATGCAAGATTTGATCATATCATCATATGATCTTTTCTATTTTTCAAAGGACCATAATCTTGGGAGAACGAGATGCTCGGCAATTTTAAATGCAATTGGAGACTTGATGAACAGATAGTTACTATTTGATGGACATGTCTAAGGTCTAAAGTTTCAGGTCACATAGGTTAATTTTGTAGAGGTTAATTAACCTCACCTGAATCACGTATTCTAGAGGTGGTTATTAACCACCAAGAGGTAGTTATTAACCTTTATGTCTGTATAAGGCCACTTTTTGGCTTTGTAAAGGGACTTTTTGGTTGGAAAAATAAGGGAACACTATGCTGAAATTTTGATCTAGGGATAAATTTTGGAAAGTATGTACACTTTTTATCTTTGAATTGAAAAATCTCTATTGTTTTTCTTGGTGCAAGGAAATGAAATGAGATCTACTTTGGGTTTCTTATTTTAAAATCCAAATTGTTATACGTTGTAGTGGACATTCTCATGGTGCTATGCGAATGTTTACAGATGATAATGAATGTGCTTAATAATACAAGTTTCTTTCAAGCGTAGTTCTTGGGTATCTCTGTTATCGATCTTGTTAATCTCCGAAGGCTGTGAGGGCGTGTGGTGCATTCACCTTCCACAACTTTCTCTTAAATTTTGAAGTTTTAGATTCTTTAATTGAAAAACCTTTTAAAAATTATATCTTACGAGGGAGCTGCCCCTCCAAACGCAGAGGAAGGCCGGATATCAAGGGCCTATCCAACTGTTGTGAACGATTTGCCACATACACTCCATTGGGCAAATTCTTCTGTGACAAATCTATTTACCAAAAAGTCTCTAAGGTGCTCTAAGTGCATTTCAAGGTCTATCTTCTGAGGGTCATAACTTAGAGGTCATGACGGCTATCGATGAACTGTCAAATGCTACATGATGGTGAAGCTAAGATCTAAAATAATCTATCTCATTTTTGAGAGATCACATTCTATTTGGATTCAGCACAGTGATCTCGCTTGATGCCAAAACTCAGAGTGTGCCTTAGTTCATAGGTGCACCATAGTGTAAATTTGAAACCGATGATCTTGACATCGAATTGTTAGTGCCATTAGCTCTAGATGGGCAAGTAAACCCTAGTGAAACCTATGTTCTAGCCACAAAGACCATCCATCATCTATGGCCACCCCATACCGAGGAGTCTCCAAGGTGCTCTAAGTGCATTTCGAGGCCGATCTTTTGAGGGTCATAACTCAGAGCTCATCAGGGGTATCAATGAACTATTGAATGCTACAGGATGGTGATGTTGAGGCCTAAAATAACCTAGCTCATTTTTGAGAGATAGTAACAAAGTGAAAAATGTTTGATCAAATCAAGTCTCTTAAGTTTGGATATTTTGAAGTTATGTTGAAATTGAAAAGTTGTTGTATGATGATAGTAACAAAGTGAAGTGCTAGTTATCAAAGATTATGAGTCTAGGAATGAGTTTGTGGTTGGGAATAGAATTCATGGTTGAAGATTGGAGTCATTAATTGTGTTGCGATTAGATTTGAAGCCAAGAGTTAGTTTCAAGGTTGAAGGTGGAGTTTAAAATTAGATTTGGGGTTATCTAAACTTTGTGTAGGAGGTTAAAAAGTGTGTTTATGTCATAATAGCATTTCAAATTAAACATTGCATCCAAATTTGATAATAAAGGTTGTTAAATTGTTATTCAAAAATTATTGCATTTGAATCCAATATAACAAACATAATCAAAATTAATGATATTTCATAAACATGAACAATACACGTGATCCATGATAAATTGAACAATAGTAGATACTAAATTAATGTGTATATAATTGTGCACATAAATGAGAAAAATATATATCGAAATACATGTATCCATACACAAAATTTTATAAAAATATATATCAAAGATCATGTATCCATAGACAAAGTACTCAAATATATATCAAAATACATAGATTGATATAAAAAATGTGGCTGATCATGCCATCGGAATGTGTATAATATCAATGTTTCTATAAACAATGTGGTATATGCCATCTCAAAATGTCTCATGATGCATCCTATGACAAGTATACTATCCTAGTGTGCTGGTGGATAGTCAAAACGCAACCTCTTCACTGCACTAGGTGGATCAGATGCCTCCTACAGAAACAAAAAAGAAAAACCCAAAGTTAGACTACTAAATTTATATGATTCTTTGTATCTAACATGCATAATGATTTTTTTTGTAATGAAGATTTATACTATTAAAATTTCATAATAAATATCTCTCTTGTTGACCTCCTATGCTAGTTAGGAGTCCTCTCTTATGGCCTCGGCAATGCTTCTACCTCATTGATTATGGGATCTATATGTTCAAATACGTTTGTTAGATGAATCTAGAACTTAAAATATAACATTATAATTCATAGCATGCTAAAGTTATAACATATTTAATCATGAATTCAAACTACAACTTACTTTTGTAGGCTCCTCCTTAGGATAGAGTGGCTGCATCATCAAATCATATAACTCTCCCATCTGACCTCATGTGCACTAGGAGTCTCCTATGAGATACAAAATAGTAGTTGTTAATATCATAGAAATCAGTTTTGAATCTATTTATGAAGATAAAAAAAATAAAAAATAAATGATACTTATACATACAATGGGGCTTTCGGTGCAAATGGAAATGCCTAATCATCTACGACATGAAATTTGTAGAGGCTCACCGCTAGTAGCCACACCCTATATACAATAAAGAATGTAATTAAATTTCATTACCAAAAACATTTTATAAGAAGGCATTGATATTTAATCAAATAGAAAGAACCTAATTACCTTTCCTTTGTTAATGCGTGTTGGCTCATCCCCCGCACTTTGTCCCCTCATGACAGATGGTACCCGCAAGATAAAAGAAAGATTAGTAACCACATATGCTACAATATCAAATAGAAAAAATAATGTGAACATAACATAATGTATCATAGATGACTCAAGGCCAAATGAAATGGCCGAGAGTGTGGCATCATCAATCTGTTTGAGCTCCTCCTCGATCATCAAGTAAACATGAATGAAGATCACATACATGTATAAGTCAGTATGGCTTAAAAATTAAAATTATTCTATTATAAAAATTAACTTTAAATTGCATATTTCATAACAAAAAAATGTATACATGTATTGACACTGAAGGAGTCCATGCCTTCTCATTCCCCTCCTCTCTCGCATTAAGGTTTGTAGTCTCTACGCATGTGTCTGGTGTATCCTCGTCTAATACAAAATGATACTCAAGAAGATTACCTATGGGATGTAGGGAAATATTCTTGCATGTAATGAAAGTGTGAGGCACAAAAATGTGTGATGAGCTAGCCGATGATGAACTGGTGCCAACATCATCAACATGAGGAGGCAGGACTAACCTAGCCTTAGATATCATTAGGCTACTCAGCCTATGAATGGCTCTGATGGTCTAAGAGCTAGCATCTACCATAATATTCGGATGCTGCACTTGAGGAGGGGGGGAGATATTAGTGGGGGGGACAAAAGTGCTAGCTTTCTTCCACTAGAAAGAGGGTCTATCTTGAGGAGTCCTAGTCTACACCCATGTTGGGCTTCATGCTCCAATAGTTCACTTTAAGTTTCAACACAAATTCTGCATATAATTTTCTAAGGAAATAAAATGGCATGTCTAAATTGCTATGTGGAGGGATATCAAAAACCATCCACCAACGATCCCAAAAGTTTGCATGTATGGTGTCATTTGTAAGCCATTTAATCGATAGTTTGGATTTTTTTGGGTTGACTGGTATACCTATTTTTAGGTTTGCAAAAAGGCTAGCCAAATCCTCTTTGGTTATATTGAGGGCCAGAACCTCATCATAGTCCAAACCATAATCAAACATCTTGTGCATTTCATCATGCCAATGAAGAGCAACATTTTGTTGGTTGGTAAGGGTTTCAATGTTATCCACTATGGTGTTTAACGTAGATAACATAGGAGCTAATGTGAGTACATTATTATATGTTCTTCGCAAACCCCTCAATTTGGTGAGATTTTTATTTATCAAATTCTCGATTCAAGGAGGGTTTTGAGGGGGTAGAGGATCATTTGGTGAATAGTTTTGTGGGGCCACTAGATCATTTGGTGGGGGATTACGAGGAATATTATTCCTTGCCTTAGTGTCATCATTTTGATTAGCCATTCCTATTAAATTGCAAAACGTAATATATATTTTAAAAAACCTTAATTTTAACAAAAAAAAATTCAAAAAAAGCCTAGATTCAACTAAAACTAACAAAATCATGATCAAATCTATTGAATTTATATTTAAAATGATTTAAAAAAAAACAAAAAAACCTTTTTATCATATATCCGATTTGATATCCGATCGCAAGCTTGAAAACATGTGTAAAAATGAGCCCGCTAGTCTGTTGTTTTTTTTAGTATTGAGTTACAAATATCATATTATATCAGATATCAGATATAATATCGGATATCTAATATGTGCCAGTTCATATAATGCTAGCTATATTATATATTATATTACAATATACATTTTTATTATATATTATATTATAATATATTACTTTTTATTATTATATTACTTTTTAAATTATTATATTTTATTATTATATTATATTATATATTTTTATATATTATATTATATGATATTTTATATATATTATATTACATTACTATATTTTATGTTTTATATTATAATACTATATATTAGGTAATGTATTATATTATATTATTATAATTTATAATATATTATACTATTATAATATAATATAATAATAATATATTATAGTATTATTATTATTATATTATAATAATAATATAATATTATATAATATTACATAATATATTATACTATTATAATATAATAATAATATTATTATATTATAGTATAATATATTAGATATATTTTGTTATCGAATATTCGATATCATATCAGATATTCGATAAGGCTTGGGCCTTACTTTCCAAGTTTGGTACCTAGATAGGTGAAAAAAGGTCAGAGCAGATTTTGAAGCGCTTTTAGACATTTTGAAACTCTATTTTTTTCACATCAGCACTTTTTGGCACACCATGATCTTGCACATACCCACCTATCATGTGTTTTAATTGCAATGAGGTTGGTGATATTGCTTCTAGATGTCCAAAGAAGAACTATAGAGGTGGAGACAAGTACAAAAGTGGAAGAGATGAGGACAATAGAGATTACAAAGACAAAGGTAAGAAGTCTTGTTACATTGTAGAAGTAGAAACTAAAGATGGATCTATGATAATAATAATGAAGTGTTGTATGTTGTAATGAAGGATTTTTCTGATGAAGATGAGGAAACTGCATTAGTGTCTTGTGTGAATAAGAATGATACATTGATTATTTATAGCGGGTGTTCACATCACAAGACTAGAGATAAAAGTAAGTTCATTACCTTGAATTATTACTATGGAAATAGTGTAAGGTTTGGTAATGATGCAGCCTATCTGATAAAAGGAAAAGGTTCTATCAAACTCACAAAAAAGATTTTCTCTGAAAATGCTTATTATGTTGATGGACTTAACTATAATTTGTTGAGTTTGTCACAACTAAATATCTTAGGTTGCAAGGTTGAGTTTGAGAAAAAGATTGCTAAGATATATGATACTGATGAAAAACTAATGGGAAAAGGTGATCAGAGTAGAGGTAATCTATTCTATCTTAATATGGATGATGCTACTTGTCTAGTTGTAGAATTTGATGATGTCTAGTTATGGCACAAGAGGTTATGTCATGTTAGTTTTGATAACTTGGTTAGTATTAGTAACATGAGAAGAGTCAAAAGTTTGCCTAAGTTGAAGAAGCTTAACAATATAATTTGCAAATAATGTTAGTTAGGAAAAATGATAAAGTCTTTTTTTAAGAGTAAGATTCAAACCTCTAAAGAAATTTTGGAGATTTCTCATATTGACTTGTGTGGACCAGTTGATGTGCAAAGCTATAAAGGTGATAAGTACATTATGTTATTTTTTGATGACTATTCTAAGATGATGATAGTTATGTTTCTAAAACATAAATGTGATGCTTTCCAAATGTTTAAGTGGTACTTAGCAAGAGTTGAGAAGGAAAAAGGTAAAAGTCTATAATGTTTGAGATTTGACAGAGGAGGATAATTTACATCGAATGAGTTTGAGATGTTTTGTAATGATAGAGGAATCAAAAGATAGAATTTTTCTCCTAGAACTCCTCCACAAAATGTAATTAATAAAAGAAGGAACACATCTATAATGGACTATGCTAGGACACTCATGATGGAGAAAAATGTTGCTTTGAAATAATGGAGAGAGGTTGTAAGTACAACTATCTATACCTTGAACTATGTGCAAGTCAAGAAAGGTACTCATTCAATACCTTTTGAACTATGGTATGGATACTCACCCAATGTAAAATACTTTAAGGTATTTGGAAGTAAGTGTTATATTCTCAAAGATTTTAGGAGTGGAAAATTAGATGCAAAAAGTGAAGAAGGTATATTCCTTGGCTATTCCATAAGAAGTAAAACTTATAAGTGTTTAAATACTAATAGTAACAAAGTTGTAAAAATTGCAAATTTGAAATTTCATGAATATACTAAAGTACATGAGGCTAAACCTATAAAGGAACTAGAGGAATAAAAATCATATGTATAATTTTATGAAGGTGTGCCTATTGATGAAGATGTTGTAAATCAAGTTCCAAATCAATAGCAAGTTTTAGTGACTATCAAGTTCCATATTATGAATGTCGAGTTATATGTAGGAACCAAGATATAATTAGGTGGCAAGTTACAGAATGAATTTTTAGATTGAAGTTAAAGAAATTTTTGAAGGGACCCAAAACCCTTTACAAAAAATTAAAGATAAACATTAAAGCACCATTAGGTTTTACAAGGATCTAAAATGTAAAGTTTAAATCATCAAAACTAAGTTTTACAAGAACTTGAATCCAAAAGTTTAAATCATAAAAAGAAACCAGGTTTTACAAGGACCTAGAACATAGAGTTTAAACAAGCTACAAAGCAAAAAGTAAAAACCAAAAAAACCACCCAAACTAGCAACCAACACCCCTACTCCACAATTAGCACCTACAATAACTCTTTGATAATGTTCACCACCTCTTTACTTGCTTCTATAGTACTCTAGCTTATGTCAGTTGGAGTAAGAATAGGAGCCTTAAGAGCCTCAGAAAACTTCTCCTTATGTTTTGCCTAGCTCTCTTACTAGGTCCTCCTGGACTCCCCATTCCTACATAACCAGGAGACATTATCTCCTTATTACTCTTCTTACCCAGACTGGGTGCCATGACACATAGATTAGAAGTGACCTGATCCATTTTTTGACCACTTTCCTTAAGAAACAAAGATCCTACTCATATTTTTAAATTTTTTTAAGGATGTTACCAATTTTCACTTCCATCTAAGCTCTCTTACTGCATTCAACATCTAATTCTTTCTATATAACCCTCATTTTATTGTTTAGAACCATTATTTCATTATACAACAAAGAATCACCCTAAAGGGAAGTCTCTGCTCTAAGCTTAGTAGTGTGAAGAAAGGAAAGTTTAGCATTCTAAGAGTCATCCCTCCCTTCTACCATAGCCCTAGGCTTAGAACCAACTGCAGTAGCCATAGTATTGATCTAGGTATCAGTATTAATATCCTAATTCTCCATCCTCTCCTCCTTTTCTTCTTTACTCTAGCTAGTGTCCTTACTAGCAGGGCCTTTATCTTTAATTTCCTTACCAATATCCTCCTCCATTTTCTCCTCATTGGTATTAGTCTTCATATGAAAAGGGTGATCACTTTATTTTTCTTCACCCTTCCCAAGGTCTTTTGACCCAACTTTTGAATCAGTATTTCTATCTTTACTTCCTTGTATATTGTCTTTACCAATTGACACCCTTTTGTTCCCAGAGTAACCATCCAGGTTAGAAATAAGTTCCCCCATTTTCATTTTCTCATCATTACTAGAACTCTCAAATTCTGTGATTTCCTCAACATTTTTCTTAGTTCTCTCCTATTTGAAAACCTTCTTTCTATTACTAGTCCCTTCTTCAACCTTTATTCTCTTAGAGTGGGGATCATTACCAAACCCTTTCCTCTTCTTTAGAAGCATAGAGGGCTTTATAGCCTTACTTTTACAAAAAAATTCATCAAGTAATATTAAAACTTCATGAAGCATAGGATGAGATTATTTCTTCTAATGAGCATGTAGGCTTTGAAGTAGAGACTACTTTAGAAAAAATGGAAAGGAAATCCTATCTTTGTACCTAAAATGATTTAGGAAAAAAAAGTGAAATTTATGGAGTCTCTTAGCCCTACCATCAAGAATAAAATACTCATAGATACATGATAGTACATCCCTCCAGATAACCTTTATTTGTTTCAATTCATAAAAGTTTCTAGCTTTCTCCAAATTCTTCTCTTCATCTTCTATCTTTGGAAATTTCTTGAAAGCCACATTGAAGATACTAGTCTCCTTTCTAAATTTAATCTCTTCCATCGGAAGCCCCATAATCTCAATAATAAATTCTTCAATCAATTTCATCGTGACCCCATGCAAAATGACTCTATCCTCAAAATAGTTTTTAAAGAAGGTATCTATAATGTGAGGTTTATAAACATGGAGTTTCTCAATGTAGGTCATCACTTTTCCTTTCTACACAATCTCCCACATAGAGACCTTTTCCTTCCACACCATGCAATTTCTTGGCTCTTGCTTTCTAGGTACCCCTCCCATCTTGAAAACTTTCTTTCCCCTACAAATCACCAGAGTATCAAAAAATAGAAGAAGTAAAAAAGTTTTGAATATTACTAAGGAGATATTAACCTTACTTACGTACCAAATGCAAGACATAATAGCACAAAAGTACTTCTAGGGAATCTGAAATTGTCCTCTGTAAACCCATCACTTCTCTTCATAAATTTTTCAATCTTAGGAAATATTTCCTTCTATAGCATGTGTCCTATCATAATTATCACCGTTAGCTCCACATCCTTGCATAGATTATCTTTCCACCTAAAATTTCTTTCCCTATAGACAACTTACTTGGCAATCGAATTAGCAACATAATTACCCTTCTAAAAATTATGAGAGAATATAACATTATCAAATTTATTAATAAGGCTTTTTTATTTCCATTATACTTCCCTCAATTGTCTATGTAACTAGACTCTTGTTATTAAGCATGTTAATAACCTTAAATGAATGTCCTTCCATCCAAAGATTTCAATAACTAGAATCTAATACCAACCTCATAATATATAGCCCTATCGTAGCTTCACCTTTATGACTAGTAGAGGTCCCTATAGGGATGGCAATATCATCAATAATTCTACTAATGTGGTCCCTCAAAACCCCTCCACAACTAGCTTTGCTAGGATTTCCTTTAGTAGCACCATCAAAGATATCTTTAATCTAATCCTTAGGAGGAGATTCCCATTTTACATTCTGCCTTTGGTCATCAATTTTGATTTTATAGCCTTTAGTCTGCATAGGGTTATTGATTTGGATATCATCACTTAGTTTTTTGTGAGAATTGAAGTTTTCCTTGATAGCTCTAATTATATTATGACCAAGAACCCACTCAGGAATTTCTTTGTCTCTAAAAAATCTATTATTTATTTCTTTCCAGATTTCACACTAGAGATGGCATAGAGTAATTTTTCATAGAAAACCAATATTAACCTCCTTAGAAGGACATACCCAACTCTAGAAGCATTGATCAATATTATTCTACTGAATAGACACTATTGACTATAATTGCAATTTTAGAAAAGATGATTCCTATCTTTAGAATCCCCTTTACATAGGCAACATATGTTGACCACATAAACCCCTCTTTTTTACAAATTATCCAAGGTTAAAATTTTATTTTCAAGAAAGATTCAGAAACTATATATTTAACTTTATGAATAAGACCTTTAATCTAGGCTTTAGTCCATAAAGGTATAATTTCCTTTTCCTCAATTCTAAAAATAGAAGTGACTTTAAAACAACCTCTTGGTTAAAATCCCCAAACTATTTTATCTTCAATATGAGGATATAGGCTAAAAAATTCAATATTAACTAGATACTATAAAAAATCATATTACTTTCAACAAGGTTAACCCATTCATTATTAATCTAGTAATTCTCCACAAGAATACCAAAAGTTTGTTTACATCTATCAACCAGAGTTTTATCCTCAAAATCCTCAATCAGAGGATGATCTAGAATCCACACATCATCCCAAAGCCTGATCTTCTACCCATTACCCACTTTCCAAATGCGTCCTTTGATTCAAATATTTTTAGCTCCTTGAAAAGCTCCCCAAATAGTAGAAGGAGATAAAACATTAGGATAAGAAAGGAAATTAGAGAACGAAGGAGCATCAAAAGGTATTTATGTTTCCAAATGGAACTCCACTCCTTATTGTCATGATAAAATCTCCAACCTTTCTTAGCAAGAAGAGGCACATTCTGATAGAGAAGTACATAGTAATTTAGAAGTTGAGAGACCAAATGAGGAAAATAGAGTAGAACCTATATTGTCAAAGAATGTCAAGTGACATCACCCTTTTGCACAATTATTGGAGATAAAGATGCAAGACCAATGACATGGAACAAGTTGAGAAATGATATATGTTTGCTTAGCATGCACGAACCTAAAATAGTGAAAGATACCTTAGAAGATGTGGATTGCAATAATGCCATGAAAGAAGAGATTGAATAGATTGAGAAAAGCAAGACATAGACTCTAGTTCCTAGACCAAAAGATAAAAATGTGATAAGCACCAAGTCGGTGTACAAAAATGAGTTAGATGTGGACTGGAAAATTAGAATAAAGTTGAGGCACATTTTGTTCTAAGATTAGTGTACATGAAAGATATGTTGAATTACTTGATAGAGAAGTACATAGTGATTCAGAAGTTGAGAGACAAAATGAGAAAAATAGAGCAAAGCCAAGATTGTCAAAGTATGCTAAGAAACATCACCGTTTTGCACAAATTATTGGAGATAAAGATGCAAGACCAATGACATGCAACAAGTTGAGAAATGATACATGTTTTCTTAGCATGTGTGAACCTAAAATAGTGAAAGATGTCATAGAATATGTGGACTAGATTAATGCCATGAAAGAAGAGATTAAACAAATTGAGAAAAATAAGAGACAAACTCTAGTTCCTAGACCAGAAGATAAAAATTTGATTGGTACCAAGTGGGTGTACAAAAACAAGTTATATGAAAAAGGAGAAGTCACAAGGAATAAAGTAAAATTAGTTTGCAAAGGGTGTGCAATGGGAGAAGGGATAGGCTATGGAGAAACATTTTCTCCTACTACAATATTGGAAGGAGTAAGAAATTTTCTTGCTTACTCTGCATACAAAGGTTTCAAAGTTTATCAAACGGATGTTAAATCTACATTTCTAAATGGTATATTGGATGTAATGTCCCAAATTTAGAAGTTGTCTAGTTGTGTGACTGTTAGCCTTTTATTTCTTTCTATTTATCCCACATTGCTTGTAAAAAGCGGTCAACCCTATGAAGTAGGAATACAAGGAGAGTTTGTGGCTATTGTTAGGCAGGTTGAATATGAGAAGAAATTGAATGCGAGAGTTATAGATCTATTCAATGAATTAGAGAATGTCTATCCTCTCTTGTGACATTCTAGAGGTCATTCCCTTGAGGTTTGGCCTTTGTAATTCATTGATATTAGCTTCATTGAAAGGTAGCTTGGGTGCATTTCTAGCTATAGGAAAATTGGGTGTTTGCTCATATCATTCCCACACCTTGTCCAATAGTTATGTCATTATGAAGGGATAATATTACATGTTATAATGCTAGAATAATTAGTGAGTTGAGAAGTTTTCTATGTATTTGATTTTTATTAGTTTGAAAACTAATATTATTTCAATAATAGTTCAATCTTTAGTTTACATGTAAATTCCTTCTTGTTCATGTTATGTGGTTTCAAATATATGAAAAGACATTAAAATTACTATCAGTACTTGGTGTAGTTTTGGGCATACCCCAAGGTGCCCATTGCAGTGGTATTAGAGCTATAAGTCCTACTATCCTATGAAGGTCTTACAAGGAATTTGGAATAGTTGGATAGAGGGAAAAGTGTGACAAAATGTCAAAACACTAAAATTAGAAATTAAAAAGGCTAAGAATTTATGTTTGAGAATGTGACAAGGGCTTTATAATTTCTATAATACCATAGTATGACAAAGTAGGAGTTTAGACTTGCAGAGCGAACAATCTAGTGCATCCATGTAGAGGGACCTACAATCTAGTCATACAAACATAGAGGAGATATTCTTTGAACAAGACAACAATATGGTTGACCAAGATGAGAGGAATACAAGATTAGGTGCAGGTAGGAATACAGGTCCAAATTAGGATGAGGTAATGTTTAGATAGTTACTAGGTACATTAGAGGAGGGGCAATGTATGCAATAGGAGCAAAATAGGTGAATGGATATGATTTGTAGCTTATGGTTAGATAGATGGGCATTAATAAATTAATCCAACCTATCATGCCAACAATGGAAACAATAACAATGGGGGAAATGATAACAATAGGGGCAATGGTACTAATTGAGGTTGAGGCAACAATAATGGTCTTGAGAATAACATTAATTGTAATAATGGACATGGCAACAATGGAAATGAGGCTAATAAATTTAGACATGTTGCATTCCTAGCTCGAATAGTGAGCTCAAGACCTCTTCCACCCACCTTCTCACCCAGAGATTTAGTTCAACTAGTAAATAAACCATAGATTACTGAGTTATAAGATGAGTTTAGGAGGGACCAGGAGGCTAGTGGACCAAATTTTTGGACAGATATTTCCCTCAAAGATTATATGCACTTGAGGATGAGACACATGCCCAGATTAGGAGGGAGAAGTCAAAAATTTGAGCTAAGAAAGAAAGTTGGGAAAGTTTCTTTATCTTATTATGATGGTTCAAGGAAGATGACTACACAAGCTTAGGTGTAGAAGGTAGAGACATACTTCTAGCTAAATCCTATGCTTGAGGAGGAGGCTATCAAGTATGTGACTATTCATTTTGATGGTCTATTAAATGAGTGGTGGCACCATGGCATGGTAAACCTAGGACAAAATCAGATCACATCTTATGAGGAGTTCACTGAGAGACTCATAGAGAGATTTTATACCAAAGATATTGAGTTATAGTTTAAGGAGAAGGCATAACTCAAGCAGTGGGGATCAATTGAGACATATATTAGTGAATTTTAGAGATTAGATATGTTGGTCATTGATATTTTAGAGAGGAGGTTAGAATTGTTGTTTATGGATGGACTCTTAGATCCCTTGAGGGTTTGAGTTAAGGGGCATGGCCCAGCTACATTATAGGAAGCCACTAAAAAGGCTTGTGACCTAGCATCTTCTTCTTTTAGGAGCAAATTTCAACACAGGGATTCATGTATGAAGAAGGACAAAAATCTTTTCACAAGGATGCTCAGCCAAAAATGGATAATAAATTGGATAATGACACCTTGAATGAGTTGAGGAAGAAGAAGCTATGTTTTCATTGCAGTAAGCCTTGGGACTTATCTCATAAGTGTCTTCTCAAGGATAAGGCAACTTAAATGGAGTATTTCTCAGTAGAGAGTCACAATTAGAGAGGAAGGATCAACACTCTAATTCAAATGAGGATAGCTCTATAGAGGAGAGAAACATTCTTGAGAATACAAAGTCATTGGCATGATTAATAGGGACTCAGAAGGAAATCACATTTAAGGTTAGGGGTACTATCTAGGGGCAGAAAGTGATCTCACTCATTGACACTGGGGCTACACACAATTTTATGGATGCAAAATTGGTAGCCATGATAGTTTTATAAACTGAGGAGCACACAGGGTTTAGAGTCATGGTAGCTAATGGTGACAAATTATTATGCACTCGAAAGATAGCTAATCTTCACATCAAGTTTGGAGATGGCTATGAGTTGGAGGATGAGTTTTATGTAGTAGACATAGGAGACTAAGATTTCATCCTTAGCATGGCATGGATGGCCTTGCTAGTTGAATTCACACTTAACCTAAAAAAATTGGAGATGAGGTTCTAGCATGGGTGCAAAACTATTGTACTTAGAGGACTTTCATATGGGAGCTACAGAGTAATCTCCTTGAGAATAATGAAAAGATTGTTTTGACATGATGATGTAGAGTGGGTGACAAAATGTTTCACGATGCCAACCTCACAAGAGCTATAGGTGAAGATTCATTCACTAGGTATCCACGATATACTTGATAGGCATGCAAAAGTTTTTGGCGAGATTCTGCATGGGGTTACTCCTAATACATGCATAGAGCATGTTATTGAGCTCGAGGAGGGAGCAAAACCAATTAGGATTACTCCCAATCATCATCCTAAGAAACAAAAGGATGAGATAGAGAATCTGATTAAGGATTTGTTGGAGATGGGGCATATTAGGCCTATTAAGAGCCCCTTTTCTTCAATAGTAGTATTGGTAAAGAAAAAGGATGGGATGATGTGCATGTGTATCAATTATAGGGCATTACATAAGAAGACAATTAAGAATAGATATACCATCGTACAAATAGATGAGCTAATTGATAAGCTGCATGATGCATGCTTCTTTACAAAGAATGATTTATAAGGGTATCATCAAATTAAGATGAGGGTGGAGGACATTGAAAGAAAACCTTTTGGTGTCACTATTACCACTTCAAGTTTTTGGTTATGCCATTTGAGCTAACCAATTCCCTTCCTACATTCCAGAGTTGCATGAATAAGGTATTTAGGTGAAAACTTAGGAGATTTTTCCTAATTTTCTTTGATGACATTTTGGTCTTCAGTAAGAATTGGGAGGAACATTTACAACATCTAGACATGGTGTTGTCCATTTTGGAGAAAGAGTCACTATATGCCAAGATATCTAAGTATGAGTTTGGGTTGACTTTAAGTTTCTATACCTTGGGCATATCATTAGTGCTAATGGAGTTTGGGTAGATCTTGAAAAGATTAGAGCTATTTTTGATTGGCCTACTCCTACAAACCTCACACAACTTAAGGGTTCTTTGGTCTTTGGAGGTTTTATAGGAGATTTGTTAAGGGATTTTCATAGACCACTATACACTTGATAGACCTTACCAAGAAAGGAGCCTTCGTATGGATAGGAGAAGCTCAAAGATGCTTTGATCATTTTAAGAAAGTGATGATGTCATCATGTCTAGTATTATCTCTACCAGACTTCAATAATCCATTTAAGCTTCATTGTGATGTGTCAAGTGATGGGATTGGGGTAGTCTTGATGCAAGAGAAGCATCCAATTTCTTTTGAGAGTAGGAAACTCTATGCAGTGGACTAGATCTATTCCATCTATGATTGGGAGATGTTGGCTATTATGCATGCATTGGCCAAGTTTCAGTCCTACCTAGTTGGGGGGAAGTTTGTTATCAAGATTGGTCATAATAGCATCAAATGCTTCATGAGTCAACAAAATTTGAATGATAGACAATAGAAGTGGATTATAAAGTTGTAGGCTTATGACTTTGACCTTGATTTTGTCAAAGGGAAGAAGAATGTGGTGGAAGATGCTTTATCTAGGAGATCTCATATTTGTGCTATAGCTAAGATTAAAGGAGATTTGACAAACAAGATTATAGAAGAGTATGCGAGGGAAGCTTGGGCTTCTAGAGCGATTGTAGGCACCATATAGGATGATCATTATGCGGTGATGGAAAAATTGATCAAGTTCTAGGGTAGGATATATTTGATTCCTTCACCACAGTTTAGGGAGGTAATACTGAAGGCATTTCACGATGCACCTATAAATAGACATCTAGGGGTCTTTAAAACCTATAGGCAGATCTGTGAGTGGTTCACATGGAAAGGGCTCAAGGATGACATTCAGAAGCATGTCAAAGAGTGTACAGTTTGTCAGTAGAATAAGGGAGAGCACACATATCCTACAGGTTTATTATAGCCTTTGCAAATTACATATAGGAAATGGGAAAGTATTTATATGGAATTCATCACTAGGTTCCCATGAGTATAAGGGAGAGATTGCATCTATGTGGTAGTTGAAAGGCTGGCAAATTTTGTTCACTCCTTTTCTATTCCATCCACCTACATAGTAACATAGATGGTCAATCTTTTCTTCGGAGAGATATTTAGGTTACATGGGCTACCTATTTTCATTTTCAATTGCCAAGATAGTAAATTTATGAGTATTTTTTGGTAAGAATTGTTTAGATTATGCGACACAGATCTTACATCTAGCACTAGTTATCATTTGTGAATAGATGGGTAGATGGAGATTGTGAATAAATTGGTAGAGGGATATCTAAGGAACTATGTGACTACACAAAAAAGAGCTTGGGTAAAATGGATACATACATATGGGAGAGTACTGTTATAACACCACTTATACATGTCCATCAAGATAACTCCATTCATGACACTGTATGGTTATGAAACACCTAGCTTCATGGATCTAGTTTTGGGGGATAGAAGAGTCCCCAAAGCCAAAGACTTCTTGTAGGATAGTCAAGATATTTTGAGGGTGCTCAAGGGGAATATACAATAGGCTCAGAATTAGCAAAAAAATTATGCTGATTAACACCAAATAGGGCATAGTTTTGAGGTTGGGGATATGATTTAGTTGAGGCTATAACCATACAAACATTCATCACTCAAGAAGAGAAGTTGAAGCCTAGGTTTTATGGTTTCTATAGAGTGATTCATAGGGTGGGCAAGGTTGCCTATGAGATTGATCTTCTAGAGGGTAGTCAGGTGCATAATGTGTTTCATGCATCATGGCTTAAGAAAGCCATCGGTGAGAGAGTTGCACCTTCTACAAATTTGCCACCATTAGATGAGAAGGGGAAGCTCGTATTGATTCCTAAGGCTATTCTAGATACCAGGGAGAAAACTTAGTGGAACAGGGTAATTAAAGAATATTTAGTCGATGAAGAGACCTACTAGAGGAAGATGGTACTTGAGAGAGTGAGCAGGTGTTATAGTAAATATGATTGAGATTTCTTGAGGACAAGCAATTTCAAGGGGGGTGGACTATAATATTACCACTTTAGTAGTTGTCTAGTTGTGTGACCATTAGCCTTTTATTTTATTTTGTTTTATTTATCCCACATTTCTTGTGGAAAGTGGTTAATCCTATGAAGTAGGAATAAAAGGAGAGCTTGTGGCTATTGTTAGGCAAGTTAAATATGAGAATAAATTGGATACAAGAGTTACATATCTATTCTTGGCATTAGAGGATGTCTATCCTCTCTTGTGACATTCTAGATGTCATTCCCTTGGGGTTTGGCCTGTCAAATTCATTTCTATTAGCTTCATTAATAGGTAGCTTGGGCATATTTCTAGCTACATGTAGATTGGTTGTTTACTAATATCATTCCCACTCCTTGTCCAATACTTATGCCATTGTGAAGGGATGATTTTAAATGTTATAATGCTGCAATAATCAGTGAGTTGAGAATTTTCTATGTATTTGATTTTTATTAGTTTGAAAACTAATATTATTTCAATAATAGTTTAGTCTTCAATTTGCATAAATAGTTCTTGTTCATGTTATGTGGTATCAAATCTATGCAAAGACATTAAAATCACTATCAACAGTTGGTTCAATTTTGGGCATTCCCTAGGGTGCCCATTATATTGGAAGAAGAGGTCTATATAGAACAACAAGAAGGATTTGTTGATGCCAACAATAAAAAACATGGTATGGAGACTACACAAAGATTTATATGGTTTGAAGCAAGCACCAAGAGCATGGTATGAAAGGCTTCACAATTATCTTGTGAAGATCAGATTTGAGAGGACTGATGATAATAACACTCTGTGCTTGAAGACAAACATAGGTAAAGGTATTTTACTATCCAAAATTTGTATTGATGATATCATATTTGGAGGTCAAGATACTTTATGTAAAGCTTTTTGCAAATGAAAATAAGAAAGAATTTGAGATGTCTATGTTTGGAGAGATCAAGTTCTTTGTGGGTTTGCAAGTACATCTAATAAAATATGGTATATACATCACTCAGTCAAAATATGTAAAGGAGATACTCAATTTTTTTGGATTGGAAAGTTCTATGGTATATACCTCACTCAGTCAAAATATGTAAAGGAGATACTAAAAAATTTTGGATTGGAAGATTCTAAGCTAGTGAGCACACTTATGGTGATAAGACACAAATGGTCAAAGAGTGATTATTCAACTAAGGTGAATCAAACATTGTATAGGTATATGATTGGAAAAAAGAAATACTAGTACATAGCAGACCTAATATTGCATTATCTATTGGAATAGTTGCAAGATTATCTACTCATCCTAGGGAGAATTATTTGATAAGTATTAAGAGAATAATGAGATATCTAAAGGGAACAAAAGACTATGGTCTATACTATAAAAAAAATGAAAAATTTGAGTTGAGAGCCTACACTGATGCTGATTGGACAGGAAATATTGATGATAGAAAGAGCACTAGTGTAGGAGAATTTATCTTAGGAAAAAGGCTGGTTACATGGACTAGCAAGAAACAAAACTACATATCTCAATCTACTACCAAAGATGAATATGTTACTACTACAGTAAATTGTACAAACATTGCATGGATCAAATAGCTACTCAAAGGTATGAAAGAGGAAACCACTTAACATTTGATACTTTATTGTGATGATACAAGTGCTATAAATATAAAAGAACCCTATGATGAATACAAAGTCCAAGCACATTGAAATCAAGTATTACCTAATGATGCTCATATTTATGCAAAAGAGAAAATAGTTGATATCTTCAAAAAAGTATTACCTAATGATGGTCATGATTATCTAAGAGGTAAACTGGGGGTGATAACCCTTTCCAAGGCTAGTTAAGAAGCATGAGAAGTGCTCTACATCAGCTAAGATAATTGGCATATGTTACACATTGATACAATAGATCTTACTTTAGGGGCTTCCTAAAGTAATCAAAGAGCTATAGTTGCAGATCAGTCATAAGCTAGGTAATAGAGGGAGAAACTAAAAATATTCATATCTACATATTAAGATGACAAGTCTTTGGTATTATTGTCAAAGAGGGAGATATTATACACAAGGGAAGAAATATAGAAAAGAAGAAATATGGAATATATACTCAGAGGGAGATAGTGTACCTGATGGTTAAAAGACATACATCTACCTAGTAAAAGGGTGATAGTGCTAAGGGAGCTATAAGGATAGAGACAAATACTTGAAAACGAAGTGACCAAGAGGGAGTCATAAGGATGAGTTGATTGTGTGTTGATCATAATAGAATTTTGTAACCTATACAGAAGATGAAATTTGATATAGGGAGAGATTTCAATACAAGGAATTATTTTCTTTTTGGTATTGTTGTACTAGTTGTAATGCTTTCCATCAATGCTAAAGAGGGAGATTGCTGAAAATAGATTGATAGAAGTATAAGAATGTCTTTCAATCATTGTTTTGTCACTGATGTCAAACCTACTACTTGTTGGTAAGGAAACTGCTTAGTTTATTTGAGTACTATCATTTATTTGATTCATGAGAAGGATTTGTTCAAATGAGATAACAAAAGCACCTAAAGAAATAAGGAGTACATAGATTAGTTAAGATAGTGATGATATAATGCATTGATTATGTACTCAAGGTTGAAAAGGTTGGATACACTAACAAAGTCTAGAAGAAAAAGTAATAATAATTGAGTCTACCAAGCTTGACCGAGTGGATAGTAGGTGTCAACCAAAGTTACTGCAAGCCAAGCAAAAAATTAGTTACAGCTGAGAAAAGTCAAATTTTAGTGTATGTCAAGTGATATAGTGTAAGCCAAGTAAAGTTTAGTTGATGTTAAGCACCAGTAAACTTTAATCTTTTCCAAGTGATCTAGTTGAAGATGAGTGGAAGAATACTATGAAAGCTAAGTGACAACATATTGATGTTGAGTGTCAGTATTCATGTTAAATCATGGATTTTATGAATTTGAGCTAACTATTTTGTTTTTTTGAATTCTATTAAGTGTGTAGAAGATAACTATGGTAAGTTGGGGGCATAGAATTAATGGTAAACTATTTTTAGGAAAATTTAACGAGGATTGAAGGAGAAGTTTCTAGAAGGGACTAAAATGAAAAGGTCGATAGATTAATTGAATCCTACCTAACTCTAAAATGGAGAATATAGGATGAATGGAAAAAAATTCTTAATTTTCTATTTATAGAGTTTGTTGGTCAGAAGTAAGGTTGATCAATGTTGGAGAACCTAAGTTAGACAATAAGTCTAAGGTTTTGCTTCATTGAAGACTGAATAGAAGAGACTATTATTGTCGAGCAAAGAAAGAAGGCTTAAGAATATGAATGCTTGAAGGGAGAACAAGCTATCAGAGTTGAAGTGTGTGAAACCCAAGTAGAATGGAGGACTAAAATAAAGACCTATAATCTGCAAATGTGTTGTAAGTTGTTATTAGATCAGTCATTATTATTACCTTTTAATCAATGTACTAGTCTAGGGTAAATTCTTTTGATTAAGGTTGACCTAATAGTCATTTGTAAATCCTTTAATTGGGTGACATTCCAAGTAAATGGTCTAAAGTCCTCTAACAAGTCTCACTCCTAACAGGGTGATTGAAATCCTCTAACAATATCACATTTAATAGTGTGTACTATAACCTTTAACTTGGTTGGCCTTTCATAAGGCATCACTTCAGAAGAGTGAGAATGAGTAGCATGTTACTGGTGGTTTTTCCCAAATTGGGTTTCCATGTAAAATCATTCTATCAGATGTGTTATTGAATTTGTTATGTTTTATGTTTACATTTTTGCAAAGTTATTTTGACAGTAACCTACAAGTTTTAGTGATTCTATGATCTAATGGATACATGCATGATGAATATGTTTTATGGATATGGGTTCATTAAGCTATGAAAGGTTTTATTTGTGTATCTAGACCTTGGATAACTTATTCACCCCCCCTCAATTATTCTAAAGAACACACGCACACACGCACGCGCACGCGCGCACACACACACACACACACACACACACACACACACACACACACACACACACACACACACACACACACACACACACACCTTATTTTGAAAGAGTGAAGCTACTTTTGATGAACATAACTTTTTTTCTTAAATAGGTATCAATTTGATTCTTTTGAATTTAGTTTGTTAACATCCATACTAAAATTATGTAGTTGATCTAATATATTTATCCTTAGTATTTCATGTTTTATCAAAGTTTAAAGTTGACATAACACTAATTTGGACATGCATGGCTTTTGAAACATGTGACTTATTATATATTTACTAGATTTCAAAATTTCTTTTTTTGATTGAAAGAGGACTCAAATACAAAGACTGTAGCTATTTTTCAAAAAAAAAATTCTCTTAGTTACTATTTTTCCATGAGTGTCCAATATAGAGGGTTATACTTTATAACCTTCCTCTATTTAATTCACATTAAAAATAATGTATACCTAAAAAATTTAAAATGTAGATCAACCTCATAGTCAACAAAAAGCTCATTCAGAGTACTTCTATCATGAAAAATGACATGTGTTAAGTGCTCGACTTGAACCTTGAAATTGAGCCTGAAAGCCATGAAAACACTAGATATCTTCTAGCATTTGAGAAAGACTTGTAATTTCCTAGTTTTTATAGAAACTAAATCTATTTATAAACTAAGGAAGAAGGCCATGCATGTGGTTAACTAACCCTGGGTAATTTTGATCGAAACTACCTAGCTAGTTTTGATTGAGACTAGCTAAGTAGTTTCAATCGAAACTTGTGTCAGTATTTATGGGTTTATTTTTTATTATATAAATTGTCATATAAATAATACTTGATTTTATTTCAATTTTCAAAATTAAATTCAATCAGATAATTTTCACTTTCATTGGGAGGAAGGAAATATTTTACAACTTTATGTTTTTAAATTTTGAATCTTGGAAGAAAAATTTGTCACATGAGCAATAAAGATAAAAGAGGAAGTAAATATGCAAGAACAAGAACTCACACACAAGAAGATGAAGATTTTCAAAACACTTTAGTAGGATTCTATAGCAAGCAAGGTACACATGTGTAATCTTTTTTCCAATGCATATTTAACGTATAGTGTATAATCATTTTTTAGACATTTTGTAGATATAGCTAGGATTACAGTTTATCCAATTAGGAATATGGTAAATATTAACTTAGGGATAGTATTAACTAAATATTAAGGGTTTATTGAATTATAAATATTTAAATTATGAATATTTAGAATTAGGGTTCATTTTAATTATGGTCCTTTAACTTATGAATTTATTTAGGATGTACTTAACCAGGACAACCTATTGAGGTTGGAGAAGGTTCATCCCAAATTCAAATAGGTATATACATGCATGCATCTCTCACAAGTACAATCTCAAGGGGGGAGGAGGTCAATGTATGTAGTATGCACATGTATATAATGTGTAAACTCAAAATTTAATTTCTAAATATAAAATTTAAATTAATAAATTTAAAATTTGTCAAGTACAATGACATTTAAGAAACTAGAATTTTGTAAACATGAAATTAAATATATAATATGTTGTAAACATGAAATGCACATAACATATAGTACTACATGTGTGTTTTATACATCTTAAATTAAAGTATGGCATTTAATAAACTTGAAATTTATTGTACTTAATGACATTTAAGAGGTAGAATTTTGTAAACATGGAATTAAATAATACTTGTTTCAATATGAAACAAACATATGTTATGTACATGTACATGTGTAAATTGTGTGTATGTGACAACTTCATAAAATTGTTTCAATTAAGTCTTGATAGAGTTTAGATCACATGGGTGGACTACCTGACATGTGACTAGGTTAAATATAGAACTAGATTCATTGCATAATTTAATAGGTATATTTTCATGATCATGGCTAAGGTTACTGGAGAAATAGGTAGGACTATGATTAGAGTTAGTGTTAAGTGTTAGATTTAAAGTTAATTTTAGGGTTAGGGTTAAAGTTAAAACATTAGGGTTAGGTTAAAACTTATTATCAGAGTTATAGTTAGGTTAAGAGTTATAAAATTAGTAATACATATTGTTCTTGTTGCATAAGCCTTGTAGCATAAATTAATTTGATTAGGGTTAGCATTCAAGGTACAACTAATATTATATCATAATTATGATTTATATCAATATTATGATTATAGGGGCTAATTTTAGGGTTAGCGTTTAGTATTAAGATTGAGTTTAGGGTCATAATTAGGGTTTAATCATGGTAAATTTTCACTAAGTTAGAGTTAGAAAAATATTTACGGCTATGGTTAGGAGTGTGTTTCCAAATATAGTGTTCTATGTTGAGTGAGCTATTATGGTTAAAGATAGGGTTACTATTGTAATTGTTTTTATATGACTAAATCATTAGTGTTTAATATTTGTGTGAGACTTACATTAGTGTTACGAGTAGAATTGTGATTAGGTTTAGGATTTAGTGTTAAATGTTGAGTAATTTAATATAAGTATGGTTAGGGTTTTGTATTAGGATTAAGGTTTATGCTCCATTTATAGTTACATGGTTAGGCTTAGAGTTAGGATTGTGGCTAGGATTTAGAGGCATATCATTATACTCATGATCAATGTCAGGTTTAATATAATGTTTAAGAATCTTTGGGATTCATATTAGGGTTTTTTAGGGTTAAGAAGTGAGGATTGTATTGTAAAAATTTATAGTTAGTCTTCACATCTTGTTTAGGTTTAGGGATAACTTTTGGGCTAAAATAATATAACTTTAGGTTTAAAGGTGGCGCCCAGTTCCTTGTGGGATTTTTAGCTATTTCTATCTAATACTTTGTATAAGGTTCCAAGTCCTTTAAAAATTGTTTTTACTTAATCAAAACTTTAGGTTTAAAGATTTATGTTTAGGGACAAATTGAAGTTAGAAAAATAATTATTTAATAATGGTTATTGTATAGCCTATATGACTAAGATTAAACAAGTAAGATTATAGTTATGATTTAGATTAAATATGGTTATGGTTAGAATCAAGGTCAATTCTAGGTTAAATATATAATGTTTAGAGTTATGATTAGGATCAAATTTACATGAGGGTTAGCATTATGTTACATGACATTTAGGGTTCGGATTGTTGTTATATTTATTTTTTGGACTAGGTTTTAGTCAAGGTTTAACTAGACTTAACATTAGGGTGAGGACCAAGGTAAAGTTTATATTAGGGTTAATATTATGACCTAACCCTTTGGAAGTAATGTTAGGGTTAGTTCATTCAAATTATTATTAGGGGTAAGATGAAGATTTAAGCACGCGCACACACACACACACATGTATATATGAACTTAAATTTTAATATATTATAAGTTCACATGTGTACATTAAAAGTTTAAATGTATGCATATATCTACAATAAGTATGTATACATACATATGTGTGTGTGTATGCATACATACATACATGTACATATGTATGTGCATGCATGTATATATATCTACATACATATGTGTGTATGTATATGTATATATGTATATATATATATATATATATATACACACATGTATATTTATGTATGTATGTCTGTGTGTGTGTGTCTGTGTGTGTACATATGCATATATACATGTACATGATATGTATATAACATATATATTTATGTATACACATGGTATAGATATATGTAGATATATATGATATATACATACCTACATGTGATATATACATACATATACATGATATGTATATACATACATACATACATACATATATAATATATATACATACATACAAAAAGATATATAAAATAAAACTAGAAACATATAACATGAAACTAAAAACATAAAAAAGAAGAAGCTAAAAATGTATAAAATGAAACTAAAATCATTTAAAATGGATGAAAAAAGGGAAAATTATACCTTTTTCAAAGTCTAATAGTTTTAGATGCCTCTCTTTGCACATTCGATTGAAACTGTTTGTAGTCCCATTGTTAATAATGACATGTGGGGTCAAAGTGAAAGTATTTTCTATTCTATTTTTTTGCTACTTTTGATCAAAACTTTATTAACTAGTTTTGATCAAAACTAGAAAGCTAGAGATAGGGGTTAACAAACCCCATTTAGGTTTGGTAGTTTCGATCAAAACTACCAAGATAGTTTCGATTGAAACTATCTAAATAGTTTCAATCAAAACTGCGTGGCACAAATAGTTTTGATAGAAACTTGCATTTTAAAAATTTTTGATAGAAGCTAAATTGTTTCTATCAAAACTTTAAAAATACTTTCTATCAAAAATAAGAAATGTAAAATTTGTGGTTGCATGATTTTGGAGGAATTTCTTCCTCTGAAAAAGTGTGACCCACTATTGTGGGTTCACCTTGTAATATAGATTCCAACATAGCCATAGCATTATGAAGCTTATTAAAATGGATTGTTCCTTTCTATTCTCATTGCACTATTCTAGTAATGTCCCTAGGGATGTTTTTGTGGCTAAAATGTATATTATCAAGAGCTTCCATGGAATAGAAGATATAAGAATAGGTTGTTTAGCCAAATATTCTTAGATTTGAGTAAGGCTCTTCACACATTCATCATTCCACACACATGTAGATCCCTTATGTAGATTATTAGTGAATGGTTTAATCCTACTAGACAGCTAAGTGATGAACCTTCTTATAGACTGTAGATGTCATTGAATACTTCTCAATTCACTTATATTTTTAGGGGTGCCATTTCCATTATAGCTTGGACTTTTTCTAGATCAACTTCAATGCCCTTAGAGTATATGATGTATCCTAGTAGTTTTCTAAAAAGTGACACCAAAAGTGCACTTCTTAGGATTGATCCTAAGATGAAATTCTTCCATGCAGTCCAATATCAAACTCAAGTCATCTAAGTGAGTGCTTCTTTGTTTGGACTTAGCTAGGTTGCTATCACCATCATCTTTCATATTTTAATGCATTATGCCATGAAATATATTTTTCATACCTCTTTGATAGGTAGTTTGATGTATGCATGGACTATACAAGCCCAAATATTTATCAAGAAGTGTGACCTATTTTATGTTACATGTCTAATATATGAAGGGTACATTGGGATATAGTAAAAGGAGTGTTATATATTTGTATTGTATTGAAATGTAATTTATATTTTTTACATGATAGGAGATAAGTATTTCTTTTATATTTGAGGCAACATGGAATCATACTAGGCTAGAGATCTTAATAGAAGAAGATCCATAAGTGCATATGTATTTAGATTATTTGGTGGTCTATTTAGTTGTGATGAGAAAGTGACAAGCTATGGTTACTTTCTCTATTACAAATTTATAGCATATGGAAAATACCCATTCTTGGAAGGAAGTCATTTTTCTAAAGATATTTTATTTAGACATAGATTTCAAATATGTTTCTAAGAAGGGTACATTGCGATATAGTAGAAGGAGTTTTTATATAATTTTATGGTACCAAAATGTACTTTATATTTTTTACATGATAGGAAATAAGTATTTCTTTCATATTTGAGGCTATATGGAATCATACTGGGCTAGAGATCTTAATAGAAGAAAATCCATAAGTGCATATGTATCTACATTATTTGGTGGTCTATTTAGTTGTGATGAGAAAGTGACATGTTGTGGCTACTTTTTCTATTACACATTTAGAGTATATGGAAGATATTGATGCTTGCAAGGAAGCCATTTCTCTAAAGATCTTTTATTCAAAAATAGATTTCAAATATGTTTTTAAGAAGGGTACATTGGGATATAGTAATAGGAGTGTTTATATATTTGTATGCTATCAAAATGTACTTACCCAATATTTTCATATGTATGGTGTGTGTGTGTGTGTGTGTGTGTGTATTTTATGTTTTTGTCTGAAATGTTGGATATGGCTAGGGGAGGGAGTGGTAGTAGCTTATCACTTAGGATTTACATGATGTACCTCTCCCCATCATTTCTTTTTT
This sequence comes from Cupressus sempervirens, assembly GCA_028749045.1. NCBI lineage: Eukaryota > Viridiplantae > Streptophyta > Pinopsida > Cupressales > Cupressaceae > Cupressus > Cupressus sempervirens. Next base: position 426,849,770 of record CM053786.1, read on the forward strand.
AGCTTATATATATGCATATGTACATGGACTCGTCTCTTACAAACTTTGTAGGTAGCTTGCATTGACTTTCTTGAAATACTAGGATGAGTGTGCCTTATTTCTATAACTTAATAATAAGAATTGGTTGATAATTTTTAGGTCCAATCCCAACCAATGATGAACTACTTATTCTAGGAAGGAGTACATGTATCTAGCAACCTACTCTTTTTATACATCTAAGTCTTTCTTTGCAGTGTTGTTTGACTTTGACTTTGGTTAATTTTTCTTCTATATTTTTATGAGGTTTTGAGTATGTGAATTGCTTAATAAAATACTTAATTATGATCTTTCTAGATTAGTAATTTCATATTCAATTTATTAAATAATTATTTGACCAAAAATATAATATTTAAATATGAAGATATTTAATAATTGGGAATTAATTAAATATATGCATAATTAAAAAGACTCTATTTTAAAGTTAAATTTAGAAAATTGGATAAAGAGTCATTAAAATATTAAAGAGTTAATATTGATTTATGATTATTTTATTGATAAGGATTAAAGTAAAGTTGCATTAAAATATGGTTGTTAATTATTATTAACAATTAAAATAATAAGCTATGATTTAAAAGATTCTTGTGTAATTAGAAAATTGGAGAAAAGAATTGTAATAATAGAATATTGTAATTTAAAAATACTTTAAGTTTGCATGAAATATTAAATAAATTAAAATAATTGTATTTTGAATTTAGAAAATGGCTTTTAGAACATTAGCGAACATAATCCTAGTTAGGGCTATAGTTCTTTATTAGAGGGTTTGTAGTTCATTTTTAGACACATGAGTTTTGAAAGAGAAATTTTCACTGCTGAAGCAAGAATATTTATTGACAATTTAGGAAGGATTGGATTTATAAGCACACACTAGATTGTCAAGATTGTTAGCATGAGATTAAGATAGGGTTTGAAACCTATGGTACTAAATTCATTTGAGAGGATTTGTACTCTTCCTCTCTTCCTAGGTGTTTGTCAATAGAATTATTTTTTTAGTTAAACAAATATTTAGATTTTCAAAATTTTGATATCAAACAAATAGAGAACGTAGATGGAGAAGTCACTCGATATCTAGCTAGGGTTAGGATGAATATAAATTGGAAAATTAAAATTTCAACATAAATCTTCACTTGATATTATCAAATAAAAATGACACTTACACATTTAGCCTTAGAAATAAAAATCATTGATCAAGATCTTGATTGAAAAAAGCATGAAATTATTACAAATAAAATTTACATCTATTTTGGAAAATCTTCCCTACCATATTATTGAATACAAACACTCACAATTTACCATTACATTGTAGGTTGTTGTCTGGAACTTTGTTCATTTTAGTAATTATAATTAGTTATTTTTAATATAGATTCATTAAATAAATTAATTTTTAAATTTTTAAATAGATTTAATTTTTATAGTATTATTTCAAATTAATATTTATGCTTCAAAATATAATTAATTTACTTCATAACTATTAAAATGTATTTATTTTATATAAATTTATTTAATTTAGGTGTATTAAAATATTATTATCAAAAATTTATTTAAGATTAGTGATAGTTTGTTAACTTGGACAACTATTTGTCCATTTGTAGTTATTTAGAAAACAATAGTTTCACTAACTAATTAGTTAGAGTGGGGACTATTATTTTTAAATAATTAACCACTTTTAGAAGAACTAGAAACTAATTTTGTTGTTGCTTTTTAGGTTATTTTAATCTCAACCATTGGCTGAGAATCAATCTCAACTGTTAGTTTCCAACATGAGTATAATAAAAGGGGGTCAAGGGGGAAATCGTAGAACACACTTTGGAAAAGCATTTGCAGCATTAGCAAATGAATTTCTAGTGATAGAAAATAGTCTTGTAGTGTGAGAAAGGGTGTAGTCATATTGTTGGGGATAACATTGGAGGAATATTAGTGAGAGAAATTGAGAGGTTGTCAAAGTTATGCTACTAAGAGGCAAGGAATTTTGTATCTCTAGATTTATTGAAGTTAATATAATTCGTCATCTATAGGGTTGGTTTTCCGTTAATGGTTTTTCCAGGGATATATTTTCTGAAAATATTATGTCATTGTGTTACTTATTTCTTTTCATATTTTTGCTGAAGTTGTTGTTATGTTGCTTTGTGATATTATCTATGAATTAATTTTTAATAGCTAAATAATCATTTAAGATAGGAGATTAATAATCAGTGGTTACAATATTAATTTTCACATGGTATCAGAGTGGTATTGCGAGTAGAATTGTTGTGCCCTAGGAAATAAATTGAGGGTTTATTAAACCTAGTTTGATCTCTTTGTATTTATTATTGATTTAATCCCTTGAGATGGCTTTAGCTAGTATGAGAGATTAGGATAGATTGGATGGTGCCTAAACTTTTGGTGTTGAGAACACCATAGTTTATTTATTGTTGAAAGAGAATAATATCAAGGATTATGCTACCAGTATTGTAGTTTTACTTAAAGATGCAACACAACTTGCAACATATGAGAAGGACAATTCAAAGGCAGGGGAATAATCCTTGGTGGTGTTAAGGACCATATTTTTACACATATCTCAGAGCTGGATACAATGAAGAAAATATGGGATACTATTTTGAATCTATACCAGAACGCTACCACCAATAGGAAGATGATTCTTAGAGAAGTTGAAGAATAGCCTAATGAACCAGGGAGAAGATGTTATAAGTTACCTCACAAGACTTATACTTGTCAAGGACAAGTTAGAAATTGTTGGAGATAGCCCTAGTAATGATGAGCTAGTGGGAATAGCCCTAAATGGGTTTACTAAGTAGCAGAGTGTCTTTGTTCAAGTTGTTAGTGGATGAAACACCTTATAGATTTTGGATTGCAAGTGGAGTGATTTCACTCAAGATGAGTCTAAAATAAGTCTTTTCAATGGGGTAAATAAGAGTAATAAAAGTGAGGTGGAGTAGGGGAATATTTTCTTAGTAGGAAAAGGGAAAGCAAAGAAGGGGTCTAGAAAAGGATCAAATTCAAAAAGTGAGAAGCAAAAGATAAAGGATCTCTCCAAGATCAAGTTCTTTGGTTGCCATGAGTATGGTCACAATGTCAGTGATTTCCAAAAAAGGAAGACGGGAAAGAAGTAGGTCGTATCTTCAACAAGTGCAGAAGAACTCTCCAATACAATGGAAGATGAGTTTGCACTCATAGGTTGTATAATTAACTCAACCTCATAGTGTGTTTAGTATAGAAATAGTGGGGCACCATTTCATATGAAAGGAGTTAGAGAGTACTTTTCCAATTATAAGGAGGAGAACAACAATATCCAAATCTTTGTGGGGAACTTCTCTAAAATCAACCCAGTTGGGAAAGGCACTATTCAATTTTGTAGGTGTTGGCCTAGTTTTTCGCATTTTATTTTTAAAACTACAAAACTATAGTTTAAAACCAAGTTATCATATTGCAAGTAGGGACTATGTATCTTTTAATTGGTTATGCCCTAGAAAAATTACCCATTTTGTTTCGCTAATGTATTTGTGCCCTCGTTTCCTAAAATATGGTTCACATTATTCGTGTTTTCAAAATGTGCATGGGAAATATTTTTATAAACTCTAAAATAATTTTTAAAAACCCTTTATTACATGGTTTTTGTAGTCTTTTATTATTTTCATCAAAATCCTTTAACCTATCTTGTAATTCCATTTTAACCTTAGGTTCACCTTAGATCAGTTCACTTAGTGTTCTTTTGAAACCACTAACTCTTAGAGAGTTTATTTTATTGGTTGTTGATCATGTGAAGATCAACGATTGACATATTCGCACATTTTAAAGTTGTGAGAAGTTTAACTAAAGTGGGAATATGACCTTGTGACACATGTCCCTATGGGCCCCCCTTTCCTTTGGTTTTAAAATAGTGTAGATCATGCAAGTTCCTAATCATCGATCAAATAAAGATCAATGATTGTCACTTACCCACTTTCTGAAGATGTATGAAATTTAAACAAAGTGAGGAAGTGATAAGCTACCATGTGGATGAAGTGGAAGTGAATTTAATATGAGGGCTACAAAAAGGAATTGTTAGAGAAATTAATAGATTGGCATTCTTTGGTTGGTTAAAGATGCTAACAAAAATATAGGAAGGTCAATTTTGTGAAATTGGCTGATGTTGGCATTAGTACAAAAAAAAGTAGTATGTGACTGAAAAACCCCTAAAATTTGTACATATGTGACTAAAATTAGTCATGTGACTAATAATAGTTAGTATCTAGTCATTTATTACACTACTAAATTCACTACTAAGTAATGTTAGTCATTTATTTGATCACTGATTTTGATCCTTGATATAGTTGTATATTTAGTAGTATATATAGTGGTATATTTAGTAGTGTATTTAGTAATTTATTTAGTAGTTGATTTTGTAAGGTCCCTTCTCATATGTACTTATCAAATATGAATTCTCTTTTAAATCCATTATTTGAGTTTGAAATGGATATGAAGTAATGTTTTATGTTGAAAATGTCCTAATGAAAATTGAGATCAATTGATACATCCATGTTTTAAATACTTAGTGATTCGAGAACTACTACATTATCTCAACTATTTAAACATTAAATTGCACTAATGATGATATGAGGTGTTTTCATCTGATGATAATGATGTTGATTATGGTACCTTGATGATTAGGTTATATGCATTCAAATAGTTTAGTATTCCTTAATTGGTGATGTTTATGATGTTAGGTATATGCATGCCTAATGATGATTATTCTAGTATTTTGATCTAAATTAATAAATAAGTTATGTTATATTGATTATGTAATTATTGCTAATTAAATGTGAGCAGGAATGAACTAAATAGTTAATTATATGAAAGATTTATGTTTTCATTTATGTGACTATTTAGATGAGTTTTCAATATATGCATTTCATTTGTCTTGAACTAATGATGTGTGAACTTAGTGTGTAGGATTATTAGGCAAGAAATCTAATGGAGAATCAGAACTAAACCCTATGTATAGTTTGTGAAAACCAAGGTTGAGTCTAATCAAAGATGTAGACTCCATCATTTCATATTTTATTTGTACCGTGAATTTAATGTGTGTATCATTATGTAATTGTTAAGCATTAATGTTTTGAAATAGTGATTTTATAGTGTTCCTTGACACTCGTGATTCCTATATGCATTTTAGCATGACAATTAGGGTTAGCCAAGTAACCCAATAATCTAAGTTGGACTAGGTCAGCGACCTAATACTAATTATTAGGTAATTGAGATTAATTACCATAATCAAAGTTTAGTGATAAGTTTTCATTCTTAAGGTTTCTATGAAGTCCAAAATTTTCAAGCAATTTAATAGGTCTCTAAATAGTTGTAAAGGAAAAAAATTATAAAAATTAAGTACCTAGGGGGTATATGTATGGGTTGGGGGCATTTTCCACTGCTCTAGCCCCTTTAGTTGAATTTGATATGTTAAACTCCACTTTGATGTTTGCTTTAGTGGTGAGGTTAAGTTAGAAGACACTAGAAACCTTAGTCAAGTGGGGGAGTTATTGCATTTTGTAGGGGGTTGAGTTGGGAGTCTATTTTAGTGGCAGATTTGAAAGTGAAAGGTTGTTCACCCAACCTCTATATTTAGAGAGAAAATTTAGGATTAAAGGAGAAGGAAGGATAGCTCTTCTCAAATTTCAAATTACCATAACCATATTGTGAAGGCAGGAATCCTTTGAGCTCATGTGTTCACATTGTATTTCATTTCTTAAGTAGGTTTTTGCATAAGTATGTTCATGTGTTTGATAAACATGTTTGGGATGGGATTGTAATGAGTTTTCTTTAAAAAAATTTCTTTGTATTTCACATTTTATTTTTTAAGTTATTGTAAGGGTTGTATTGGCATTACTCACACTTGGATAGGGGAAAAGTGGTCATGTATAAGAGGGCTTTAGTTGGACTCTGACAGTGTAGAGTCTCTCCTCATGATAAGGAGAGGGAGAGAGTAGGGTGTTATAGGCCCCTACTTGTCAGTACAAACCATGTTTTATATTTTGAAAATTTGAGAAATGGAAGAATAGAAGTTCTTGTGATTATAACTCTAAAAGGGCATCTGTTATGGTGTTGTGACTGATGTATCTTGTCTAGAAAAATCCGCCTTCTCCCTAGTTTGGTTTAATGAGAAACCTATTGTGAAAACCTGGGATGGGAGTAAATGGGTTAATTTTGTCATCATGTTAAATTTGTTTGTCTGCCAATTAGTTTTTTTCTCTCCATGGTTACCTTAATTTATTGTAGATTTCGTAGTGGCTACCCTATTATAGAGCCAAGAAAGAATTCAAAAAAAATTCAATTCAAAAAAGTTAGGAGATTTCTCCTTAGGATAAAGATCCTATGTAAAAATGTTATTGCTAAACTTATTGTTGAAATGATTATGATCTTAGGTTTTCTTCCCTGGTTCTTTCTTGAGGGAGTCCTTGAATTAAATGATTCAATAAAATGGGAAATTTTCCCTTATGATATTCTTTATGATTTAACTATGTACACATATGTTCAAATGCTAATTAGGAGAAATGATGTTACTTAAGTTTTACAAATTTGATCTTGAAAATGGATTAGAGGAAACATGAAATGTCCCTTTACTGATTTTATATGATATTTCCAACCTCTAATCAGATCTTTAAGATTAAACAACTAATATCACAAAGATCCACCAAATTTCTCAATAAACCCCAAATTGGGTATTCTGAAAAATAGTGCCAAAAGCTTCACAACTTCACAAATTATTAATAAATCTGAAAATGGACATTTTTATAGAAATTTCAGTAGCATAATAGCCTACAAAATGAAATTTCCAGATCCGTATAGCCTTTACACAATAGTTCACAAATGTAGGACAAAAACTATGCTCATCGGACTCCCGAAATTAACACAAAAATGCCCGAAAACACCACAAAAACACTAATAATCTATCTCAGAAGTTTAATCACATCCCAATACATATATTCAGCTCTATTTTAACACCTTAAAGTCTGAAATACAGCAGCAACCCAAACTGATATGAAATACTCAACTGAAAACACCAAACTCATACAAAAAACACACCCGAAAACTCACAAATCTGCACTGTTTAGCACAAAGGAAAACTCTGTATGAGCATGCACATGGAATGGCTTCAAATTCTTGTCCTTAGCCTTCCTAGAAACCTGCAAAATCCCATTCTTGGGTCTCCCTGGAAACCTACAAACTCCCATTCTTGGCTCTCCTTCTCCACAGGTTTGGCAACCTCTGAAGAATAACAAAGAATGAGCAAAAATCAAGTTCTGAAATCAGCCCAAAATGCCTCCAAACCCCTTAAAAGAGGGCATAATTGTAACTCACATCCAAGAGAGGTTAATGAAACATATTTTAATAATAATTTTCATTTATTAGTCCAACGGTTTCCAAAGATTAACCCCCTTTTTTCGAAACTTCACTTTCTTGGGCCTGCCTGCCTTAGCAAAGATTATTATTTTTTAATTATTTGAAAAGGGGACATGGAAATTCCTCCCCTCCCAAACATTGCTTGTCCTCAAGCAATGGCTGAACAATAAACCAATCAATCCACCTGGATCCCAAATGTAGTCATGAACTATACTACTACCAATTAACACAGGCTCCTGCAATATCCTCTGCAATATGACCAAGAGGAATCCATAATCAAACTGACAATTATAGCTCAACCAAACTCCAAAATCACCACTGCCATAGTCAAAAACCCATGAGACACAAACTCTTAGAACATCAGAACCCAAGTAAAGTGGACAAATCAAACTACCAACACAGTAAATACCATCAACGTATCCCACTGGCCTATACAGAATGTACAATCCAACTCTGCAACAATGGTGAATGCTTTCGAATGAAACTATACCAAGTATGGAGAATCCACACACTGTACAACTCCTTCAGTCAACATAACTCTGCAAATCACCAGCCATTATCTCATAACCATAACTCTCATGCACTGCTGATGGTGAAAAGACATTACAAGATAAAGAGTAAGAAATGGAATCCAAACCAAATTTGCCTGCCATCAACTCCTCAAAACAAAGATCAAATGCTAACTGATGTACATACCCTGCAATATAATGTTGATTAAAAAAACCAACCTCAGTCAATAGCTCACCATGAATAAGTGATACAACCCACTATGACTGATCACTAGCTAAGTCAGGAGATGTCATAGCCAAAGGAGTAGAATCAATAACAACACCCACTGAAGCATCACTCCCAAACTCCTACTCTAAGTCACATATTATCAAGCTGTCAACTGTAGAACCTATCACCATGTCATGCCCATCACAACTCTCATCTTGAGGCATCAAACTGTCCCATAACTGATGATAAGCACTAGGAACCAAAGTACATCTCTGTATCATCATCTCATCAACATGGTCATCAAAGGTAAATTGATGAGCGTACCTCACAGTGTAATGCCGATAGAATTCACCAATCTTAGTCAGTGGCTTAGATTGTAATCTAGATGAAACTAACTGCAATTGATCATTAACCATGTTGGAACTGACTACTACCTCCGACGATATCACCAAGGGAGTAGTATTACTAGCAGGAACCATGCCAACTGCCGACTCACCAACATCACACATGATCTTTGATACATCTCTAGTCTTTGTGCCATCAGTACTAGAGGCCACCACCATGTCAGGCGTACAACAATCTGCTACAACACCCAACTCAACTGAACTTGACTCTAGTGGGAATGAACCTGATATGCCAATGTTAGTATCAAGGATGGATGCATCCCCATCTCTACTGTCTCTGACAATCTCGGCCATGGACATCCTCGGATCACCAAACACCACAGCTTGTGACTGTATAGAATTAGGTAAAGACTGTAGTTGCTCTAACTCCATGGTCACCTTAGCCAAATAAAACTATGACTCCTTGAAAGCCAATTGTGTACTCTCAAGAATCTCAGAAGTCACCTCAAGCTGCTCAGTAAGCTCACTCACCTCATCTTCCTTGGCCAACAATGCATCAATATGTTGTACTGCCCCACTCCATAAGATAATCTCTGTCGGCTACCAACTGCATATAATTCTGTCTCAAAATCTGAATAGCCTCCCATAAAGAGTGGAACTCTGTCAAGGAAAGATAACTGCCTCCCTGCTCATCACTAGTAGGAGAACCCCATCCATAAACTGCTAACAACTGACGAGCAACATCGAAATGCTGGCAAGTGATAGCAATGTCTCAGTCACTAACTCTCAACTAATTAGACACATGATGGCACTGGCTTGACTATCTCCTACAAACCTCCTCTGATGCACTGTCTAAAGGAGTATCCTCAAAGTTACTAGTCTCTAGAGTATTACCATCCATATCCTGTGAATCAAATCTAAAGCTCATATCAACATACAGAGTATCAAAAACTATAGCACTTCTGTCCAACTCCTCTGTACCCAAAGAAACTAAGTCTTCAAAACTACCCACTGCATCCTCCTGGATGTCATCAATGCCAATATGATCCTGGGACTCATCTATACACATTACCAAATATGAAAGATCATCAACACATTCCAGCAAGTATGGTCGACTGGATATATGAACAAAGCCCAACACCGGTGTATAAAAACTAATACCAACATCAGACAAGATACTAGCACAAGAAAAGACAACACCGTGTAATTTGCTAATCAAATCCATGATAGTACCCAAACAAACACTGCTACCAAAAAGTGTTAAAGATCTCCAGTCAACTAAATCCCAAATGCCAATATAACAATCCCAAGTCCATATCCATAAACTAGAATCAACTGGTAACTCAAGCAAACTCCTCACCTGAGTAATATGACCAATACCAACTAACTCCACATACCTGTCATGATGAGATAATGAAGTCACAATACTATCTTTGTTCACCTTCAGCTGGCTGGACAAATCATGTGAAGTACTACCAGCCTCAACCTCATGTGATGAAGCATATAACTATGCCTGGTACTCTTTCTCAGTAAAGTCATGAATGCTCAATGTCTGCTCATCTCTACCGGGTATCTCACCATCCTGCACAACAACATCCTCATAATCATCATCTGAACCCACTACACTGTAGTCACTGCCTGTTGTAACTATACCATCCTAAATACATGTGGCATCACCCTTTGACGACCTGTAAAAAATTGTCTCAATTTGAGTATCAAGTTGACCGTTACTATCAATCTGTGTAATATCCTTTCCCACCACCTCCTGTGGCAGAGTAGAATCTGAGAACTCTACTTGGCTATCAGCTAGTTTCTCAAACTCCTCATGCAAGTTCTTGGGAATTGTGTCATCTGTCCTGTGAGAAAATCTACCAAATAGAAATCCAGTCAACTTATCCACTTTAGCTGGGTCAGACAACATGTCATTCATTATACGGTGGTGCTCAATCAACTGTTCAGACATGTCATGGCTTATTTTTATAAGTTTATCTCGAATGTCTAAATAACCATCCTTTCTACTGTTTTGACTCTGGATATCAATTGTCCAAGATTGTGTCCTCTGAGACTCTGTACTATACCTGTCCATTCTGGATAAAGTAGAGTGTAACCCCAATAGGATATAACTTCTTCAAACACCAAGAACTAACATGCAAATGATTAGAAGTAGCATGCAACCATAGATTTTGACATGCAACTGATTAGAAGCAACATGCAACCACCAAATTCACCAAGAACTAACATGAAAATGATTAGAAGTAGCATGAAACCATAAATTTTGACATGCAACTGATTAGAAGCAACATGCAATCATAAATTATGACATGCAAGATATGGGTAGTTGTCAAAACTGACATGCAAACTTCTACAACCACCAAATTCACTAAGAACTAACACAAAAATGATTAGAAGTAGCATGCAACCATAAATTTTGACATGCAACTGATTAGAAGCAACATGCAATCATAAATTATGACATGCAAGATCTGGGTAGTTGTCAAAATTGACATGCAAGATCTGGGTAGTTGTAAAAACTGACATGCAAGCTTCTACAAACCCTTAGGCTAGCAAGATCATGGATTTGATACCACTGAAATGTCCCTTTACTGGTTTTATATGATATTTCCAACCTCTAATCAGATCTTTAATATCAAACAACTAATATCACAAAGATCCACCAAATTTCTCAATAAACCCCAAATCGGGTATTCTAAAAATAGTGCCAAAAGCTTCACAACTTCACAAATTATTAATAAATCTGAAAATGAACATTTTTACAAAAATTTCAGCAGCATAATATCCTACAAAATGAAATTCCTAGATCCATATAGCCTTTACACAACATTTCACAAATGTAGGACAAAAACTATGCTCATCGGACTCCTGAAATTAACACAAAAATGCCCGAAAACACCACAAAAACACTAATAATCTATCTCAGAAGTTTAATCACGTCCCATTACATATATTCAGCTCTATTTTAACACCTTAAAGTCTTAAATACAGCAGCAACCCAAACTGATATGAAATACTCAACTGAAAACACCAAACTCATACAAAAAACACACCCGAAAACCCACAAATTTGCACTGTTTAGCACAAAGGAAAACTCTGTATGAGCATGCACATGGAATGGCTTCAAACTCCCATCCTTAGCCTTCCTAAAAACCTGCAAACTCCCATTCTTGGGTCTCCCTGGAAACCTGCAAACTCCCGTTCTTGGGTCTCCTTCTCCACAGGTTTGGCAGCCTCTGAAGAATAACAAAGAATGAGCAAAAATCAAGTTCTGAAATCAGCCCAAAATGCCTCCAAACCCCTTAAAGGAGGGCATAACTGTAACTCAAATCAAAGAGAGGTTAATGAAACATATTTTAATAATAATTTTCATTTATTAGTCCAACGGTTTCCAAAGATTAACCCCCTTTTTTCTGAAACTTCACTTTCTTGGGCCTGCCTGCCTTAGCAAAGATTATTATTTTTTAATTATTTGAAAAGGGGACATGACAAAACACAAGTCATATGATTGGTGCATCACTTTGTATTTTCATAATGGTTGAAAAAAATATGCTTATGTTAATAAATAACCATAACATCAACATTATGTTATTATTTTTCCTAGATTTTTTTTTTTTACAAAATAAAATCCTCCTTGGCTATGTAAATAAATTAGAAAATTTAATACTTGTAGAAAAAAATGGATACTTGAGAAAATTTATCCTTTAGAGGAAATTAGCTCTCTGCCTTTTTTATGGGGAAAAAAAATTAATCCCCTTGGATAGAACATATTTTGAAAAGATTTCCTAAAATATCCTTTAAATATCATTTTAAATGCTAGCTAAGGGATTATAAAATAAAATCAAATAAAAAATGAAATCAAATAAAGAAAATAAATATCTAACATATGTCTATTCTAAAGTTTCATATAATATCCATTAAACCCCACCAAACTTTATTCATACCACTCCTTTGCAACGCTTTAAGAGGGCGATGTCACCCCTAAGGAAGCACACCTTTTTCTTCCTTGTTGATCCACATGCCATGAGAAAGATGAATAAAAATGGTTGTTTGATGAATAAAGTGGGGTGCGAATTCCCATCCACCAATGTCAAATAAGGAGGCACTTGAATGGTTGAATGCTCACCTACCTCCCCTTCCAAATAGGTTGCTTCCACCCATTAAACAGAAATCATCCTCATCCAATGTGCCAAGGGGAGATTAAGGATAGAGCAAATTAAATGTTTTTTTTTGAAACACCTTTCTGCATGTTGGATGGACATGTACTTCATGAGGGAAAAGACCTTGGGCAGTGCATGATTTGGGAATGCATGCCAAGGAAGGATTGGGGGGTAGGGCCAAGTGTCCAAGTGGTGAGGTGTAGTTGGGAAAGGCTACTAGGGTTAGGAAGTGTGTAAGGTTAAAAGTTAGGAAAAGTTAGTTGGGTTAGTTAGGAGTTAGTGGTAAAGTTAGTAATTTTTTTGTTTAAAGTTAAATGTTAGAACATGTTAGATGTTAGAATTAGTTAGAATTATTATTTTATTTTAATTAAAAAGGTGTTAGAGATATTATTTTAAATTACTAGCTGGGATAGTTAGTAGGAGTTTTGAAGCTAGCAAATGTTAAATTAAATTTAGTAGTTGGTTTAAGATTAAGTCAAAGATAATGTTTAGTGTTTAGTAAAGTATGTTCAAGTGTTATTAATTAGATCTTAATGAGAATGATTATTTATTTTTAAAATGAATGTTAATTTTTTGAGATAGAAGTATTAGGTAACTAGTGAATCCTTAGAAAAAATAGGTGAATAAGATTTAAGTAAGTAGATTTTTTTAGTGCTCAATGTTAATGTATGTTTTATAAAATTTATATTTGAATTTAGTGTTAGTGACTAGTTTTTTTATTTATGAAAATTGTTTGTGTTTTCATAATGGAAAGTGGAAGATATTAATGATTTGTTTAAGGATTTTTACTCTATCGTAGAGCATGATTGATAATATGTTATATCTATCAAAGGATTTATTTTTGTAATGACTTCATAATTTATATTATGTGCATATAATTATGGGTTTAGTAAGCTTGAAGTTGCATGAGGGTTAAAATCTTTTGTGTCAAAGGTTAGTATTAGTTGTTAATGGATAAAAGTTCTCTTGAAAATTAAGTGAAGGGTAGGATTGGAAATGAATAATTAGAAATTTTATGTTATTAGTTCTTTTATCAAAATTTAAATTTATGTGATGATTATAGTATTAGGATATTTTGAAATTTAATTCTAAACCTAGAAGGTGTTTAGTGGATCGGGAAATATTATAATCTTGAGTTGGGTATGTGCAGGATCATGGTGTACCAAACTATGGCCTTAAGTGGCAGTAAAAATTAGCAAATCAGGGTTATGTCAACTTGACACATAATTTTAAAGTGGTTATGGACTTTATATAAAAAATTTGTAAGAAAATAATCCGTAGGAAATTGAATGTAGTTTCTAAACTATTAGGCCTTATCAGGAGAAAAAAATAATTGATTGGTCAAAAGTTTGGATTTTAATGCAATACTATGAAAATTTTAGGGTGAAAATAAAAAGTAGGTGTATGTCTAACCACCTTAATCAAAATCAAATGATAATATTTTTTTAATATATTTATAGATATAAAAAGTAGGCTCATGCCCAAATGTGACGCATATTTTTTCGTATTTTTATTCCAAACAAATAATTAAATATGAAATTTCTACCACAACATTTTCAAAAAAAAAAAAAAACTCTCGTGTCTAACCACCTTAACTAATAGAAAAAAATTTAATTTTTTTTTCTTATACTAGGCGAAGCATAGAATGTGACACAACTTTTAGATTTAAAAAATGTTATACCATTTGAAAGTTGTAGATATTTTTCAATCAGTATGTCAATTAACACTTTACAATAATCTTCTTTGATAATTAACTAATAAATACTTATCAAACTCAAAATTTGACAGAAATAATATAGATGAAATTTTGAGAGTGATATTAAAAAACCCTTTTTGTTTCATTCAATTTCGATCAAAATAACATTGTAAGATGGCTACCCAAAGTCTGAGTGTCACTAAAACCCTCTTCAAACATGTTTTTTGGGTTGACTGGGCAGGGTTGGTAAACACCAAGCCTAATCGGATATTCGATCTTAGATCGGATCTCAGATCGGATATTTGATCTGACATTGAATATCCAATTAGGCTCAGTGACTTCCAATTCCTATTTGGTGGGAAATTTCAAAAGGCAATTTTTTCAATTTTAAATATGGAGGGAAACAAATTTAAATGGAAATGAACATAAAACAATAACTCTAGACAATTTTAGAAGAAATTATATATTTCGTGACTATGTGAACATTAATATTATTATTATTACATTATACTAATATATATGATTATTATTATTAAATATAATATAGTTTTAAAAATAATATAATGATATATATATATTATATATTATTATTATTAAATATATATAATAGTATTATATGACAAAATTATTCTATACAATAATATATATTGTTATTATTATTATTAAATCTATAATCTAGTAACATATATGATTATTATTGTTATATAATCTAATAATATATTATTATTATGTTAAAATATACAATATAATATAATTATTAAATATAATATTGACATGTAATGGGTTGAAGGGGGTCATAGGTCACCCTATGACCCCCTTTGATCCATAAGAATGATTCTAACATGTCCCTAGCAGTCCTAGGACCCCTAGGGACATATGTCATCATTTAATGGGTCAAAGGGGGTCATAGGTCAACCTATGACCCCCTTTGACCCATATGAAGCATTCTAATATGTCCTTAGGGGTCCTAGGACCAATAAGGAGATATGTCATCATGTAATGGGTCAAAGGGGGTCATAGGTCAACCTATGACCCCCTTTGACCCATATGAAGCATTCTAATATGTCCTTAGGGGTCCTAGGACCCCTAGAGACATATGTCATCATGTAATGCGTTGAAGACCCATAAGAACGATTCAAATATGTCCCTAGCGGTCCTAGGACCCCTAGGGACATATGTGATCATGTAATGGGTTGAAAGGGGTCATAGGTCAACCTATGACCCCCTTTGACCCACAAGAACAATTCTAATATGTCCCTAGGGGTCCTAGGACCCTTAGGGACATATGTCATCATTTAATTGGTCGAAGGGGGTCATAGGTCAACCTATGATGCCCTTTGACCCATAAGAATGATTTTAATATGTCTTTAGGGGTCCTAAGACCTCGAGGGACATATGTCATCATGTAATGGGTCGAAGGGGGTCATAGGTCAACCTATGACCCCCTTTGACCCACAAGAATGATTCTAATGTGTCCCTAGGGGTCCTAGGACCCCTAGGGACATATGTCATCATGTAATGGGTCGAAGGGGGTCATAAGTCAACCTATGACCCCCTTTGACCCACAAGAATGATTCTAATATGTCCCTAGGGGTCCTAGGACCCCTAGGGACATATGTCATCATGTAATGGGTCAAAGGGGGTCATAGGTCAACCTATGACCCGCTTTGACCCATAAGAATGATTTTAACATGTATAATATCTTCTAACCCTAAAATGATCAACTAACCAGAATAATTAGTGGCCACCAAACATAAAAGGGTGAAAACAAGGGTTGAAAGTGAGGGGACAATCCTATAGGAAGAGATTTTCCTTAAAGAGGGAAGTGTTTTTGAGTTGATTCATGTTTATGGTGATAAAACATAGATTTCTGAATTTTGAATTAGTCCAAGAAGGCTTGGCACATGTGAGATTGGTGATGCCCTAGGAACAAGGGTTTTGAGAAGGTGAATTGGGGATTTTGGGGTTAGGGAACCCATAGACTGAAATTGAGAGTGGATTTGTCTAATTGAAGTCATTTTAGGAGCCTATGCAAAGTTTGGAGTCTAGATTTTAAGTCCTTCTAGTGGTTGCTTTGTAAATGCATCTTTTTTACATTGTTAAAAAATAGGAGAAGTGTGAAAGTTCATTGATATTTTCCAAAGGAAGGGTATCTAAGTCTTATATATGTTTTGTGAAAGGATAAATGGTATCCAAAACATCCATTTATTCAAGGAGTCTTTTGAAAAAAATAAAAGTTATCCACCTATTTGTCTTGCTGCTGTCACAGAATTATAAAGTTGCATAGACAACATTTTGGCATGTTGTGCATTTTGTCTTGAAAATATTGAAACTCAAGGGTAAGTGTTGGAACATGGTGAATATGTCAAAACAAACTCATTGAAGCCTTAAAACCTCCTGGAGTTGACCATTTGTGGGATTTGACCATCAAGACCTAGAAGGGTCAATTGGCGCATTGTTACAAATTTACTCATTTTAGGTTGTTACTTGGGTCCATCACCCTATCCTCTGCATCACTTGTATATTATCAACATTTGGGACTGAAGCAACATGTTGCATTTGATCCTCTCCATAATCATCTTTATGTTCAAGTGCATCATGGTTCATAGTGTTTCTTCTTTTTGTTGGTTCATCATGGTTACCATGCATTATTACAACCATGCCAACTCTTCCTCCATTGGTTACCATGCTTAGAATCATTGGGAAAATTGCATATACTCTGAATTTTTAGTAGCAAGGTTCTCACAAAAAACTTTTACAATACTATAAAAATAATCTTCTAAGCTTTGGTTAGCTACCATCTCCAAATGAGCTATTCATTAATATGGTGATTTAACATCATTCTAATATGTCGAGCTCTTAGGCCCACCCCTTGAAACAAGAATAAGATAGATAAGAATTTCTTTGAATGCAGTCTCAAGCCTCCCCAACTGAACTAGTCATTACCAAGGTGGTTCAACATCACCCATTAGTGTTGAACCCTTAGGCCCACCCTTCCAACTGAGAGGAAAACTAGTTCGTAGTCCAATAACATTAATGAAATACAGGGAACACTAGTGCAAAGCACTTAATCATTTTTCTTTTCTTGATGTAATAAGGTCTAGGGATAGATCTAATGATCTCCCTATGACCATCCACATTTTTAATGGACACAAGACCCCATGGTGCAACTATAAGCCTTAGCCATCAATTGGTCCAATAAAGTCTAGATGTTTAAAACATTATTAGGGTCTCTAGGAGTTTGTAGAGTCCATTCGCAATCAAATTTCCAATAAAACTTGTCTTCGCGAAAAAATTGCAAAAACTTGCTTAGCAGCTTTTGCAATTTTCTTAACAACTTTTCAAAATCTAACTCCTAAAGACTAGAACTATTTGAATCGTCAGTACCATTAGCTTTGAGTGGGTGGGTGAACCCTAGTGACACCCTTGTTCTAGCCATGGAGACCATCTATCATTCACGGCCACCCCGTACCGAGGAGTCCCCAAGGTTCTCTAAGTGTGTTTTGAGGTTGATCTTCCGAGGGTCATAACTCGAAGCTCGTGAGGGCTATCGATGAACTATCAAATTCTACAAGACAATGATGTTGAGGCCTAAAATAACATATCTCATTTTTGAGAGATCACATTTTGTTTGGATTCGGCACAACGATATCCCTCGATGCCGAAAATCGCAGTGTGCCTCAGTTCATAGGTGCACCACAGCGTAACTTTGAAATTGCTAATCTTGGCACAAGAATCATCAATGCCATTAGCTTTGGATGGGCGGGTGAACCCTAGTCACACCCTTGTTCTAGCCATGGAGACCATCCAGCATTTGTGGCCACCCTGTACCAAGGAGTCTCTAAGGTGCTCTAAGTGCATTTTGAGGTCGATCTTTTGAGGGTCATAACTCGGATCTCATGAGGGCTATCGATGAACTATCAAATGCTACAAGATATTGATGCTAAGACCTAAAATAACCTATCTCATTTTCAAGAGATCACATTCTATTTGGATTTGGCATAATGATCTCGCTTGATGCCAAAACTCGCAGTGTGCCTCAATTCATAGGTGCACCACAACATAACTTTGAAACCGCTAATCTTTGCATCAAATCATCAATGCCATTAGCTCTAGATGGGCGGGTAAACCTTAGTCACACCCTTTTTCCCACCATGGAGACCATCCATCATTTGTAGCCACCCTGTACCAAGGAGTCTCCAAGGTGCTCTAAGTGCATTTTGAGGTCGATCTAGCGACGGTCATAACTCGGACCTCATGAGGGCTATCGATGAACTGTTGAATGCTACAAGATGATGATGCTGAGACCTAAAATAATGTATCTCATTTTTGAGAGATCACTTTCTATTTGGATTCGGCACAATGATCTCGCTCGATGCCAAAACTCGCAGTGTGCCTCAGTTCATAGGTGCACCACAGTGTAACTTTGAAACTACTGATCTTGGCATCAAATCGTCAGTTCCATTAGCTCCAAGTGGGCAAGTGAACCCTAGTCACACCCTTTTTCTAGCCACGGAGACCATCCATCATCTGTGGCCACCCTGTACCAAGGAATCTCCAAGGTGCACCACAGCGTAACTTTGAAACCATTGATCTTGGCATCGAATTATTAGTGCCATTAGCTCTGGATGGGTGGGTGAACCCTAGTGACACCCTTGTTCTAGCCACAGAGACAATCCATCATTTTCGGCCACCCTGTACTAAGGAGTTTCCAAGGTGCTCTAAGTGCATTTTGAGGTCGATCTTTCGAGGGTCATAACTTAGAGCTCATGAGGGCTATTGATGAATTGTCAAATGCTACATGACGGTGATGTTGAGGTCTAAAATAACCTATATCATTTTCAAGAAATCACATTCCATTTGGATTCAGAACAGTGATCTCGCTCGATGCCAAAACTCGCAGTGTGCCTTAGTTCATAGGTGCACCATAGCGTAACTTTGAAACCACTGATCTTGGCATCAAATCATCAGTGCCATTAGCTCCAGATGAGCAAGTGAACCCTAGTCACTTCCTTGTTCCATCCATAAAGACCATCCATCATTTGCATCCACCCCATATCAAGGAGTCTCCAAGGTGCTCTAAGTGCATTTCGAGGTTCTTCTTTCGACGGTCATAACTTGGACCTCGTGAGGGCTATTGATGAACTATCAAATGATACAGGATGGTGATGTTGAGGCCTAAAATAAATTATCTCATTTTTGAGAGATCACATTCCATTTGTATTTAACACAGTGATCTTGCTCGATGCCAAAACTCATAGTGTACCTCAGTTCATAGGTGCACCATAGCATAACTTTGAAACCGCTAATCTTGGCATCGAATCATCAACACCATTAGTTTCAGGTGGGTGGGTGAACCTTAGTCACACCCTTGTTCCAGCCATGGAGACCATCCATCATTCATGGCCACCTCGTACCAAGGAGTCTCCAAGGTGCTCTAAGTGCCTTTCGAGGTCGATCTTTCAAGGGTCCTAACTAGGAGCTCGTGAGGACTATCATGAACTATTGAATGCTATAGGATGGTGATGTTGAGACTTAAAATAACCTATCTCATTTTCAAGATATCACATTCTATTTGCATTTGGCACAATGATCTCACTTGATGCCGAAACTCACAGTGTGCCTCAGTTCATAGGTGCACCACAACGTAACTTTGAAACCGCAAATATTGGCATCGAATTGTCAATGCCATTAGCTCTGGGTGGGCGGGTGAACCTTAGTGACACCCTTGTTTTGGCCATAGAGACCATCCATCATCTATGGCCACCTCGTACCGAGGAGTCTCCAAGATGCTCTAAGTGCATTTTGAGGTCAATATTTCAAGGGTCATAACTCAGAGCTCATGAGGGTTATCAATGAACCGTTGAATGCTACAGGATGGTGATGCTGAGGCCTAAAATAACTCAGAGCTCATGAAGGCTATCGATGAACTTTCCAATCAAGTCTCTTAAGTTGAGATATTTTGAAGTTATGTTGAAATTGAAAAGTTGTAGTATGAGCATAGTAACAAAGTGAAGTGCTAGTTATCAAAGATTATGAATCTATGAATGACTTGGTGGTTGGGAATACAATCCATGGTTGAGGAGTGGAGTCCTTAACTGTGTTGGGATTAGATTTGAAGCAAGAGTTAGTTTCAAGGTTGAAGGTGGAGTTTAAAATCAGATTTGAGGTTATCTGAACCTTGTGTAGGAGATTAACAAGTGTGTTTATGTCATGATAGCACTTCAAATTATACATTGCATCCAAATTTGATAATAAAGGTTGTTAAAATGTTATTCAAAAATTATTTCATTTGAATCGAATATAACAAACATAATCAAAATTAATGATATTCCATAAACATGAACAATACACATGATCCATAATAAATTGAACAATACTAGATACTAAATTAATATGTATATCATTGTGCACATAAATGACAAAAATATATATCAAAATACATGTATCCATAGACAAAATTTTACACAAATATATATCAAAGATCATGTATCCATAGACAAAGTACTCAAATATATATCAAAATACATAGATCCATATACAAAATGTGGCTGATCATGCCATCAGAATGTGTATAATATCAATGTTTCTGTATACAATGTGGCATATTCCATCTCAAAATGTCTCATGATGCATCATATGACAACTATACTATCCTAGGGTGCTGTTGGATGATCAAAATGCAACTTCTTCACTGCACTAGGTGGATCGGATGCCTCCTACATAAACAAAAAAGAAAAACTCAAAGTTAGACTACTAAATTTATATGATTCTATGTATCTAACATTGAATTACTCAAATGCATAATGATCTTTTTTGTAATGAAGATTTATACTATCAAAATTTCATAATAAATACCTCTCTTATCAACCTCTTGTGCTAGTCAAGAGTCCTCTCATATGCCCTCGGCAATGTTGGTACCTCTCTGATTGTGGGCTATATATGTTCAAATACCTTTGTCAAATGAATCTACAATTTAAACTATATAATTATAATTCATAGCATGCTAAATTTATAACATATTTAATCATGAATTCAAACTACAACTTACTATTGTAAGCTCCTCCTTAGGAGTGAGTGGCTGCATCATCAAATCTACATAACTCTCCCGTCAGACCTCATGTGCACTAGAAGTCTCCTATGATATACAAAATTGTAGTTGTTAATATCATGAAAATTAGTTTTGAATTTATTTATGAAGATAAGTATAATAAAAAATAAATGATACTTATACATACAATGAGGCTCTCAGTACGAATGAAAATCCCTGATGGTCTATGACACAGAATCTGCACAGGCTCATCGCCAGTAGCCACGCCCTATATACAATAAAGAATGAAATTAAATGGGATCACCACAAACATTTTACAAGAATGCATTGATATTTAATCAAATAGAAAGTGCCTCATTAACTTTCCTTTGTCAATGCATGCTGGCTCACCCCCTGCACTTTGTCCCCCCGAGACAGGTGCTACCTGCAAGATAAAAGAAAGATTAGCAACCATATATGCTACAATATCAAATAGAAAAAAAAAATGCGAACACAACATAATGTACTGTAGATGTCTCAACACCAAAAGAAATGGCCAAGAGTGTGGCATCATCAATCTATTTGAGCTCCTCCTCAATCATCAACTAAACATGAATGAAGATCACATACATATAAAAGTCAATATAGCTTAAAAATTAAAATTACTCTATTATAAAAATTAACTTTAAATCACATATTTTATAACAAAAAAATGTATACACGTACTGACACCGAAGGAGTCCATGCCTCTGCATTCCCCTCCTCTCTTGCATTAGGGTCTATAGCCTCTGCGCGTGTGTCTGGTGTATCCTCGTCTAGTACAAAATGATACTTAGGAAGATCACCTATGGGACCCACACAAATATTCTTGCATGTAATGCAAGTGTGAGGCACACAAACATGTGATGAGCTAGCTGATGATGAACTAGCACTAGCATCATCAATATGAGGAGATAAGACTGACCTAGCCTAAGATATCATTAGGCTACTCAACCTATGAATGGCTCTGATGGTCTGAGAGCTAGCCTTTGTCATAATATCTAGATGCTGCACTCAAGGAGGAGGGGAGATATCAGTGGGGGGGACAAAAGTGCCAGCTTTCTTCCACTGGGAAGAGGGTCTATCCTGAGTAGCTCCTAGTCCTAAGCCCATGTTAGGCTTCATGCTCCAATATTTCACTTTAAGTTTCAACACAAATTCTACATATAATTTTTTAAGGAAATAAAATGGTATGTCTAAATTGCCATGTGGAGGGATATCAAAGACCATCCACCAACGATCCCAAAAGTTTGCACGTATGGCATCATTTGTGCACCATTTAATTGATAGTTTGGATTTTTTTGGGTCTACTGGTAAACCCATCTTCAGGTTCACAAAAAGGCTAGCCAAATCGTCTTTGGTTATGTTGAGGGCTGCAACCTCATCATAGTCCAAACCATCATCAAACATCTCATGCATTTCATCAAGCCAATGAAGACCAGCATTTTGTTGGTTCGTAAGGGTTTCAATGTTATCCACTATGGTATTTAACATGGATAACATAGGAGCCAATTTAGGTACATTATTATATGTTCTTTCCAAACCTCTCAACTTGGTGAGATTTTCATTTATCAAATCCTCGATTCGAGGAGGGTTTTGAGGGGGTAGAGGATCATTCGATGGATGGTTTTGTGGGGGTACTAGATCGTTTGGTGGGGGTTTATGAGAAATATTATTCCCTACCTCAGTGTCATCATTCTGATAAGCCATTCTTATTGAATTGCAAAATGTAATATATATTTAAAAAAAACCTAAATTTTAAGCATTTTTTTCAAAAAAACCCTAGATTCAACTAAATAAAATAAAATCATGCTAAAATCTATTGAATTTAGATTAAAATGAGTTTAAAAAGAAAAAAAAAAAACTTTAATATCCGATATCCGATCATTTATCTGATATCCGATTGCGGTGCAAATACTAGCCCCCAAATATGCAAAATAAGGGCCTGCGGGTTTGATTTTTTTTATGTAATACCACAGATATCAGATATTCGATTCAATATTGGATATCTAATATAATATTGAATATCCGATACAACATATTATATTTTGTATAAGATATAACATATATCTTATATTTTATATGACATTTTATATATAATATATTACATTATATTATATTTTATATTATATTATATTATTATTATATAATATTATTATAATTTATAATATATTATACTTTTTTATTATATATTATATTATAATATATTACTTTTATATTATTATATTTTATATATTTTTATATTATATTACATTAATATATATTATAACATAAAATATTATATTATATTATTATAATTTATAATATATTATACTTTATTATTATATACTATATTATAATATATTACTTTATTATTATATTATATTATATTATATATATATTATATTACATTACTATATATTATAATAATATAATACATTATAATATAATATAATATTATTATATTATAATATAATAATTATTATTATAATAATATTATATTATATAATATTAAATAATATATTATACTATTATAATATAATATTTTTATATTATTATAATATAATAATAATAATGTTATAAGCCATTGATTATCGAATATCCGATGCCAAATCGAATATCCGATAAGGCTCAGCCTTTCCTTCCAAGTTTGGTACTTGGATAGGTGGAAAAAAGTCAAAGTGGATTTTGAAGTGCTTTTAGACATCTTCAAACTCTATTTTTTTCACATCGCCAGTTTTTGGCACACCATGATCTTGCACATACCCAGTTAACTAGGTAATTTAATATGACGAGTTGGGTTATGATAGAAGATGAGTAGATGTTTTAAATAGTTTAATGATAAATGTTTTAATATTTTAATTATTTCTAAATGAGTTACAATAATATCCAGATTAAGTATTAGTGTGATATGATGGGTTAACCTTTAAAGGCAAAATTAGATTCTTCTAGGGATTGATCTAGTATAGATTTAAAAAGTATTATATCATAGTCAACTTGTGAAACTTGGAACCCAAAAATGTAATTTAAGTTGGAATTCATACCTTTTTAAATTGAACCTAAATGTAAATCAATCGACTCATTCAACCATAACTGAGTGTTTTCATAGTGTTAGGACTTAGGGACTCAAACTAGTATAATATGTGGAGATGTCAACTCTGCATCTTAATGATGTGTATTCAAAACTCACTTAAAATCCTAAGTCATCCTTCCTTAGCCTAATCGATTTAGCATGTACTAACATAGTGAATTAATTATCTTTATAAAAAAAATTTGTTGGGTTGTCTTTGCCCCAAATTTTGGTCATGACATTTTGGTATCAAAGCCCAATTTTGTGACACTTGGGCAATAATGGATCCTTGTTAAGTGTGGATGTTTAAATATTACCATATGAAGTAGAAAATTCTCCTCTTAGAATTTTAAGAAGCTAATGTACTTTTCCTAAACAATGATACTGATGCGTAAACCTAAGAAAATCCTAAAATTGGTATCAACGATTGTAAATGGTCAACCATAAATAGATAACCTAGTCTTAAGGGCTTGAAAACAACTGAATTGATGCAAGAATTTTATATTTATATTAAAATATATTATGATCTCGTACATAATTTGAAATTATATTGATCACAATCACCTTGAGGGAAAACTAAATTAAGAATCCTAAAACATCTTTCAATCATGTGAGTGGAAACAAGTAACCTAGTGATCAAAGGCAAAGTGGTTCACATCATCTTTAGTAGAAGTTAGATTTTGTTTGACTCGATCACTCGTGGAAGAATTGTAGCCTATATCTAGTATGAAGGTGATCAAGTAGACTAGTATTGATTTAGACATTACAAACATAAGTAAAGGAAAACTATGATCATCATAATCTAATTTTGTACCTTTGGGTTAAAATATTGAATAGATAAAATGAATGATTAGTAAGTAGGAAGGTAACACTTTAAGAGTATACCATGTTACTTAACACTTTAAGAGTATACCATGTTACTAAGTTATTGGAGATACATCTAACCTATTATGAATTTAAAACATATTGTTAAGTAATCCTCAAAAAAAGAAAATGAGAGCTAAATTGGAATTCACAAGTAACCTTTGCAAACCTCAAATGATAGGATTACTAATGCAAGAAGCTATTCAACAAATGAGCTAGCTACGAATGCACAAAGAATAAAAGAATCTCAGCTCTACTATGAGTAGTGGAACCCTAATTGGGGAATAAATCTATCTAATTATATGATGCTAAGAATGAAGTTAAATGGTGATAAGTATTTAACATATAGCATTGAACTGGCAAGATAGAAAATGCAAACCTCTAAGTTAGGGTTTGTGAGTCTATTTATGTTACCAAGCTTTTCATATAACCATGAGTAATATGATATTTTAACTATCAAGTGAATGCTCATAGACTCTAAACATTAAAATTCTTGGATCAATTATAACCCTACAATATAGAGAAAGTAAAGTCATGATGAGGTCATCAACCTAATATGAACTAAAGGTTTAGGTATCAGAGTTAATTAATAATAGGATTATAAGCCATGAGGCATCATAAGAAAAATGATGATGACCTATATCATTGGTAGGGAGATAGTTGTAAGAGTGAATAAGTAAAAATTGACATTTGGATAAGTAAACATTGACAACATCCTAATAATGGTTTTATACCTAGGTAGTTGCAAACCTACAACCCAAGGATGAATTCATAAGTCATTTATGACTAGGAGATGTGGAATATGGAATTATTGATAAGGATAGTAACATTCATTACATTCTCAGATGATAATTAGAAAATTTTTAAATAATGAAATGATATAGAAAAGTTACACACACACACACACACACACACACACACACACACACACACACACACACAAGATCATACAAAATTTGGTTAGATTTATTTAACACAACTTCAAACGGTATATATAATGGTGAAATTGATTTAAGAAAATTCATGGGTAGGTCCCCTAATATGTACTTATAGTGAATTGAGGATAAAAGATTTGATATTGTAACTATAACTCAAAGTACAACTGCAACTCAAAGAAAAACTCTACTAACACTGATGTCCCCACATGTTTAGTTTCTTCAAAAAGAAACCAACGTAACAAAAAGAGGATGTAAGGGGACTCATTTTAGTATCCTTGAGTTTGCACTTTTGAGTGAGTTTTGATTAGGCAAAAACCCCTTCATATAGTAAACCCTAATCATAGGGAGGTGTCAATAAAGCAAGCTATGTAGTCAATAGGTGGGATCAATCATAGGCTGAGTGAGTTGGTATTTATACCACCATCTTATTTCAATTCAAGATCCCTACAATGTAATTGGAAGACCTAAGATTTCTCATTTTCCTCAATAACCCTAGTATAGACACATTATGTAAGTAATTTAAATTTTGTGATAATTGGATATATTTTCCTATATTTCTAATTTTAGATGTTAGTATTTTAATGTTCTTCCTTTTTGCCAATAGTGTGATGTGGGGCTATTTAGCCAACTACATTATTGATGATTCTATTTTGCCTCTAGGTTATGTTATTATCTCTTGATTACAATTTTATTATTTTGGCCACTCCTCATTTCTTATATTTTAGAATTTTGTATTGGATCTTTCATCTTTGATGTTGAATTTAAATTTTGAGGCACTTTCTTTTGAATCTTGTTGGCAAAGTGACATATGATGGGCCTACCAGAGGGATTCCTAACAATTAAGTGGATTATAACACTAGGGTATGGGGTCATTAGTGAAAGTATTCATGTCCCACCCTCTCCTAGGGCTTCAAGAATAGGACAAGTGAATATTCATTAACTGTTATGAGTAATGAAATTGCACCCAAACATACAACTAGATAAGGTTACGAGTTAACCTAATGGATTTTTACATGTAAAAGGTGCATGTGCAGTGATGGACTTGTTTTGTGGCCTATTAAAGGATCAATATGTCATGAAAACTCTACAAGAAAAGTGCTTAACCTTGAATAAAGAGCCAAGTTGCTCAAATATGAAACCTCATTTGAGGGAGTCTCATACAAATGTTATCTCGATGAGTAGGTATGTGGAATTTGGAATATCTATGATATTATTATGGGGTAAAAGCATAGATCTGTGTCACCATTTGTGATACAAAAACCTGTTTTGGTCAAATCTCATTTCTCTATCAAAACTCAATTTAAAAAAAAAACTAAAAATACCCTTTTATAGATTTCAGATTCAATATCATCATTATATAAATTTTTGAGTGTTTTGATTAGTTATAATATGTTATAATCTAAAAATATTATAAGTCAATATTTCAACATTTCAGAAGATGCTCTCTCAAAAAATGAAAAAAAATAGTAAATCATATATATATATATATATATATATATATATATATATATATATATTTATCACTAGAGGAGAGAATCCTATTCATGAATATGTAATTTTTTTTCAAGAAGGTATAGATTTGATAGGGAAGTTTTAACGGGAGAAAAAAATTGTTGGATTTTGACAAGGTCAAACTTGAGTACTTATAACAAAGAAAATATACATCAAAAATAATTATTTCTTTTTTTGTGCACTAGCTATACATGTCATCTATAAAATATCTTCAAATCATAACAAAAAAAGATGATTTGCACATACTTGTTTGATAGGAACTACATCCTATATTTTTTATAGTTAAAAAAGGGACTTCAAAATAAAATAAAATGAATAAATTCTTAGTAAAAATAATAATAAAAATTATAGGCATAAAATTCATACAATTCTACACACTTCGTCAGTTTACATCATCTTCATATTTTAAACGCAAATACCATTTTTTTTGTCATTAATGTTGAACTGTCACATTCTGATATCACTTTTCTTTATAAAAGGTGACACAGGTTTGTGCTTTTACCCTATGAGAGACTCTATAAGTATTGTATACTAGATTAGAATATTGTTTACACGTGACCAATACATTTTAAGAAGTGATTGACCCTAAAAAGTGTAACCATCTCAGAGTTATGGACTCAACCTTGCTTAGTAATAGTAATTAGGCAATTAGGTTATCATCCCTTAGTATATATAATCACTCCTTTAATAGGAGTAAATTTTGGTATAAGTTTAGACAACGTCTATTTTGGAATGAACATTTTAGTTGTGTGACTTATATAGGAGAAGTCAAAGGCTAATGGGGGAGGATGTAAGGTCCCTCCTCATATGTACTTATCAAATATGAATTCTTTGTTAAATCTATTATAGGAGATTGAAATGGATATGAAGTAATGTTTTATGTTGAAAAAGTCATAATGAAAATTGAGATCAGTGGATTCATCCATGTTTTAAATACTTAGTGATTCGAGAACTACTACATTATCTTGACTATTTAAACATTAAATTGCACTAACAATGATATGAGGTGTTTTCACCTGATGATAATGATGTTGATTATGGTACCTTGATGAATGAATTATATGCATTCATATAGTTTAGTATTCCTTAATTGGTGAGGTTTATGATGGTAGGTATATGCATGCCCAACGATGATTATTCTAGTATTTTAATCTAAATTAATGAATAGGTTATGTTATATTGATTATGTAATTACTAATGACTAAATGTGAGAATAAATGAAATAAATAGTTAATTATATAAAAGATTTGTTTCACTATCCAGATGAGTTTTGAATATATGCATGTGATTTTTCTTGAACTACTAATGTGTGAACTTAGTGTGCAAGATTATTAGTCATGAAATCAAATGGAGAGTCAAAACTAAACCCTATGTACAGTTTGTGAAAACTAGTATTAAGTCTAATGAAAGATGCAAACCCCATCATTTCATATTTTATTTGTATCATAAATTGAATGTGTGTAACATTCTGTAATCGTTAAGTGTTAATGTTTTGTAATAGTGATTTTATAGTGTTGCTTAACACTTGTGATTTGTATATACATTTTAGCATAATAATTAGGGTTAGTTGAGTAACCCAATAAACTAAGTTGAACTAGGTTAGTGAACTAATGCTAATTAGTGGGTAATCAAGATTAATTACCCTAACTAGGGTTTAGTGATAAGTTTACATTCTTAGGGCTTTTAAGAAGTCCAAAAATTTTAAGCAATTTAATAGGTAGCTAAATAGTCCTAGAGGCCAAAAATTATGAAGACTAAGTACCTAGGGTTATATGTATGGGTTAAGGGCATTTTTCAATCCTCTAGCCCCTTTTGTTGACTTTGCTGACCACCCAAATATCTCATTTTTCTTTTATTGTGAAAATTGAAGTTTCATCATGAGTTTGATAAGTTAAACTCCACCTTGAAATTTTCTTTAGAGGTGAGGTTAAGTTAGAAGACTCTAGAAACCTTAGTATAGTGGGGGAGTTATTTCATTTTGTAGGTGGTTGAGTTGGGAGTCTATTTTAGTAGTAGATATGAGAGTTAAAGGTTGTTCACCCAACCCCTAGATTTAGAGAGAAAATTTAGGATTGAAGGAGAAGGAAGGATAGCTCTTCTCAAATTCTAGTTTTCCATAACCATATTATGAAGGTAGGAATCCTTCTAACTCGTGTGTTCACATTGTATTTCATTTCTTGAGTAGGTTTTTGCATATGTATGTTAGTGTGTTTGATGTACATGTTTGGGATGGGAATGTAATGAGTTTTCTTTAAATGTTTTCCTTCATATTTGATATTTTATTTATAAAGGGATTGTAAGGGTTGTATTGATATTACTCACCCTCAAATAAGGCAGAAGTGGCCATGTACAAGAGGAGGGCTTTAGTTGGACTTCAGTAGTGTAAAGTCTCTCCTCATGATGAGAAGAGGGAGAGAGTAGGGTGTTATGGCCCCCTACTCATTAGTATAAATGATGTTTTGTTTTTTAAAAATTTGAGAAATGGAAGAACAAAAGTTTTTGTTATTATAGCTCCAAAAGGGCATCTGTTATGATATTGTGACCAACGTCTCCTGTCTAGAAAAATCCACCTTCTCCCTCATCTAGTTCAATGAGAAACCTATTATGAAAACCTGGGATGGGAGTAAATGAGTTGAATTTATCGTTGTGTAAAATTTGTTTGTCTCTCATTCAGTTTTGTTCTCTCCATGGTTACCTTAGTGTGTTGCAGATTTTGTAGTGGCTACCCTGTTATGGAGCCAAGTAGGAGTTCAGAGTTGTTGTTTCAATTCAAAAATGATGGGAGAGTTCTCCTCAAGATAATGATCATGTGTAAAAATATTATTGCTAAACTTATTGTTGAAATGATTATGATCTCGAGTTTTCTTCCCTAGTTCTTTCCTGAGGGAGTCCTTGAATTAGATGATTGAATAAAATAGGAAATTTCCCTTCATATGATATTCTTTATGAGTTAAATGTGTACACATATGTTCCAATGCTAATTAGGAGTAATGATGTTACTTAAGTTTTACAAATTTGATCTCTTACATGAATTAGAGGATATGCATGTCACATGATTTGTGTATCACTTTGTATTTTTGTAATGGTTGAAAATAAAACCATGCCTATGTTAATAAATAAACATAACATCAACATTATGTTATTATTTTTCCTAGAAATTTTTTATGAAAAAAAAATCCTCCTTGCCTATGTAAATAAATTAGGAAACTTAACACTTGTTAAAAAAAAGAAAGGATTCTTGAGAAAATTTATCCTTTAAAGAAAATTAGCTATCTACCTTTTGTATGGGAAAAAAAAAATCCCCTTGGATATAGCATATTCTAAAAAGATTCCCTAAAATATCCTTTAAATATCATTTTAAATACTAGCTATGAGACTATAAAATAAAACAAAATGAAATAAAAATGAAATCAAATAAAGAAAATAAATATCTAATCTATATCTATCCTAAAGTTTCTTCTAATATCCATTAAACCCCTCCAAAATTTATTCATAACACTCCTTGTTAGTGCTTTAAGAGGGTGACATTATCCCTAAGGAAGCACACCTTTTTCTTCCTTGTTGATCTACGTGGCATGAGAAAGATGAATAAAAATGGTTGTTTGATAAGAATCCCCATCCACCAAGGTCAAATAAGGAGGCACTTGAATGGTTTAAGACTCACCTACCTCCCCTTCGAAACAAGTCACTTCTACCCATTAAAGAGCAATCATCCTCATCCAACGTGCCAAGGGGAGATTAAGGATAAAGAAGATAAAATGCTTTTGTTCAAAATGCCTTTCTACATCTTGGATGGTCGCATACTTCATGAGAGAAAAGACCTTGGGTAGTGCATGGTTTGAGAATGTGTGCCAAGGAAGGATTGGGGGGTAGTGCCAAGTGTCCAAGTGGTGGGGTGTAGTTGGGAAAGGCTAGTAGGGTTAGGAAGTGTATAAGGTTAAAGGTTAGGAAAGGTCTGTTGGGGTAGTCAGGAGTTAGTGGTGAAGTTAGTAATGTTTTTTGTTTAAAGTTTAAGGTTAGAACATTTTAGATGTTAGAATTAGTTAGTATTATTATTTTGTATTAATATTGTAGTTAGGTAGTAATTATTTTAATTAAAAAGGTGTTAGAGTTAGTATTTCAAATTAGTAGTTAGGATAGCTAGTAGGAGTTTTGAAGTTAGCCAATGTTAAATTGAATTTAGTAGTTGGTTTATGATTAAGTCAAAGATAATTTTTAGTGGTTAGTAAAGTAGTTTTAGTGAACTATTAATTAGATCCTAATGAAAATGATTACTTTTCTAAAATGAATGTCAATTTCTTGATATAGAAGTATTAGGTAAGTAGTGAATCTATAGAAAATATAGGTGAATAAGATTTAAGTAAGTAGATTTTATTAGTCCTCGATGTTAATGTATGTTTTGTAAAAATTAATATTTTAACTTAGTGTTAGTGATTAGTTTTTTTTAATTTATGAAAAATGTTTGTGTCTTTATATTGGAATGTGGAAGATATTAATGATTTGTTTGAGGATTTTTACTCTATAGTAGAGAATGATTGAAAATATGTTATATCTATCAAGGGATTTATTTTTGTAATGATTTTATATTTTATACTACGTATCTAATGATGGGTTTAGTAAGTGCAAATTTGCATTAGGGTTAAAAGCTTTTATGTCAAAGGTTAGTATTAGTTGTTAATAGATAAATGTTCTCTTGAAAATTAAGTGAAGGGTAGGATTGGAAATGAATTAGTTAGAAATTTTATGTCATTAGTTCTTTTTATTGGAATTTAAATTTATGTGATGATTATAGTATCAAGATATTTTTTAATTGAATTCTAAACCTAGAAGGTGTTTAATGGATTGGGAAATATTATAAACTCGAGTTGACTAGGTAATTTAATATGATGAGTTGGGTTATGATAGAAGATGAGTAGATTTTGTAAATAGTTTAATTATAACTATTTTAATATTTTAATTATTTCTAAATGAGTTATGATAATATCTAGATTAAGTATTAGTATGGGTTAACATTTAAATGCAGAATTAGATTCTCCTAAGGATTGATCTAGTATAGTGTTAAAAAGGATGCTATCATAGTCAACTCGTGGAACTTGGAAACCCAAAAATGTATTCTAAATTGGAAGTTGTACCTTTTTAAATTGAACCTAAATGTAAATAAATCGACCCATTCAACCATAACTAAGTGTTCCCAAAATGTTAGGACTTAGGGGTTCAAACCTGTACAATATGTGAAGATGTCAACTCTGCACCTTAATGATGTGTGTTTGAAACTCACTTAAAATCCTAGGTCATCCCTCCTTAACCTAATTAGTTTAGCATTTATTAACATAGTGAATTAAATATCTTTAGAAAAAAAATTGTTGGTGTGTTTTTGCCCCAAATTTTGGGCCTAACAGATTTAGTAGTATATTTAATCATGTGTCTAGTTGCATATTTAGTAGTATATTTAATCACATATTTAGTTGTATATTTGATAGTTGATTTAGTCACATATTTAGTAATATATTTAGTAGCATATTTAATAGTATATTTCATCACATATTTACTATATTTAGTCACATTTTTAATGGTATATTTAGTAGCATATCTAGTAGTATATTTGATAAAATATTTAGTAGCATATTTAATGACCATCCATCTACTTGTACCATTGAACTAGCACCCTTTAAAGAATGATCATATAATGTGTAAACTTTCTACATTGTCTTGGTTCTTATATTTTAAGTTAATTTGAATAATTTCTTTAGTGATCTATACCTAGTTACTGTATAAAATTAGTGTACCTTTATCTTGATTTTTCTTAGATGGAAGTATAATTTATTATTATACTTAGAACTAGCTAAATTTCCTCTATCTACATGATGTATATTTCTCCTTAAGTTCTACAACATATAGTTAGAAATGTCAATGAGAATATTAATTAAACATAGCCATTATCAGAAATTATTTAAACATCTAATCATGACTAACAATTGGTACAAAACAACAAAGCTTAGAAGTCATAGAAATTAGATACACAAACTCATTGAAATTTAGTTGTTTGGAAACACAAAAAGTGTAGAATTGATTCTCATAAATTTATTGATTCATAAAAAATGGAATATACATTTTTTCTACAATGACCTTAGGGTCGATTGGTTCCCAAAATCTAAATATTTTGGCTCTTACATCAAATTATGAGTAAATAAAAATCATGAAGGTACAATCAATGCCAAGACTATTACACACTAGATTTGTACATGATACAGGTTTGAAGTATCATTTGATTCCAACAAGCATTAGATTTCATCAACCCTCCTATACTTTCCACTATCAAATAAGAGTTGCAAGGTAGCCAAGTTTCCACCAAAGATGGTATGGAATGATGGTGGAAGTTTCATGCTGGAATGCAAAGTTTCTTGGTCTAACTATAGTGGAGGGAGCTTTCAAAATGGTCAAGCATATATGCAGTGTTAGGGAGCTTTCCAAATAGCCAAGCTTCTATTTCATGTTTCAAGCTCTACTTCTCTTCTTGGGACCTATATTGTTTCACATGCTACCTCAAAGAGACACCATTTATGTTGAAATGATTTTAGATTGAGCCCAAAATGGTTTATATAAGCTTGCATGATCATTAAATTGATAAAAAACTTTCAAGCAAAGATAAAATATGTGAATGCATAGACAAAGCATCTAATCTCTTTTAAAAAAGAAAATTTATTTCATAAATTATAATGATTACAAGTTATGTTTGCAATGTGAGCATAAATAGAGAATATCTCACAAAAGCTAGCATCAAAATGGAAGCATAGAGAGTGTTGACAAAGCTACATTTCATCTCATGAAAAATGTTTGACTGAATACCTCAAATAATTATCACAAGAAATGAAATATAATGATTTTAGAATCTGCACAAAATAAATTGGATTGAAACATGTTTTAAAAAATTCAAGGAAGTGCAACGGATATGTGTAAAGCCATGTCCCACAGTCTTAACCAATGTTTTATTTTTTTGCAACCAATTATGGACATGCATCAAAACATAAAGTGAACTTTTGTGGAGTTCGAACACAAAGAAGAAACCCAACTAATTAAAAGTAGCTCCACATAAAGGTATTATACCTAGAAATTTTAGAACAAACTATTGAATCCTCTTTAAAATATCACAATTACTTATTGTAGAGAAGACTAATCTGCCATATATAGAAAATTTTAGTAAAAAAACTATATTTGGCAGAACAACAAATGCAAAAATATTCATACCTTTAACCTTGAGATTTGATAAAGAGTTGAGTGCTTAAGATGCGATTGGGTATTAAATATTTAATCGATGATGTCTTTAAGTTTTAATGGCTATTGGATATATTCATGTATGCAAAATGCTAATTGAGTTACACCTTAATCTGGCAAAAATCAAAAGGTAAAAAGTGTTAGAGTTAAATCACATTTTCTCGATTGTAATCATCCCATCAAAGCAACAATTATTAACAAATGCAAAAATCCCCCACTCATTCCATTAGTTTTTCCATGAGAACATTTACATATGTGGATTTAAAGTATATGTGTAATATGAAGCTAACATTCAACATTAGTTATATCCTATTAGTTTTATTTTTTAACCCAAAAAAATTAGGGGTGGTCATTGCAATGGTATCAAATCTAAATTTTCGGGTACCATGTTGGGAAAAATTTCACATGTACAAATCAGTTCAAAGAAGAAGCATTGGTTGGTGCAAGTAGAGACCTCAATATTCATCAAGAAAAAGATGTGGTTTCCAACACTCTTAATGAATTGGATGCTTGAGCTTACTGAACCAAGCATCTTTAGTTCTTGTCCCTCTTGCAACTTCCTAAAGGCAACACAATTTGATGAGTCATTCCAATAATGGGATCAAACTAATAACTATTTTGTGCCTAAGTGACATTATGATAATTTTCTCACCTTGAGTTACTTATGAATATGACACAAAGTAGATATTGCACTTGATAGTGGACATATTTGAAGGCCTTGATGACATCAGTAGCATTCAATCTCATAAGAGGTTTGCAATACTAAATCTTGCAAAAACTAGAGTAACCTTTTGCTAGACTTGGAATTGAACAAACTAATCTATGACAAGTTTCATCATTTCTTGGTCATGACTAATAAGGGATGTCATGCAAGAGAAACTATTTCAGCTATGGATAATATTAGGGTTTTGTGTAATGACCCCATCTTTTAGCCTTCACGTTCTCCAAAGGCTAAGTGGAGCATAAGAGGAAATTAAATTAATTTCTTATAAAGTCATTAAATAAATAAAAAATTAAAAGGTAAATTTATATTTAATTAATTAAATTAATTGTTGTATTACAAGGGATAAGCTTCTAAAGTGTGCATTAATTATTGGAAAGGGGGAAACCTCTAGTAATTTAATTTTTTAGAAGCACAATTAATTATTGTATTGACAGGGAGGAGTTTCTAGAGAATGCATTAATTATTGAAAGGGGGAAGGCTCTAGTAAATGCAATTAATTAATGTTTTAGTTCCTTCTAGAAGGGTGAAGGAAAATGATAAACAAGGGTGAGAGTCTCATTGTTTAGCATTAGATGATTATGAATTGCATTTGATAAGAGCTTGGATGTGTGAGTCACATATCTTTCTTGGCATTAGAGGACATTCATCCTCTCTTGTAATATTCTAGACATCATTCTCTTGGGGTTTGGCCTTTGGAATACATTGCTATGTACTTGATTTTATCATTGTGAGAACTAATATTATTTCAGCAGTGGTTCAGTCTTCAATTTGCATAAATTCCTTGTTGCTCATGTTGTGTGGATTGAAACCTATGCAAAGTTATTTAAATCACTTTCAGAAATTGGTTTAGTTTGGGCATTTCTAGTTTGCCCATTACAGTGGTATCAAAACTTGCTTGTGTTCACGAAGTTATAATCGATAGGTGCCCATTCCAGTGGTATCAAAGCTATAAGTCCTGGCATCCTATGGAGATCTTCAACATCTATATTTGAGCATGTGACAAGGGCTTTATAATTTTTGCAATACCAAAGCAAGACAAAGTAGGAGTTTAGACTTGTAGAATGAACAAGGTAGTTCATCTGTGCAGAGGGACATACAATCCAGTCATTCAAATACATAGGAGATATTCTTTGAACAAGACAAGTATATGGGTGACCAAGATGATAAGAATACTGATCTAGATTAGGAAAATGTAATGCTCAAGTTACTGGATACATTTCAAGAGCATAATAGGTGAGTGGATATGATGTTGCAGCTAATGGCTAGATAGATGGGCATTAATATTAATTCGAGTGATGCCAAAAATGGAAATAACAATAATAAGGGCAATGATAATGGAGGTCGAGGCAACATTAATGGTAATAATGGACATGACAACAATGGGAATAAAGCTAATAACTTTAGACATGTTGCATGCCCAGCTCGAATAGCTAGCTTAAGACCTCTTCTACCCACCTTCCCACCTAGAGATCCAGTTTAGCTAATTAATGAAGTACAAATTATGGAGTTACAGGATTAGTTAAGGAGGGATTGGGAGGCCAGTGGACCAGAGTTTCAGGTAGACATTTCTCTCAAAGATTACTTGGACTTGAGGATGAGACACATGCCTAGATCAAGAGGAAGAAGCCAAAACCTTGAGCTGAGAAAAAAAGCTAGGAAACTTTCTTTACCTTATTATGATGCTTTAGGGAAGACGACCGCAAGAGCTTGGGTGCAGAAGATGGATACACACTTGTAGTTGAATCCATTGCCTGAAGAGGAGGCTATAAAATATGTAGCTATTCACCTAGATGGATTGACGCATGGGTGGTGGCACCATGGCATGGTAACCTTAGGGCATAATCAGATCACATTTTACAAGGATTTCATTGAGAAGCTCATAGAGAGATTTGATACAAGGGATCCCGAATTATAGTTTAAGGAGTTGGAACAACTCAAGTAGTGGGGATCCATTGATATGTATATCAATGAGTTTCAGAGGTTAGCTGTGTTGGTCACAAACATTTTAGAGAGGAGGTTAGTAGTGTTGTTTATGGATGGACTCTTAGAACCCTTGTGAGGTTGGGTCAAGGGGCATGACCCAGCTACATTGTAGGAGGCCACTAAAAAGGCTTGTGACTTAGCACCTTCTTCATTTAGGAGTAGATTTTAGCACAAGGATTCTTATATGAAAAAGGACAAGAAGGACAAAAAAATTTGTTCACAAGGATGCTTAGCCAAAAAGAGATAAGTTGGATAATGACACCTTGAATGATTTAAGAAAGAAGAAGTTATGTTTTCATTATAGAGAGTCTTGGGATTTATCTCATAAGTGTCCTCTCAAGGCTAAGGCAAATCAAATGGAGTATTTCTCAGCCGAGGAGTCATAGTCAGAGAGGGAGGATCAACACTTTGATTCAGATGAGGATAACACTATAGAGGAGAGCAACATTTCTAAGGATGAGAAGTCATTAGCATGATTAACAATGGCTCAAAAGGCAATCACACTTAAGGTCAAGGGTACTATCCAAGGGCAGAAAGCAATCTCACTTATTGACACTGGGGCTACACATAATTTTATAGATGCGCAATTGGTAGCCAAGAGAGGTCTATAGACCGAGGAGCACACTGGATTTAGAGTCATGGTAGCTAATGGTGAAAAAATATTATGCAATTAGAAGATATCTAATCTTCACATGAGGTCTGGAGATGGCTATGAGTTGGAAGATGAGTTCTATTTGGTAGACAAGGGAGACTATGGTGTCATCCTCAGCATGATATGGATGGGCTCACTAGTAGAGTTCACACTTAACCTAGCAAAATTGGAGATGAATTTTTAGCATGAGGGAAGAACTATTGTACTTAGAGGGCTTTCAAATGGGAGTTGCAAAGTAGTTTCCCTGAGGAGAATGCAGAGACTTTTTTGGCATAATAACATAGACTGGGCAGTAGAATGTTTCACTATGCCAACTTCACAAGAGCCATAGGTGAAGAGTCATCCACCAAATATCCAAAAGATACTTGACATGCACACTAAGGTATTTGGCAAGATTTTGCATGGGATTCCTCCTAATAAAGGGATAGAGCATATTATTGAGCTCAAGGAGGGAGCCAAACTAGTCATGATTACTCCCCATTATCATCCTAATAAACATAAAGATGAGATAGAGAATGCATTTAAGGAGTCATTGGAATTAGGGCATATTAGGCATAGTAAGAGCCCCTTTGCTTCAAAAATAGTGTTGGTAAAGAAGAGGGATGAGATGATGCGCATGTGCATCGATTACAGGGCATTAAATAAGAAGACCATTAAGAATAGATATCCCATCCCATGAATAGATGAGTTGATTGATGAGTTACATGGTGCATACATTTTTACAAAGATTGATCTACAATCAAGGTATCATCAGATTAGGATGAGGGAGGAGGACATTGAGATGGTTATGCCATTTGGGCTAACCAATGCCCTTGATATGTTCTAGAGTTACATAAATCAGGTATTCAGGGAGCAGCTTAGGAGATTTGTCTTGATTTTATTTGATGAAATTTTAGTCTTTAGTAAGACTTGGGAGGAGCATTTATAACATCTTGAGATGGTGTTTTCCACTTTAGAGAAAGAGTCACTGTATGCCAAGGAATCTAAGTATGAGTTTGGGATGACTACGCTACTATACCTTGGGTATATCATCAGCATAGATGGAGTTCGACTAGATCCTAAAAAGATTAGGGCTATTGTTGATTAGCCTACTCCTAGAAATCTTACATAGCTTAAGGGATTCCTTGGTCTCTATAGATGTTATAGGAGATTTGTTAAGGGATTTTCACATATCATTGCACCATTGATAAACCTTACCAGGAAAGGGGCCTTCACATGGATAGAGGTAGCTTAGATAAGCTTCAATCAGTTCAAGAAGGTGATGTCATCATGTCCAGTACTAGCTCTACCAAATTTCACAAAGCCGTTTGAGCTTCATTATGAAGTGTTAGTAGATGGGATTAGGGTGGTCTTGATGCAGGAGAAGCATTCCATTATTTTTTAGAGCAAGAATCTCTGTGGAGAGGAGAGGAGTTATTCCATCTATGATTGGGAGATGTTGCCTATAATGCATGCATTGGCTAAGTTTCAATCCTACCTAGTTGGGGACAATCATAAGAACATCAAATACTTCATGATCCAATTTGATTTGAATGATAGACAACAAAAGTTGATTATGAAGTTACATGCCTATGAATTCGACATTGAGTTTTCCATAGGTGAGAAGAATATGGTGGCAGATGCTTTATCTAGGAGACCTCATATTTGTGCTCTAGTTGAGATTACATGAGATTGGAGAAATAAGATCACAAAAGAGTATGCGATAGACACTTGGGCTTCTAGAGTAATTGCAAGCACCATACATGATGATCATTATTTGGTGATGGATGGATTGATTAAGTTTTAGGGTAGGATATATTTGATTCTTTCATCATAGTTTAGGGAAGTAATACTAAAGGAATTTCATGATACATCTATAGCTGGACATCCAAGGGTCTTTAAGACCTACAGGCAGATCTATGAGCGGTTCACATGGAAAGCTCCCAAGGATGATGTTTAGAAGCATGTCAGGGAGTGTGCAATCTGTCAGCAGAACAAAGGGGAGCACACATATCTTGTAGGGTTGTTACAGCCTTTGCCCATTCCAGATAGGAAATGGGAAATTATTTCTATGGACTTCATCACCAGGTTATGATGAGTACAGGGGAAAGATTACATCTATGTGATAGTTGACCAGCTGACAAAGTTTTTCCACTTTTTTGCTATTCCATCCACTTACACAATAGCATAGGTGGCCGATCTTTTCTCCAGAGAGATATTTAGGTTACATGGGCTACCTAGTTTCATTGTTAGTGATTGGGACTGCAAATTTATGAGTACTTTTTGGCAGGAATTATTTAGGTTGTGTGGTATAGATCTTACACCTAGCACTAGTTATCATCCATAGACAGATGGACAGATAGAGATTGTGAATAAATGGGTGGAAGGATATCTGAGGAACTATGTGACTACACAACAGAGGGCTTGGGTCAAATGGCTACATATGGGACAGTATTGTTATAACATCACTTATCATATGTCCATCAAGATGACTCCATTCATGACACTATATGGTTATGAAGCACCTAGTTTCATGGATCTGGTTTTGGGGGATAGTAGAGTGCCCAAAGCAAAACACTTCTTGTAGGATAGTCACAATATTTTGAGGGTGCTCAAAGAGAATATACATCAAGACCAAAATTAGCAGAAATTGTATGCTGACCAACATCTAATAGAGTGCAATTTTGAGGTTGGGGATATGGTTTGCTTGAGGCTACAACCATATAGATAGTCATCACTCAAGAAAAGTGAAGTAGAGAAGTTGAAGCCTAGGTTTTATTGTCCCTACAGAGTAATTTGCAGGGTGGGCAAGGTTGCTTATGAGATTGAGCTTCTAGAGGGTAGTTGGGTGCATAATGTGTTTCATGTGTCAAGGCTTAAGAAAGCCATCAGTCAGAGAGTTGTGCCTTTAGTAGATTTACCACCATTAGATGAAGAGGGAAAGCTCGTATTAATTTTTGAGGCTATTCTGGATACTAGAGAAAGGACTCTACGAAGCAGGTTGATTAAAGAATATTTAGTCAAATGGAGATATCTGCCAAAGGAAGATGCTACTCAGGAGAGTGAGCAGGTCCTACAACAAATAGGACTAAGATTGCTTGAGGACAAGAAATTTCAAGGAGGATGGACTGTAATGACCCCATCTTTTAGCCTTCACATTCTCCAAAGGCTAAGTCAAGCATAAGAGGAAATTAAAGTAATTTCTTATAAAGTCATTAAATAAATTAAAAATTAAAAGGTGACTTTATATTTAATTAATTTAATTAATTCTTGTATTACAAGGGAGAAGCTTCTAGAGTGTGTATTAATTATTGGAAAGGGGGAAACCTCTAGTAATTTAATTTTCTACAAGTACAATTAATTATTGTATTGCCAGGGAGGAGTTTCTAGAGAATGCATTAATTATTGGAAGGGGGAAGCCTCTAGTAAATTCAATTAACTAATGTTTTAGTTCCTTCTAGAAGGGTGAAGGAA
Organism: Cupressus sempervirens; assembly: GCA_028749045.1. Taxonomy (NCBI): domain Eukaryota; kingdom Viridiplantae; phylum Streptophyta; class Pinopsida; order Cupressales; family Cupressaceae; genus Cupressus; species Cupressus sempervirens. The sequence continues at coordinate 426,891,625 of CM053786.1, forward strand.
AAGGATAAATAGGTGTGAGAGTCTCATTGTTTAGCATCAGATGATTGTGAATTGCATTTGATAAGAGCTTGGATGTGTGAGTCACATATCTTTCTTGGCATTAGAGCACGTTCATCCTCTCTTGTAACATTCTAGATGTCATTCCCTTGGGGTTTGGCCTTTGGAATACATTGCTATGTACTTGATTTTAACATTATGAGAACTAATATTATTTCAACAGCGGTTCAGTCTTCAATTTGTATAAATTCCTTCTTGCTCATGTTGTGTGGATTGAAACCTATGCAAAGACATTTAAATGAATTTCAGCAATTGGTTTAGTTCTTGGGCATTTCCAGGGTGCCCATTACAGTGGTATCAAAGCTTGCTTGCACAATGTTTCACAAAGTCATAATCAGTAGGTGCCCATTACATTTTTTCTATCAAGGAGATGGATGTTATACCCCTAACCATCTCATCCATGATATAAGTTTTTCACAAGAAAACATGTGCTCCTTTTAATGTCTCATGGAGATTGGTCAACAATGTGTTCAAAAAATGTGGGGGAAAATTAAAGTCACACTTGCATAAGGATAAGGAAGTTGGTGATAGGAAGGAGAATGATAAGCTACATAGTATCATGAGGCCTAAGAAGGATAAAGCCATTTTAAAAATTCAATTCAACAAAATGAGGATATGGACAAGCATGAATCAACTATTTCAGCCACAAGGTTGAAGAAGATGCTTTCCTAGAGTTTTCCAAGTCAACACGGCTGGCTAGCTACATCCAGATATGAATTTTGCCTATATTCCTCTAAACTAGCTCTTCAATTGATTGCTACAGAATTAATTTGTAATGGTAGTAGAGATGATGTTTGGTCTTGTAGTGTAATTGATTTCACTTGTTTCTTACATATAATTACATTGGAAAAATACTCGTTGAGATCATGTAAGCATATTGTCTTAGAGAGCTAATTGCAAAGACTAAGAGTTTACCTAACAAGAAGACTCTACAATATGACAATATTTGGTTTGTCAAGGATACTAACCATAGAATAGGTTGGAGGTAAATAAGATAATGGAGATGTCAATGTAGATTAGTCAATGATAATTATGGAAACATGTGACTTTCAACATCGTAGTCTAGCACTTATTGAAGATACAATAATAGATAAGGACATTCCAAGGGAACATAATTCTAATTTTCTAAATTCAACTAGCAGTACTATTGATGTGTGTTTTATGACTCACCAAATAGTAGAACAAAATATCAAAATATCTTATCCTCTCTTGAATAAAGTCTTGTGTATGCTAAGATTGCTAGAAGATCATACAATGACTTCACGGTTCCTTTAATGCCCGGTCTTGAATATGGATAAGATCAGTGGCTGATGTGAGTTGCTGATGATCACAAGGGGCCTTACATGTTTATTCATATTCATTTCAAGCCATACTAGATGTGGGAGCTATTTTAGGGTTTTGCAATAAAGTGCTTTTTTTTTTTCTTTTCTTTTTTACCTTTTTTAGTTAGGTGGGGTTTTGGTTTGTCTCCCCTCTCCTGGTTAGGAGTTTTTTCTTTGCGTAGTTTAGGTTTCTTTCACTTGTTTGTTTTGTTTTCTTTTTCCCTAGGTTGTCTTCCTTGGGTGGTTTGGTTTTCTCTCTTCTTTTGGTTTTGGCTTTTGCTAGGTGGCTCATAATTGTGAGGATCTCTTTTCGCAAGTGGAGTGGTGTCGTGATTTGGTTACTTCATCTAAAGATTTCATCAAGTTTTGTTTCTTTCATTTCTTGGATAATTTTTATGAAGAGCATTAGAATCTCGGCTATCCTTCATATATTTTCAGTGGGTTAGAAAACATACTTGACTCGGAAGGTTAATCATACATTGTGTCTTGACACATGAACTATGAGGTTGCCATATATTTCACACTCTTAACTATTGCTCTAAGTTCATTTATGTGTCTTTAGGAAAGGTCATGACTTGTGAAAATTTTAAAATCTTGCTTTAGCACTACTGTAACTCCTAAACCCATGGTAAGCTTCATTGCTTACAAGCCAAGAGAAAAGAAAGAATTGAAATACCAATTCAAAAGGAGTAAAAATAAAATGATGAAATAAAAAGATTGGCTTTGGGGGTACACAAAAATCTCCATAGGTGTTCAAAAGAATAATTCACCGAAAGTGGAGCAATCTCTGTAGGTTTTGCAGTGAAAAGATTAAATCTTTCATTCCATGAAAACCCCAACCTCCTAAGCATGGAATGCAATTTTTTTAAAGGAAATATCGTGAAGGAAAAATCCTCCATTTTGGGAAAAGTCTGATCCCACGTATCGTGGAGCACAATTTTAGTGTGGCATGAAAATATTATCATTGAAGCAATGGACATCCAATGAAAAACTAGAATAGTGGAAAATTTTGAGGAAAAATCCAAAAATTTAGAGGAAAAGAATGAAATTTCTTATGAAGTGAAAGTTGGATTCAGAGAAGAAAAGCAAAAAACTAATTTTCCTTCAAAAGTTTTTTTCGATTTACATTGAAATTAAATATTGGCAAAACTAATATTTAATTTGATCTTTTGAATAATAATCCAAAAAATAAGAACAAGATTAGAAAAGTTGGAAATGAATTTTTTTTTTTTTTCAATTAAATATGGAAATTAATTAAATATTGATTTTTTAAATTGATATTTAATTAATAAAAATGAAAAAAAATCAAAATGGGATAAGAAATACTTAGCTTCATCATGAAGCTAAGAGCATCAAAAATAGCAACTTTTTAAATCAAACAGCAAAACGCGACAAGTAGCACAAAAGATGGAAACCTTGATGGTCAAGTAAAGTAACTGCCTAATTTTAGTCTACAGCTTTAAAGGCATCTTTTGAAGAATGATTTATATAAGATACCCTCTCATTCATTCAGGCTCACACAAAAATTTGAAGAGCAAATCAAGAATAGGAGTAAGATTCGCGGAGTTCAAGGAAGAGGATTTTTTTGAGAAATTTTTCAAAATTGTTGAGGAGTTTTGTGGGAATTCACGATAGAAGATTTTGAATCCTATCAGAAAGGAATTTTCTTTGTAGTGCATTGCGAAATTTCATATTTCTCTCAGAAGTGTTAAAAAAGTGCATCTTGAAAGGAGTATGGAAATTTTGGTGAAAATCCAAAAATCTTCAAGTTGTATCCGTTGTTTTTAATACTTTCCTTGCATAGTCTTATATGTGTCTGTTTTTTTTTTAATTTTGCAAGAAAGGAGAATGGCAGAGCCTAGGGGAACAGGAGAAACACGAGGACAACTGATAAAGAATGAAAGGAGAGGATTCTATCGCAAATCCAAAATTGTGTCAAAATGGGCAAAAATCAGAGATACAAGCCTCGACGACCTTCATTTGAAAGATTTCAACTAGACAATGCTTGGATACAATGACCATCACCCGACACACCTAGCCACAAGAATTGTGAGAAGTGGAATTTTTGTTGTAGCTAGTTTCCCTCCTTCTTTTAAGCATTCAAAGTTAATCGTGGAATGTACCAAGCACTACAATCCTAGAGACAGAACCATTCGGGATTCTGAACAAAATATTCTGCCAGATTTCTCTCTGGCATCCATTTCTTGAGCATTTGGAATTCCTTCAAATCCAAGGATGGTCACAAAAACACAAGAGCAAGCACTGAGAATCTACACATCTGGATTCAATTTATGTGAAGAAATAATCAACAAAAGATGGTTGAAAAAGAACAGACCACATCATTCCAAGATTCCTAAAGAAATAGTATGGCGCGACTTGTAGAGGGACTATAGTGATACGGTCATGATTTTGAGTTGCATATTTGGCATGCCTTATTCTTATAGGTTTGAATCTTGGATGTGTTATTTTGTTGAGTAGGTGATGGAGGAAGCCGATAGAATAGATTGGGTTGGGCTCATAAGTGATAATCTAAATGAATAGTTAATGAATCTAGAGCATACAAGGAAATTTTACATGAGCTCCTATGTCATCTACATGCTAGCACGGAGGACAAATTATGATGGACTACGATGCAAAGGACCGATTGGAAGCGGAACCCAACAGCTCAAAGTCCATGAATGTTACCCGCAGTTGCATTTGTATTCAAAGGATGATCACATGAGGGTTAATGATATATTTGCCATGCGAATAGTAAGAGCACTGCAAAAGAGGCCACATATAAGAATGTCAATAGGTGCAATGAAATTGGTTGAGGAATATGGTGCCTAGTTCATTCAGTTTCCTACCTCTTCATACATCTAAGTTCAAGGGTTCTCCACGGAGCCATACAAACTTCCCAGGTATCCAACATATAAGATGGTCTTGCTAGAGCTTACTCGACAACTTATAGCCTATGACAAGATTCAGAAAGGAAGAAGAAGTTGGGATTGCAATTTCCAATATCCATAGGAGAAGGGAAAACTAAGTTATGCGCATGTCTAAAAGCTGCAAAGAAATCATTAGATGAGCTCCACTTCTTTCGCCTTCTGCTTTATCCAAAGAGGAATGATTTTGATCCTTACAACAAGATCTCGTCAGTAGGAGGATCAAAGTACCAACATAAGGTTCACCTTGAGGACTTTTGGGCAAATGCAGCAGACTAGAACAAGATTAGAAAATGGTTTCATTCAAGACTACGATTGAACATTATTAGAACATGCAACATATTCAAGGTTCCTGATCAAATGGAGGAGGACCCAAATGTGATGCGAAAGGGATTCAATCCTAAAATGACAGCTCAACCATTTGATTGGAAGAAGAAAGAAATTATAGATCTCGAAGCTCTTTCAAAACCAGTCTTAGATTTTGCAAAGTGGTGGATCGAGCGTAAGCTTGAAAAATTAGTTGCACCAGCTAATGGATTTACATATAGATTGCTTGGCCATAGACCACTTAGGGGTGAAAGATCAAGAAAAATATCTAAAGGAACTATTGAAGAAAGGGGAACTCCATCTGAAGATGTAGGAACCAAGAAAGGGAAGGAGGTACCTTGAGAAAAGCGTCCTAGGATTGAGAAAGCCATCCGTGAACCTCAACATAAGAAGCAGAAACATGGAGATGCTCCCTCTTCTCCGAGTCGAACTCCAAGTCTCCAAGAGATAGAAAATTTTGAAAGGTAGGATGTACGGACAACTATAAGGAGATTTGAGCAAGAAGAGAATTTGGATAGGCCAATTCATGATAGGCTGAGTATAAATGCCTATGAAAAGTCCATGAAAGAAATAGGGAGAGATCAAGATATTGCTACAGAAGAAAGTCTTGCTATGATCTTAGAGCAGGAAATGATTAATGATGGAGATGGTCCACTAGAGGAAGAAACTCCAAGAGTAGCAATACATCTTCCAAGTACTGAGGCCATAGTTCCTTAGGTTACGATGGATAGTCTAGGAGGTGAAGAGGAGATTGACATTCGAGCAGTCCAAAGGAAAGAACAATTGGTAATTCTAGGGGACCAAAGTATACCCATTCTAGAATGGTTGAGGCAATGAATTCAATTGCATCAACAAAGGGAGGTTGATCCAGCAATTGAATTACATGAAATTTTGGACTGATCAAACTGATCAGAAGAACAAAGGAAAGAAAAAAGATATACTAAATTCATAAGAGGAGAATCAGGATCTAGAATCTTGCAGATTGCGACTCCCACAGTTGACAAAGGAAAAAATCAGATTTCTCCAGATGAATATCATGTTATGGAAGTAAATCTTGGTCAGGCCTCCTGAGACAAAATATTGGAAGAATTTGATGACTCCACATGGGCTTTGAAGGATAGGCTGAAGAAAGTAGAAGAAGGGTATAAAAGGAAAAAAAGAGAAATTCGAGCCTTATGTCAGTACATCAATAACTTGCCTCATCTAGTAAGAGAGGAAGATCCATCATTTGTCCCTCCAATAGGTGTTTCTAGTGAAGTGGTAGGTGATATTGACAGAATCAAGCAGATTTGTCAGGGTGCAAAGATTTGGATCAAAGGAATTCAAGAGGTAGCCTTCAAACATGCAAAAGAATTAGTGCAAGTGCACAATAGGGCATTGACTGCAATCTCTAGGATCCAGTGCATGAAGAAATCATGGGTGGATGAGCATATTTACCAAGAAGAGGTGATTGCTGACATTCAGAATCTGATGGATACCCCAAAGAAAGAATTGATTGATGGTCGAGTTATTAACGAGGGGGATGTCTATGATTTTATTAGATGGTATAGTGCAGTGATCATGGCTAAGGAAATGTTTGAGAGCTTTACCAGGGAATCCAATCGATGGAAAAAGATTGTTGATAACATAAAGCAAGGAATATCAAATGCACTTGCATCCTTGTTATCACAGAGATTGGTGGAAGAAGAAATGACAACTGATAATCTGAAAGTCAAGTTAGAGGAATTCTTTCAACTAAATTTATATGGAAGAGATGATTTTGAGAACTTCTCCATCTTCTCAAATACAATGCACACTACTAAGGACTTACTACCAGGTTGGGATTAAAGCTTGGGAAAAGCAGAAAGAGCAATTGTAGTTCTAGAATTCAAGCAAGAATCTACACCAAGTATCAGTACAGAGGAGTTGGAAATAGTGTTAGATCGATTTTGATCTTTTAGAAAAAAAATCAAGGATAGATGCATTAAATGCATAGTGGCTGTGCATAGGGATCATTTATTACACCCCACTCCTTATTAAATGAGCATGCATAGTGGGCATTTATTACCCACTACAGTAGTGGATTCCTTATGGCATTAATGTAGATTACTTTCCATTACCCTAACCCTAATTAGGGCTGATGTTGCACAATCTTGGCCATCGATTAGTGTGATCATCCGAGTGACCTATTGTAATCAAGAGCCTATATAAAGGCCTCATTTCTCATTTGTAAGGGGATATTTTTATGAGATTGTTGCTATGAGTTACTGAGATAATAGAGTTTTCATTGGAGTTTGGTGAATACTTGACGTGTCTTAGTGCTTGCTTGTTCTCCTAAATTTCTTCAATTAGATTAAGTTTAACATAGTCAATGTGTGGTGATTGCAATGAAGAATATGATGGTGCATTGATGAATTCCTTTGGTTCATACTTTTGATATTTTAGTGATTCTAACTTGTCATGCAAAGTTAGCCTAAACTGCTTTCATGCATATGCTTAACTTCTACCATTCGTATACATTGTTCTTTATGATAGTGTATGCGGTGATATGAAAATCTCTGGCATAACCCTTGAAGATTGCACCAGTTCATGCATAGTTGTAGTATAACTTGGCAAAGTGGAATTAGGTAAATTGAGGAATTTGTCCACTAGAATACTATTTGTTGTTATCACTACCCTATTGAATTTCTGCATATTTTGTGAAAACTCCAAAAAAAAAAGCACTTCATTGCAAAACCTTAAGATAGATCCCACATCCAATATGGCTTGAAATGAATATGAAGAAACACGTAAGGCCCCTTGTGATCATTAGCAAATCACATCAACCACTGATCTTATCCACAGTTAAGACCTGGCAATAAAGGAATCTTGAAGTCATTATATGATCTTCTAATAATCTTAGCATACACAAGACTTTATTCAAGAGAGGATAAGATATTTCAGTATTTTGTTCTACTATTTGGTGAGTCATAAAACACACATCAACAAAAACTGGCACTAGAAGGAGGGCCTTGACTAAAAGATTTTATAGCAGTTTCACATACTGGAGAACATTAATTCATCCTTGCCCAAGGTACATCGAAGATCCTTGAGATTCACCTTGGGAGCGCATGAATTACAAGAGTTGAGTTTTGATCCAAAGCCTAGGCGAGGAAATAAAGAAGCATCTACAAGTCAGAATTCACCAAGTGTAGCTGATCTCACAAGGATATTCCAAACTCCACCACCTCAACATCAAGCACAAGGATTAGCCCAAGGAGGAGTTCCACCAGGAGCTACACAAATTCAACAGTTATTTGTGCAAATACCTGTACAAGTTGTTTCATCTGCAACTATCCAACAACAAGTTCTAGCAATGGCATCTGCAGAATGCATCACCCCTTGTAACATTTGTTGCATACAACAATATACCAAAGAATCCTAAACACTTTTGTTCTAAATTCTTTGTAAATGATGTGAACCACACTACTGATGAACACATTAAAATTTTTGAGGATGTCCTTCAGAATAGAAATGTGGAAGATGAGGATGTTGCATGTAGACTATTCCCTTATGCATTGGGTGAGGAAGCATTTTACTGGTATATCAACCTACCTTCAAATTCAATATAGACTTGGCAACAATTGAAGGATGCATTCCTTGGGAAGTTTAGATTGCCTATCACCCCTGCAGAAATGTATAGGCAGTTTATTGAGATAAGGAGACAAGAATGTGAACCAATTGGTGCTTTCAATAATCGATTTCAAAGGGCTTATTCAAGATTGCGTGATCCATATTACATAGGAGATGATGCAACACAACCTATCTACTATGTAGCCCTAGACTATTTCACATCTATGTTTGTTCAGAAAACTCATCTGGCTCCTACAAGTTTGATCCAAGCATATGCTGAGGCGGAGAAAGTTAGTTTACAATCACCGGCAACTACAAATGGAGTACCTAGCTATTTTGGAAATGCAAATGCATTGAATCAAGGAGCTTTGAATTATGCTCCAACTATCAATCTAGTTCTTGCCCTTCTGAGATAGTTGGTGTTGCACCCTCACGCACCTATGCGACAAGCGATGCCCACATAGCCAATTTATCTCCAGAACACGAAAAATTCTACAAGGACCCAAGAGGAAAAAGATGAGATGAGAGATTTGATTGAACAAGTGAAAAAGTTGTCCACTGAGGTCACTTACCTTAGAAATCAAAATAATTAGTTGCAAAATGCACAAAGGAATTATCAGTTATATCAAGGTAGCAACCGAGGTTATCAAGGGAATCCCCCTCCATATCATGATGGTAATCAAGGACACAATCAAGGATTCAATGAAGGTAATCAAGGATATCGTAATAATAACCAAGGTCATCAAAGAAGATCATGGAACACTAATCCAAATAATGGGGGCATACCATCACCATTGGATAATCCTCCATCTGAGAATCACCCAGCTAATTAAGTTTTCTTAGCAGAAGCTGCACTATCTAGATGGTGTAGATAACATGAGACTAGTCAACATTCTAAATTACAGTGTCATGAATTTCAAAGAGCAGTAGATATTTTCAAGGGAGAAGTGAGGAACACTACCACATCTAAGAATACTCCTCCTATGGGATATGAGATGGTGCCCTCACCAAGATATGACCAAGCATTGGTTTTTGATGATTTTAAGTTTCCTCCTTCTGATTCTCAGGATTACATGCCAATACAAGCTAATCAAAAATTCCCACCAGCTTCAGCAAATGGTCCTATAGAGATGCCATGTTATCAAGTCCCACTAGAAAATCAATCTCCACCAGTATCCTCGAATGAATCATTACATAAGGATGGATTTTTATTCCCTCCTCTATATAATAGTGTCTTGGTGGAAGGGACAAGTGAAGTGCAAGCCTTGCAACAAAAATCAAGTAATACTCCAATAAAGACATATCAAAGGAATTATAGGAACCATGAGCCATTAACATCATTAGTTTCTCCAAATAACTTTTCAACTCCCCCACATCCAAATGCAAACAATAATCATGAGCCTCTCAGAGACTCCCCTGAATATCGACAACTCATGAGCTCTCAAGGAGATAGAGGCCAATCTCCCATGACAAATTCTTCACATAGTGATAAAGGAAAGAATAATCTTCAATCCTCTGCTCAACAAGGAGAACAAGGGCAATGTGAAAATCTAGGACAAAAACATAAAGGAATTCCTTCTAGAGAGGAATTGAAGAGTTTGAGTTCTTATGTACTAGAGGAATTCAAGAAAATTAAAGTGAGTCTTCCACTATATGAATTGATGAAGATTTCAAAAATTAGAGATAAATTATTGGAAAGTTTCAATGATGCCCCCACAAAGATTGTTTCTCAAAATGTATCACACATCCTCCAAGAGGGGTATCCAATTTCCAACAATACAATTTTGCGCAAAACACCAATATTGCAAATGATGTATGACCATATGCATCTAAGCTTGCTTAAAATCCTTCAAGTTTCATTGGAATGGTGCAAAACTCTCAGGATGATCAGAAGGTTACATCAAATGGACAAGTATCTTCAAAAGATCCATCACTAGAAATGATCAAAGATAATTCTCCTATAGTGGAAAGTTCCATGACAACTCAAAATGGGAGAAATTCTATACATAAAAATGAGACATTTGATTCAAAAGGGAAAAAGCCAGTGGTTTTTTATCATGGGAAGGAGGAACCTGTATCTTTCCTAATATCTGTTAGAATTTTTGGAAAAATGTTACATAATTGTTTAATTGACTCTGGCACATCAAGTAATGTAATGCCTTTGGACATATGTAGAAAGTTGGGATTGATTCCACTTCAAACTAACAAGAAGGTTACACAATTGGATAAAACTGAAGTCCCAGTTGTGGGAGAGTTGAATAATATTCACGTGCAATTAGCCTCTGATCCACGTGTTCAAAGTTGTATTGACATATCTATTGTGGATATTCCTGAAGGGTATGACATGCTTCTTAGTAAAGATTGGGCAAGGAAATTGAATGGATATATTGCAACGGACTTTTCACACATGTGGCTCCCATGGAAGGGAATTTCCAATCAAATAAGGATAGAGAGCACTACAAGGCTCCGATTGTTGATCACTGAGTATGGTGAACATAATGAGATCTTGTTTATGGAAACCACTTTGGGATTATATATTCCCAAAACTGGAGAGGTTTTAATGTTGCAAGGTTAAAATCAAGGGGGATGTCCCGATGTGACTCCAACTTTCACTAAGGTACTAGTTATGGATGATTCGGAACATCACTGAATGAAGGAATGTTTGAGAATTTTAGGAATTTTTTCCTAAAAAGCATTAAGCAGGAAGTTGAACTAGGAAAAGATGCATCCATTCAAAAAATTTCATTACCCAACTAGTGTAGAATACATGATGCTTTTCATTCTGAGATATCATGCACCATGTGCAAAGAAGCAATTGCACAAGTTTCCAAAATGGTTCTACAAGCATGTATAGCAAAAAATGTGGTCAAAATGAACTCACCCTATATGAAAATTTTAGACCCATAGCAGGAAAGAGTTTGAGAAGGTGAAATAGGACAAGAAGAACATCAAAAAGAATCCAAGGATTCAATAATAAAATCACCCATGGAATATGAAAATGATCAAGTATGGACTCTATCCTTTGATGGATCCAAATCAAAGAAAGGTAGTGGAGCTGGTGTCGAACTCATTAGCCCAACTAGAGAAACATATTTGGCAGCACATAGGTTGCAGTTTCCTTGTACTAATAATGTGGGCTAAGTATGAATCATTAGTCATTGGATTGCTCCTCACTATCCAAAAGGGTGCCAAAATCCTACATGTACGTGGAGATTCAGACATAGTCATTGGACAGGTACACAAGAAATATACATGCCATGATAAAAGATCAGGTCAATATTAGAATAGAGTTTGGGACCTAATTGAAAGCTTTGATGCTTTCAATATTGAAAGGATAAGTCGAACAAGAAATCCAATAGCAAACTCTTTGGCTCAATCTGCAAGTTCATTAGAACCATTAGCCATGGATTGTGTGAAGAAATTCACGGTTGAGCTGACTTCAGTACCATTAGTTCCTGACAATATCCCAAATTTTCAAGTGTTTGAAGATGATAAGCATATTCTTAATTTTTTGACAAGCTCGAGGGTATTTGAAGCACAAGTCATAGATGAAGGAGAACAACAACAAGCTCAATTTGAAATCGATGAGATTATGAATTTAAGGACAAATACCATTCCAAAAGGAATGATTGAAATAGAGAGAATTTTTGATGTAGACAGATTGAGTTCCCTCAAGTACCAAAGTACTGAAGGAGGGGAATGTGAAAAGGTGAACTTGGGAACGGGAGAAAATGTCAAGAATCTATTTATTGGGAAGGTTTGTACTCCCACAGAAAAGGAAGAAATATTGAAACTTATGAAGGAATTGCCTGATGTGATTGCTTAGGGATATGAAGATCTGAAGACATATGATACGTCTCTCATCACACATACTATTCCAATAAATCCAAATAGTAAGCCGTTTAGACAAAGGCAGAGACCAATAAATCCATTGTTAGAACCACTAATACATCAAGAAGTGAAGAAGTTATTGTCGGCAAAAATTATATTCCCAGTTCGACACTCAACGTGGGTTGCCAACCTTGTCCCTATCAGAAAGAAAAATGGAGACATAAGGTTGTGTGTGGATTTTAGAAATCTCAACAAAGCTTTAGAGAAGGATAATTACCCAGTGCCGTCATTAGATGAAGTGATACAAGTTGTTAATGGTTGTCAAATGATGTCATTTTTAGATGGTTATTCTTGATATAACCAAGTGATGGTAGAAGAAGAAGATATACTAAAGATGGCATTCACAACTAAGTGGGGTACATTTGCTTATAGAAGAATGCCTTTCGGTTTGATCAATGCAGGAGCCACTTTTCAAAGGGCCCTGGATTATGCTTTCAGAGACTTGGTAAAGAAGTGCATCATCATTTACATGGATGATCTCATAGTATTCTCTCGATGCAAGGAAGATCACATCAGTGATTTGAGGAGAATCCTCCAAAGATGTAGAAGATATGGGATTTCCTTGAATCCAAAGAAATGCATGTTTGTTGTCACTGAAGGGAAATTGTTAGGACATGTAATATCAGAATGAGGAATCTCAATTGATCCTGAGCGCATCGAGGCAATATCAAAGATAGGATTGCCAAATAGTCAGAAAGAATTAAAGTCATTCTTTGGGAAAATTAACTTTGTAAGGAAGTCCATAACTAGATTTTCAGAGATAGTAAGGCCATTAAATGACATGTTAAAGAAAGGAGCAAGGATAGATTGGACACCTACAACAAGAAAGGCATTCGAAGAAATCAAGCAAGCAATCGTGGATGCTCTTGTTTTGTTAGTCTTGACTACACCAAGCCTTTTTATATATATTCTTTTGCCTTAGAACACACTTGCGCAACTATCCTTTCCCAAAAGGCATATGATCAGGATGAACATCCTATTGCATTCATGAGCTCACCCTTGAAAGATGCAAAATTGAGATATCTGAATGTTGAAAAACAAGCTACTACTTTGGTGAAAGCAATAAAGAAATTCTGACACTACATCTTGAGAAGTAAGGTTTATGCAATAGTTCCTGATGCAGTAGTAAATACTTTGCTAATGCAAAATGAGTTGGGAGAAAGAAGAGGAAAGCGGATGGCAATTATTCAAGAATATGACATGGAGATACAACCAATGAAGTTGGTACGAGGACAAGCTCTAGCTCAAACCTTGTCCACAACTGGTCCTAGGTTAGTACAACAAGTATATGTGTTAGAAGAAGTATCCCCAGATGAATGGTATGATGATAGTGTTCATTATTTGCTAAACCATAAGTCTCCATCACACTTGAACTCTGTTCAAAAGCGTTCATTAAGAATGAAGAGTCAAAATTTTATGCTTCAAGGATCTATGCTATATAGAAAGAATCCCGATGGGGTTTATTTAAGATTTATTGGAAAGGAAGGGGCTAGACACATCATTGAGCATTTTCATAGTAAATATGGAACCAGTCATGGAAGTGGTTTGGTTATGGCTCATCAAATATCAAGAACAGGGTATTATTGGCCAACCTTGTTTAAAGACACTTATGAACACATGAAGACTTGTCACACATGTTAGATAGCTGCGACATGTGAAAGAAATATTTCTATGCCATTACAACCTGTTATTGAAATAAACCCATTTGCAAAAAGGGGGTTGGGTTTCATTTGTCCCATCAATCCACCATCATTAGGAAACCACTAGTATATCCTGACTGCTATAGACTATTGCACCAAATGGACTAAGGCTCAATTGCTGAAAAATTGCACAACAGAGGTTGTTATCGAATTTCTTGAAGAAAATATAATTACTAGGTTTGGATGTCCCCATGCATTTGTATGTGATAATGGGCTAGCACTTAGATCCTTGAAGTTCTCAAACTGAGCATTTGACTATGGGATCACACTAAACTTTTCATCAAACCGCTATCCGCAAGGGAATGGATTGGTAAAATCAACCAACAAAAATCTATTGAGTGCAATGAAGAAGTTATTAGACAATAATCCTAGAGATTGGCATACACAGCTGAGATTCGTACTTTGGGCAGAGATGATCAAAATAAAGAGTTCTTTGGGGACATCTCCATATCATTTGGTCTACGGACAAGATCCAGTTTTTCCTATCCAATTGAGGATTCCAATGCTACAATTCATGCAAGATTTTATGGAAGGAGAAGATAGAGTGCAAACACATTTGACTCAATTGTTGCACTTGGAAGAAAAGAGAGACGAAGCATTAGAAAAGTTTTCCAAACATCAAGGAGTTGTCAAGAGATGGTTTGACAAAATGGCAAAGGTTAAAGAATTTCAAATTTCAAATCTGGTACTTTTCTAGGATAAGGCACATGAAAAGAAAGGTGGACATGACAAGTTTGATAATCTGTGGAAAGGTCCTTATCAATTTTTTGAAATTTTGGGAGATAATGCATTCAAGCTTAAGACTCTAACAAGAAAGGAAGTTCAGTTGCCTGTCAATGGGCAATTCCTCAAGCATTATTTCTGCCCTTAGGTTTTCTTTGTGAAGCCTAACCTATACATAGTTAGTTTAGGTTTTCCATTGTGGTGTATTTTTTGTTTTTGTTTTTACCTTTTTTAGCTAGGTGGGGTTTTGGTTTGTCTCCCCTCTCCTAGTTAGGAGTTTTGGCTTTGCATAGTTTAGGTTTCTTTCCCTTGTTTGTTTTCTTTTCTTTTTCCCTGGGTTGTCTTCCTTGGGTGGTTTGGTTTTCTCTCTTCTTTTGGTTTTGGCTTCGATTTTGGCTTTTTCTAGGTGGCTCATAACTGTGAGGATCTCTTTTTGCAAGTGGAGTGGTTTTGTGATTTGGTTACTTCATCTAGAGATTTCATCGAGTTTTGTTTATTTCATTTCTTGGATAATTGTTATGAAGAGCATTAGAATCTTGGCTATCCTTCATATATTTTCAGTGGGTTAGAAAACATACTTGACTTGGAAGGTTAATCATACATTGTGTCTTGACATGTGAACTCTGAGGTTGCCACGTGCTTCACACTCTTAACTATTGCTCTAAGTCCATTTATGTGTCTTTAGGAAAGGTCATGACTTGTGAAAATTTTAAAATCTTGCTTCAGCACCACTGTAACTCCTAAACCCATGGTAAGCTTCATTTCTTACAAGCCAAGAGAAAAGAAAGAATTGAAATACCAATTCAAAAGGGGCAAAAAATAAAATGATGAAATAATAAGATTGGCTTTGGGGGTATGCAGAAATCTCCATAGGTGTTCAAAAGAATAATTCACTGGAAGTGGAGCAATCTCTGTTGGTTTTACAGCGACAACTCTGTCGAGTCTATGGATGCCTGACAAGCTGTGGGACAATGTCCAGGATGCTTTTGAAGTCAAGAGGAACCAATAACTTGTCATGATCAATCCTAGGATTTCTGAGTGGCCTTGTCAAGCTGGAATTAATACATTTGCACACACTTAGGTTGTCATAGAGTAAATGTGTTTTGATCCAATATATGATTATTCTCCCCTTTTGACCTTGTTTTCTCTCTTATTGGTGACGTAAGATTGAGAAACTAGAGATTCTGAGTTTGGATTAAGTTTTATCCTTGAAATGTTTGTAACATTTAACCCGTGGAGTCGTCAGATGTTGTGACCACCAGTCACAACACGCCCATGCCTAGGACCCCCCTTTTTGTTTTATTTGCCAGCTATTTCCTTTTTTCTACAGAGTGCAAGTCAGTTGTATGCTAGAAATGGTCAGAATGGATAAAAATCCTCCATTCTAGAAAAAGTTCGACTTGTAAAGCGTTATGTAATGCCCTGCCTAGAGATCTTTGGAAAGAAGGATTCAAATCAAGCCAAGATATTTTTTTTTTTACAAGTATGAATGCACATGACAACATCATACAGGGATCACAATGATCGTAACGAAAGACTTCAACACAATCCTGGCAACCAACGAATCTCTGAACACCACTACCCAACTGACACACCCAAACAAAAGCCAACAACCACCACAACAAGATGAGGGCATAAGAAATGACCACTCATCAACAAAACACCAAGCTGGGGTAATATGCAGAATCTCAAATTTTGGCTAAGCCTGAAATCCTGAAGCCCTGAAAATTGGCTAAGTCTGGATTTCTAAAGCCCTGAAATTTCTTAGAATCCATAACTTATCTCAGAGAGGTCTGAAACCTATCTCAAACAATTTGTCGCATATATTAAAATATATCTTAAGTATAAGGAACGATATATTTTAAACCCTGAAGGACTACAACAAAAACCCAAAAACTGAATTTTAAAAGAAACCTCCTGAATTCAAAATGCAACAACATAGGCTCGAAGAATGCCCAAAAGGGTTTCCAAAACCTCTCTCAAAAAGATCAGATCACGAAGAAAAGTGCCCGCTAATGGCACGCGCAGGTTTTTCACAAAAACCGTGCGACACTTTTTACTAAGGGAGGGTGACACTTCTCCCTTACTGCATGCGACACTTCTCAAGAAACCGTGCGATACTGGAAAAGTATCGCACAACATTTCTCATATAGCCGTGTGATACTCTTCCAATGTTGTACGACATTTCTCCAGTAATGCGTGCGATACTTTATTGTATCATACGACATTCTTTCTATGGGCGTGCGATACTTTATCAGTGTCGTACAATGCTGAGCAAATGTCGCCCATAGAAAGTAAAAACACTTCCAGAACTCAAAAACGGGGAAAAACTGACTATGAAACCTCCACACCGGGGAGTACCAGATCCACGAAGGCTCGAGGAATGAACACTCGAGCACAAGAACAACACAGAAAGGAGAACATCTATCCATCTAAACTATAGCAGCAAAGAACACATCGAAATAAACATCGCAGAGAACAAAAGCAACATCGCAATGTACAGAAACATAAATCCAAACACCTCAACAGTGTAGACCACTCAAGGTCACAATCATGATCCATCACAACAAAAGATCAGCCAGGTTGCATCCATCAGGATGACTTACAAAAGTCAAATGGGAGAGGCACTACATGGTAAGCGCAATTTTTAGATAGTCATGGAATGTTTGAGAAGCAAATATTGCGTTAAAAATGAAATCCTTCATTCCATCGAAAGCCCAATCTCGAAAAGTGTGGAGCGCAAGTCTGAAGGAGTCACGTGAAAGAAAATTCCTTCCCTCCATCAAAATTTTTCTTTCATAAAAGCATGGAGCGCAATTTTCAATCAGTGAGGGAAAAAGATGAAATCTTTCATTCCATGAAAACCCCGACTTCTTAAAGCATTGAGTGCAGTTTTTAGAAGGAAATATCATAAAGGAAAAATCCTCCATTTTGGGAAAAGTCTGATCCCATGAATCGTGGAGCGTTTATGCGCCGGTTGAGGAAAGTTTATTTTTGAAGAGAAAGTAGATGTCAAGTGTGGCTCAGAAAGCTAAGGAAAAAATTTTCCAATCCATTTTCAAGAAACATTAAATGTCTACCATCACTCCCAATTAAATTTGAGGAGTTAGAAACCTAACGCATTTAGATCTACCACAATGCACAAATTTGGAAGAGTTGCCCAATTCATTTACTTAATTATTGCAACTACAATTGCAAGACTACAAGAAGCTTGTTCTTAGAGATTTGGGACAAATCTCCACCCTAGAGTACTTAGACCTGCAAAGATGCATTTTGTTGAGTAAATTACCAAGTGAAACCACGCATCAGGGATCATTGAAATACTTAAATATACTCCATACCACTGTGGGACAGCTGTCTGAAAACCTTGAAAATAAAAAGCACGCTCCCTAAAATTTCAGAGCGTAGTTTTCAGGAAATGGAGGAATGTTTTGATGAAGGATTTTATCCTTCATTCCTTGAAAATCTCGCTTTCATAAAGCGAAGAGCGCAATTTCAAATCAGGGGGGGCAAAAGATTAAATCTTTTATTCCATGAAAACCCTGACCTCCTAAGCATGGAATGCAATTTTTTAAAAGGAAATATTGCAAAGGAAAAATCCTCCATTTTGGGAAAAGTTCGATCCTGTGAATCGTGGAGCACAATTTTAGTGTGGCATGAAAATATTATCATTGAAGCAATGGACATCCAATGAAAAGCTAGAATAGTGGAAAATTTTGAGGAAAAATTCGAAAAATTTGAGGAAAAGAATTAAATTTCTTATGAAGTGAAAGTTGGATTCAGAGAAGAAAAGCGAAAAAATGATTTTCCTTCAAAAGTTTTTTGGATTTACATTAAAATTAAATATTGGTAAAACTAATATTTAATTTGATCTTTTGAATAATAATCCAAAAAATAAGAATGAGATTAGAAAAGTTGGAAATGAATTTTATTTTTTCATTTAAATATGGAAATTAATTAAATATTGATTTTTGAAATTGATATTTAATTAATAAAGGTGAAAAAAAATCAAAAAGGGATAAGAAATACTTAGCTTCATCATGAAGCTAAGAGCATCAAAAATAGCAACTTTTTGAATCAAACAGCAAAAAGTGACAAGTGGCACAAAAGATGGAAACCTTGATAGTCAAGTAAAACAACTGCCTAATTTTAGTTTGCAGCTTTAAAGGCATCTTTTGAAGAATGATTTATATAAGATACCCTCTCATTCATTCAGGCTCACATAGAAATTTGAAGAGAAAATTGAGAATAGGAGCAAGATTCGAGGAGTTCAAGGAAGCGGATTTTTTTGAGAAATGTTCTGAAATTGTTGAGGAGTTTTCTGGGAATTCATGACAAAAGATTTTGAATCCTATTAGAAAGGAATTTTCTTTGTAGTGAGTTGTGAAATTTCATATTTCTCGCGGAAGTGTTAAAAAAGTGCATCTTGAAAGGAGTATGGAAATTTTGGTGAAAATCCAAAAATCTTCAAGTTGTATCCATTTTTTTTAATACTTTCCTTGCATATTCTTATATGTGTATGTTTTTTTTATTTTGCAAGAAAGGAGAATGGCAGAGCCCAGGGGAATAGGAGAAACGTGAGGACAACTGATAAAGAATGAAAGGAGAGGATTCTATCCTGAATCCAAAATTGTGTCAAAATGGGCAGAAATCGGAGATACAAGCCTCGACGGCCTTGATTTGAAAGATTTCAACCGGAGAATGCTCGGATACAATAACCATCACCCAAAACACCTAGCCACAAGAATTGTGAGAAGTGGAATTTTTGCTGCAACTAATTTCCCTCCTTCTTTTCAGCATCCAGAGTTAATCGTGGAATGTACCAAGCACTATAGTCCTAGAGACATAACCATCTGGGATTCTGAACGAAATATTCTGGCAAATTTCTCTCTGGCATCCATTTTTTAAGCATTTGGAATTCCTTCAAATCCAAGGATGGTCACAAAAACACAAGAGCAAGCACTGAGAATCTACACGTTTGGAATCAATTTCTGTGAAGAAATAATGAACAAAATATGGTTGAAAAAGAATAGACCGCATCATTCCAAGATTCCTAAAGAAATAGTATGGTTCGACTTGCAGAGGGAATATAGTAATATGGTCATGATGTTGAGTCGCATATTTGGCATGCCTTATTCTTATAGGTTTGAATCTTGGACGTGGTAATTTGTTGAGTAGGTGATGGAGGAAGGTGACATAATAGATTGGGCTGGGCTCATAAGTGATAATCTAAATGAACAGTTAATGAATCTAGAGCATACAAGGAATTTTTGCATGAGCTCCTATGTCATCTACATGCTAGCATGGAGGACAAATTATGATGGACTATGATGCAAAGGACTGATTGGAAGAGGAACCCAACACCTTAAAGTCCATGAATTTTATCCGCAATTGCATTTGTATTCAAAGGATGATTACATGAGGGTTAATGATCTATTTGCCATGCGAATAGTAAGAACACTACAAAAGAGGCCACACATAAGAATGTCAATAGGTGCAATGAAATTGGTCGAGGAATATGGTGCTTGGTTCATTTAGTTTCCTACCTTTTCATACATCTGAGTTCAAGGATTCTCCACAGAGCCATACAAACTTTCCAAGTATCCAACAGATAAGATGGTCTTGCTAGAGCTTACTCGACAACTTATAGCCCATGACAAGATTCAGAAAGGGAAGAAGAAGTTGGGATTGCAGTTTCCAATTTCCATAGGAGAAGGGAAAACGGAGGTATGCCCATGTCTAAAAGCTGTAGAGAAATCATCAGATGAGCTCTACTTCTTCCACCTTCCGCTTTATCCAAAGAGGAATGATTTTGATCCTTACAACAAGATCTCGTCAGCAGAAGGATCAAAGTACCAACACAAGGTTCACCTTGAGGACTTTTGGGCAAATGCAGCAGAAGAGAACGAGATTAGAAAATGGTTGCATTCAAGACTACCATTGAACATTATTAGAACATGCAACGTATTCAAGGTTCCTAATCAAATGGAGGAGGACCCAAACATGATGCGAAAGGGATTCAATCCCAAAATGACAGCTTAATCATTTGATTAGAAGAAGAAAGAAATTATAGATCTCGAAGCTCTTTCAAAACCGGTCTTAGGTTTTACAAAGTGGTGGATCGAGCGTAAGCTTGAAAAATTAGTTGCACTAGCTAATGGATTCACATTTAGGTTGCTTGGCCATAGACCACTTAGGGATGAAAGATCAAGACAAATATCTGAAGAGACTGTTGAAGAAAGGGGAACTCCATCTGAAGATGTAGGAACCAAGAAAGGGAAGGAGTTACCTTGAGAAAAGCATCCTAGGATTGAGGAAGCCATCCAGGAACCTCAAAATAAGAAGCAAAAACATGGAGATGCTCCCTCTTCTCTGAGTCGAACTCCAAGTGTCCAAGAGATATAAACTTTTGAAAGGCAGGATGTAGGGACAAGTATAAGGAGATTTGAGCAAGAAGAGAATTTGGATAGGCCAATTCATGATAGGCTGAGTATAAATGCCTATGAAAAGTCCATGCAAGAAGGAGGGAGAGATCAAGATATTACTACAGAAGAAAGTCTTGCTATGATCTTACAACAAGAAATGATTAATGATGGAGATGGTCCACTAGAGGAAGAAACTCCAGGAGTAGCAATACATCTTCCAAGTACTGAGGCCATTGTTCCTGAGGTTACAATAGATAGTCCAGGAGGTGAAAAGGAGATTGACATTCGAGCAGTCCAAAGGAAAGAACAAGCGGTAATTCCAGGGGACCAAAGTATACCCATTCCATAATGGTTGAGGCAACGAATTCAATTGCATCAACAAAGGGAGGCTAATCTAGCAATTGAATTATAGAAAATTTTGGACTGATCAAACCGATCAGAAGAGCAAGGGAAAGCAAAAAGATATACTAAATTCATCAGAGGAGAATCAGGATCCAAAATCTTGCAAATTGTGACTCCCACAGTTGACAAAGGAAAAAATTAGATTGCTCCAGATGAATATCATGTTATGGAAGTAAATCTTGGTCACGCCTCCTAAGAGCAAAATATGGAAGAATTTGATGACTCCACATAGGCTTTAAAGGATAGGCTGAAGAAAGTAGAAGAAGGGTATAAAAGGTAGAAAAGAGAAATTCCCACCTTATGTCAGTACATCAATAACTTGCCTCATCCGATAAGAGAGGAAGGTCTATCATTTGTCCCTCCAACAGGTGTTTCTAGTGAAGTGGTAGGTGACATTGATAGAATCAAGTGGATTGCTCAGGGTGCAAAGATTTGGATCGAAAGAATTCAGAAGGTAGCCTTCAAACATGCAGAAGAATTAGTGCAAGTGCACAATAGGGCATTGACTGCAATCTCTAGGATCCAGTGCATGGAGGAATCATGGGTGGATGAGCATATTTAACAAGAAGAGGTGATTGCTGACATTCAGAATCTAATGGATACCCCAAAGCAAGAATTGATTGATGGTCGAGTTATCAGCAAGGGGGATGTCTATGATTTTATTAGATGGTACAGTGCAGTGATCATGGCTAAGGAAATGTTTGAGAGCTTTACCATGGAATCTAGTCGATGGAAAAAGATTGTTGATAACATCAAGCAAGGAATATCAAATGCAGTTGCATCCTTGTTATCACAGAGATTGGTGGAAGAAGAAATGACAATTGATAATTTGAAAGTCAAGTTAGAGGAATTCTTTCAGCTAAATGTATATGGAAGAGATGATTTTGAGAACTTCTCCATCTTCTCAAATACAATGCACACTACTAAGGACTTACTACCAGATTGGGATGAAAGCTTGGGAAAAGAAGAAAGAGCAATTGCAGTTCTAGAATTCAAGCAAGAATCTGCACCAAGCATCAGTACAGAGGAGTTGGAAACAGTGTTAGATCGATTTTGATCTTTTAGGCAAAAAAATCAAGGATAGATGCATTAAATGCATAGTGGGTGTGCATCGGAATCACTTATTACACTCCACTCCTTAAATGAGCATGCATAGTGGACATTTATTACCCACTACAGTAATGGATTCCTTATGGCATTAATGTAGATTCCTTTCCATTACCCTAACCCTAATTAAGGCTGATGTGGCACAATCTTGGCCATCAGTTATTATGATCATCCAGGCCACTTATTGCAATCGAGAGCCTATATAAAGGCCTCATTTCTCATTTGTAAGGGGATATTTTTATGAGATTGTTGCTATGAGTTACTGAGATAATAGAGTTTTCATTGGAGTTTGGTGAATACTTGATGTGTCTTATTGCTTCCTAAATTTCTTCAATTAGATTAAGTTTAGCATAGTCAATGTGTCATGATTGCAATGAAGAATATGATGGTGTATTAATGAATTCCTTTGGTTCATACTTTTGACGTTTTAGTGATTCTAACTCGTCGTGAAAGTTAGCCTAAACCCCTTTCATGCATATGCTTAACTTCTACCATTCGTATACATTGTTCTTTATGATGGTGTATGTGGTGATATGAAAATCTCTGGCATAACCCTTGAAGATTGCACCAGTTCATGCATAGTTGTAGTATAACTTGGCGAAGTGAAATTCGGTAAATTGAGGAATTTGTCCACTAGAATACTATTTGTTGTTATCACTACCTCTAGGATTAGAATAGAATTCCTGAACCCTATCCTATTGAATTTTTGCATATTTTGTTAAAACTCCAAAAAAAAAAAAGTGCTTCATTGCAAAACCTTAAGATAGCTCCCACATCCAATATGGCTTGAAATGAATATGAATAAACATGTAAGGCCCCTTGTGATCATCAGCAAATCACATCAACCACTGACCTTATCCACAATCAAGACCTGGCATTAAAGGAACCTTGAAGTCATTATATGATCTTCTAGCAATCTTAGCATGCACAAGACTTTATTCAAGAGAGGATAAGATATTTCGGTATTTTGTTCTACTGTTTGGTGAGTCATAAAACACACATCAACAAGTACCTTATCATCGCATGAGCAATACATAATGGACAACCAAGTTTTGGTTGATAAACACATGATTGAGGTCGGAAACTTTGATTGTCTATTGTCTAATTTCACAATAGCAATTGAAGAGGAACATGAGGTAGAAAACCATATTCACAATCATGTTGATAATCATTAGTTTGGGTAATAGCATAGTGGAAAAAATGTTGTGGAAGGAGGTATAACTTGCTTCAAAAGTCACATCGTTTGGGAAGGACAATTGAGGCTAAATGAAGACATGATTGTTGCATTTGTCACTCACATTGATGAAACCCATTGAATAATGTCAAACTATTTATGGAAAGTACAAGAAGGGACGTATCTCTTGTAGATTTGTAGGTTCTTAAAGAAGCTATGGTGGTGAAGAAATCAGATTTTCTACACCTCCTTGCTGATAAAATTCATCTCTTCCAGCTTAATGAGATTTATTTTAATGCATTAAGAAGAGAAAATAAAGTAGATAAGATCACTTATGATGGTTTTCATGAATTCCTTGAAGGATTCTCAAATGGCTCTTCAAATATCAGAAGATCAACTTGATAAGAATTGCTTGACATATTCTTCATATTCCAGATTAGACATGCAATCATTTTCGCGGCCACAACTAAGGAGAACAGGACGCAAGAACGGTTGACATTGAAAAAATAATTGAGAGGATGGCAGATTTAGTTTGTACTCATGAAGAAGAAATTTGTAATTTGCAGACGGATGTTTCTTTGGGAGTTGATAGTGGTAAATTAGAATGGAAGAGATCTCCTTATGTTTTGGCACCTCATCGAGAAAAGTGTGATATCTTGATGGGACTTGATGCTGCTCTAAACTTGGAAACTTCTGACTTTTTTATTATAAACAGTAGCACTCTAGCTGGGACGTTGGCATCTATGAGAAAGGTAGTCTTTGGTGGAGTACACACTGTGAGAGATACTTGAGAAATTTGATTCTAATTGAATCCCTTTCGCATCGCCCAATAATGAATTTTGAAATGATGAATTAAAGAATAATGTTTGGTAAATTCAATATTGATAGGCTATCAAAGAGAAATCCTTGTATTGGTGGGGCTCAAGGTCTCTTTCCATGCCGATGGGAACTTCATATGGAATTATAGCGATGTCTTCCAAAAAACATGAAAAATGAGATAGAAATCACTACCAAGTTAAGCATTGAAGATTTGTCAATTGATAACCACAAAAATTTTCAAAATGGAAGGTGACACAATCCTGTGATGCCAATGGGACAAGCTCTTGTTGACACATTCATAGCATATTTGACAGCCTTCAACCTTGCCCAGCATCCAGATCTTACTCTGACACATTGTTATCACAAAGCCAACAGAATTACAGACACATTTGCTAAATGTGGGGCTTCCCTAATTCCTTGAACATGGAAAACAGGTAGATGAGTGGGGTGAGATGGAGGAAATAAATGTTAAACATTCCCATATCCCAAATCCAATGCACTCCATTTCGAAAAGGCCATACATTCGGATTAAGTTAGTCTCACTCTTTATATTCACAAGAATGAGCTATAGGTAATATAATACAATAGTAGGATGGCTGATTAAGTATGAATATAGCCATCGCAGTCATCACCATGTCATTGTGCTTGGCTGAATTCAACTTCCATTGGAAAACAATTAGGTCATTCTAAAGCATAGCAATTCAGCCTAGAGAGTTTAACTATTGCAGAAGATCAAGTTTATACTATTGATGAATTAGAGTCTCAAACTTTCAATGACAGTAGCTCATAGAGGATTTTTTGACAGTTAAGAGATGCACTAAATATTTGAACTAGGGCACCTCTTGATTGACTGATTATATTGTATGGTCATGGAAGACATTATTGCCCTCCTGAATGATCATCATGTTTTTTGTTTTCACTGTTTCATGTGTGCCTTGGATTTTGTGTCATCTCTTATGCTTGGTTGTTTTATCAAGAAACATAAGGTCTTACAGAAGTATCATGGGTCATTCAGGGGTCAAACTAGAATATTTAAAAGCAAAGATCCTTAAAGATGGAAAATCTCCTCAATTTATCTCTTTCAAATGAGCCTAATTGTCTGCTTTTGTTATTGCAATTTGCAAATATTCCGATAAAAATCTCAACGTACATATAAAATTCCTTGGGCAGGGTTGCTACACTACACCATTCTTCTTACTCTTCTCAGACTATATTAAACAATCATGATTTTAAAAGAAGCATTTTAGCTTTAACGGATAATAATTCATCTTTGCAAGAAAAGAAAAAATGTATCCTTTCCTCTATAGCGTTCTCAGCATCTAAGCAGGTAAGTGGCCATAAACCCTATAAAGGTCTTTCTTAATGGGAATTTTTCTATATAGAAATAGATTATAGCTGCCAACTCCAAGTAGAAGATCGTCATCCTTCTTACTTTTCTTATCACTCTTCCAATCATCTCACATTTCCCAATAAGACATGTTATTTAGACTCTATCATTTCCTTTCACTTTGTAAAGAACTTGGCCTTTGAATAAAATTAGGAGAATTTCTTTTAATGATGATGACTAATTATAGGGTTGCATCACATCTCTCATACTGTCAAATGGATATTAACTTCTGCTTATAAGCTAAGAATTCAACCCATGAGGAGACACCACTTGGCAATCAACTCACCGAGTCACACTAAAGAGTTGTTGGCACAAGTGAGGAGCTTAAAACGATTGCCTATGGAATCCCAATAACCATCTTAAGAAAACATCCCATCCTCAAAACTAAAAATCTTAGGTGCAATAATGTCTCGGCTTTGTGCTGGCTAATAAGTTATGTTTTCCCTTATTGTCTTTCAACATCCAACGCAGTTGACCAAACATGTACCTCCTATGTTGTAATGTCTGCAAATTATCATAGTTTTCTACCTATTAAAAAAAAAAATACCACAAATTTTGTGCATTTTAATGTACAACGATTAAATTTTCGTAGCAAGTCACCCTACAGTTTTGGGAAAAATGTTTATTCTATCTCCTCTTTCTCATTATGGCATTCACCAGCTTTTCTTTTAGCCCTAGGATCTGCATAATAGCATACTTCTACCTAGAAAACAAAACCTAATTTCATTCATCAAGTTTTTGTGTTTTCTAATGTGCAATGATTAAATTTTACAATCACCCTAATATCTAAGTTAGATTGAAAATTTTGTCTCTCTTTGTTCTCTTCTTTCTGATCCATTCCTATCAATTAACTGAAATCCCTTCAAATCAATTGTCATTCATAGTTATTGTAAAATTGCTCGTGATTAGTAATCAATGAGCGAATCAATTATGCAATTCATATTAGAGTTTTCAATTACTAGCTTTCACTGGCATAACATAAAAGTGGAGGCTGTATTTTACCTTCATATTTCAAAATCTGTACACTGCATACCGATCTTGTGTCCTGCCTCGGGAATGAAACTGGTTTGCAGTTCAACCTACACCAGGAGTTTACAAAACAACAAACCACAATCATCTATAGAGCTTCTCTCTCCAATAGTACCCAGTTTTCTTAATCATATATAATCCCCACACAACGATGCAGTTTTGAATTTTCACGAAAAAATCCACATTATTAATAACAAAGTTTCTCCTTCAATGGCATTTATTGGTTTGATACTTATGCATCTGCTATTTTACAATCTCAGGTTATGGGGAAGGGAAAAACACACCTGCATTAGGACTACCAGAGTATATCGATCAAAAAGCTATACCAAACCCTAATTAAGTGAAGATTAAAAAGCCCTTTCACTGCTTTGCGTTGCATCAACTGAGTAGATGAAAAATCATAACTCAAGAACTACAAACCCTGATTTTAAATAAATTGTCATTCTCCTCTGATGATAGCACAGAAGCAGTCAAAAAATGCACGGGCCTTTGAACATAAAGACGAAAAATCAGTCCCCTGTGCAAGGGTTTTGAACATCAATTGTAAAACGGGTTTAGGGTGCAAAGAGGAATTCAATATTTTTACTGCAAAATATGAAATACAGAAATGAAAAAAATGAAAAAAGAGCTGGTACCTAGCTGCCTTTTTGTTCTGCTGGGTGTTCAATCAACAAAAGCCAACAGCAGGAAACTTTAAATAGTATCTCACCAATATCTCCATAGGAATTTTCAAAAAGGACACAGATTGGCCGCCAGTTTTAGGTGTAACAGATCATCCTAAATTAATTTCCATTGGAAGTATGCAACGATTTGCAAAGAAACTGGCTTGATGAGTCACTGTTACAATTAATAGGAATACAAGAACAAAATTTAAAATTGTACTAATGTCATCAATGTCAATCTTGGGTACTAGTACAAAACCAGTAAGAAATCTGCAGTTGTACCAATCAAGATATTTACAGGACTTAATTACAAAAGGTTCATTTAGTACAAAATAACTTCATTACAAAAGGTTTATTTAGTGCAATACAACTTCAAAAACATTGTATATATACACTCTGTGATGCTTTCAAAGGGAACAAGCATTTTAATGACCTTTACTTGAGAATTGTTGGAGGAAATGATAAACATGAAATATATTCAAGGTTCGACACTAATAAGGAGTTGAAACATCGACACTCAGGAATTGTCTTGTGTATTTAAATTCATTGGGATTATGTCTTATAGCTCTTTCTAAAAGCAATGATTTAGACATTGAGTGGTATCTTAAGTACTATATACTAGCGCTTGCACCAAGCACAGGTGCAAGAGTATAGTCGATAGTGGCATACAGCTGATCATTTTAGAAATGTGGCATGTAGTGTCTGCCCCTAGTTTGCATTTTGTTATCGTTGTTGAACTTTGTTAGAGCTAGTTTTATGTTGATTGTTAGCAGCATTGTTATGAGATTATCAAATATTGTGTTATGGATTCAGTTTATTATGTGATGAGATTACTTAGACTCTACATTTCATATATGTATGATGATTATTTTTAGTGTTCGCAATTATTGATGATGATTATTACATTGCTTTCAGTTATTAATGATGATTAGTAAGATGATTTACCATGTGGATACTTACTCCATACTTGCATGTGTATGGTGTGCGTGTTTGCTTTTGTATGGCGTGTCTGATGTGATTAAAGAAGGGAGTCGTAGTCACCTGCTAGTCGAAATTTACACGATGCACCACTTCCTGCCATTTCCTGTTTAGTTTAGTATATATTGTGCTTGTACATGCATGGTTTTTATGTAGGTTGCAGGTACCGGGTATCGACTTTCCTGAATTTGCTAGGATGAGCGTACCCTATCATATTATCTCAATGATAAGAGAGGAGAGATAAATTCTCAAATCCAAATCCTTGCCTTTTAAGCCATTTGTTTGAAATTGGAAAATTAGAACAAGTATCCGAGTTGAGTACCCTCTGAATGCGTCAGATGACGTAATTCGTGATTTAAACCTTTGGTTTGATTTGTATGTATTTTGGCTATGATGAGTTTTCATATTTTTACCTTGTGAAGTCTTTGGAGTATTTTCTATTAATTAAGCCTAATTAAAAGATTTAATTAATGGTTTAATTAAATGAAAAATTAATATGATATTTTAATATTTATTTTATTTAATTAATTGAAAAATTAATTAAATAAAATAATTAAATTTGAAAATAAAAAGTTAAAAGTTTAAGTTTGGAATGTGGCAATATTTATTTTAATAATAATATATTTAGAGTTCATTTTTAAATAAATGACTAAATAATATTATTATTAAAGCTAATAAATATTTTAGCAATTAAGTTTTGAAAATGAATTTAAAATTATTAAAAGATTCTAGATTTCATGTGACTAAAATATAAATATATTAAGATTGAAAAGTGGAATTATTAAAGTTAGTGCACGAGACTTAATAAATAAATAAATAAAATTAGAAAGAGTAAAAGTAAATATTAAATTAATTAATGTGCATTATTTTAATATTTTCTCACATAGGAGTTGGCAAATTCTCGAGAGTTGTCATGTAGACAACACAAAAGTTTGCACTCTAAGAATGCACTAGTTGTCTACACTCAGGAGTTAGCATTTTATTTGAACACATGGTGTCTACAACCTTAAGACTCATCTAGAAGGTTGGAGAAGACTCATGCTTGGTTGTCATGCTTATCTTCTAGTTGCTTCTAGAGACACTCTAGATGCATCTTAGAGGCCTTTAAATAGAGGCTCTCCTAGTGTGTTTGAACAAGCTACAAGCTTAAATGAAAGCTACAAGCCACAAACTAAAATGGAAGCTTCAAAGCTTACATGCATTGGAGAAGCTCATATGCTCATATGTTCCTACATGCTTCTATGTTTCTATAAGCACCTCTAGTCACTTGGAGGATTTGATTGGCTTGAATCTTGGAGGAATTGCAAATGATAGAGAAGGAAGAGATTTTCTATGGAATTCTGAGGCATGATGGATTAGCATCAGTGTCCAGGCGCACTCGTGATATTCACATATTTTCTTTGCATTATTTCTCTTCCTGTCTTCATCATGTCTATTATATGTATCTAAATACTCTTGTGAATGATTCTATAATTAAATTGAAATCTAGATATGTAGGGTTGCAAAGAAAACAATAGAAAACCCTAGTTCCAAATGAGAAAGAATTAGATCTATTGGGTTTGGGTTCGAATTATAATCAAATTGATAAATAGATTTGAAGAGGGTTTCTAAATCTATAGTCAAACCTATTTAGAAATTAATGGTTAAATTTAGAAAACAATTATTTTAAGAGGAAATTCTTAATTCATCACAAATTGTCCTATCGTTGCCCCTTGGATAGACTTGAAATTAGTCATTCATAACTTTTTATTGTGATCGAATTTATTCGATTGCTCCAGTCAGAATTTGCGCAACTTGGCCCTCTCCAACATATTTAAATTTCAGCCCGATCCAACAGTTCATTAGGGAGATATGGCTGTCGTACTGAGACTATTTTATTCAAGGACAGATATTTCTCCATTTTCCATAACCAAGAGTTTTTTATGCTTAAACTTCACAAAAATAATATATCAAAGCATGGAATGAATTAAAAATATTATTGCAATCTTCCCTTAGTAGAATCTTATTAATATGCATTAGTTTATTATGGTTTATTATCTAATCTAATTAAATCAGATTTAATTAAGATTAGTTAATAGTAGAAGAAGTGTAATTAATTATTAGTCAATCTAAGTAAATAGATTTTTAAATGAGAGAAAATTAAAAGAAAAGAGATTTTAATATAGTTTATATAGTGGACTTTTTATAATGTATATTGAATACTATTTAATATATATATTAAACAATTTTAGAGTTGTTTAATGAAGATGATAATGTTAAGAATTTAGAGATTATTCATGTTAAAATCTGCAATGAGTCTTATTGGTTTGTGATAGGGATTTTTTCAAACAATGTTTATATAGACAAAATATTATTAGAACAGTTAGAAAATGAAGTCTAATGGTTGATTTTAGTATTGATTAAATAATTGTAAGATGATAATTTATATTATGTTGATTTAAATTTATGAATTCTGCATGATAGTGGATTAAGACTGAATTATTATGTTATTGGTTAATACGTTTGAATATCTTAATGGAGTTACGAGTTAGCCAAATATTAACTAATGAGTTTATGAAAGGATTCTATAGATCGAATATTTATAGTTTGAGAAATTTATTATTTATTAATGTTTGTAAGGACTAACAAACTATTAGTAAATAATGGTTAAATAGTTATCAATAAATTCGATTAGATTTAATCTAGTGGAGATTATTTAACGATTAAAGTTTTGTAAAGATAATAGTTTTTGAATTTGAAGTATAATCAATTTGTAATCAATTGATATTCATTGAGTTGATATTATAACTATGATATTAATAATTAAGTTGCGCGATAGAGTTTTATTTGAAATATGATAATACGAATTGTCTAGGGAATGTAGGTATTCTTTGTGAGATGACAAATGTGGTCACACGGAATTATTATTAAGATTTCCAATATAGCTTGTACTTAAATAGTATCAAGATATTATTATTGAATTATTAATAGAATCATTTGAGTATTGAATTATAGTTGACTTTTAACTTACAGAATTCTAGTTGGTTATTAGTCAACTGACATTAATTGAAATATTGCTATGGTTATGCAATTATTAATTAAATCAATTAATGAGAGTTAATTAGATTTAATTAATAATTAAGTTATGTAATGGAAATTTAATTGATATAATTCTTTTAATGAGATTGTAGAAATATTGATATCAAAGTTGATAGGTCTTATTCTGATGATTTGAATAACGACTTTAGATATTTTAATGGTGAAGACTTAGTAATATATAATTGAGAATTATTAGAATGATAAAAGGTCAAGGATTGTGAACCGATATTAATTGATCATTCTAATAAAGTTATAATCTCTTATTCAAAGAATGATAATTGGTCCTCTTATAATATAACGAATAATGATCATTTGATTTATGTTGAAAGTTGAAGTAACCTTAAAAGAAGAGTTAATCAATTAGAATATGGATCATGGTTAAATATAGAGAACGATTTAATTAAAGGTCAATGATGATCAATTGAGTAAATATTTATCCTTAAGTTATCCTTAGAATATTATTTTTAATTAATAGAAAGAATAATGCTATCGAAGAACAAATGGGTTGATGTGTAGGTCAAATGGTAAATCTTTTACACTTGACGTATACTTGCCAACAGAAACTAGAAACCTCTAGATTTAATTCAACTATGTGAATTTAGTAAACCAAAACATGTATTTGCATCGTGTATTCTATATGCTTTTTGTTTTAGATTTTGGGTTGACTAGTGTTGACCAGTCCTAGGTTGTTACCAGAGGCTCGGGGGTTATGAGATGTGATGGCATGTTGATTTTATTTGGTTTCGATCTTTATAAGCCCAACCATGGTTATGTGATCGTATGCTTTATGAAATGTTTGTATTTGTTCATCAGTCTTCATGTGTGAAGCTGAGAGGTATGTGTATGAGACACTTGAGCTAACCATTTTTGGTCATCAATCAGCTATCTTTGGTTTATTTTCTAGTCACTATGATGGGACTAAAATGTGGATTTATTTCTTGATGATGTCATATTGTGATATGTTTGACTCAACCATTTTGGAGTCTTCGATCAGTATGATTTTGAGATATATTTTGGTTATTTAGAACCAATGGATATTGTGATTTATTTTGAGATGTATTTTGGTTATTGAGAACCAATTGATACTTATGATTATCAATGATAGTTTAGTTGCCAATAGAGAACTGTTGTGGTTATGATTTTCTATGGATGCTTTTCAGATGCTCATGGAGATTTGATGATTCTTATCTTGGAGATTTGATGATTCTTCTTATAGATATTTGATGCTTTTATCATGGATATTTGATGATTCTTTTTATATTATCTTTTGGATTTTCTTTACAGTCACTTGTACAGGACTGTGGTGATTTTATGATTCCATGAGCTTAGGGTAGGTAATCTACTTGTAGTGTTGGGAAGTGGCTTGCAATGGGGGCTGGGGCCCTAAGTGGCTGCCAGGGTAACTGATTGTGAGTTTTGTTAATAAGTGATAACATTTACACATTAAATGAGGATTAAATGAACTTAAAAAGATAATTGTTTTGGTTCTCGTCCATGCCTTGAGTGCTTGTACAGGCTAGGATGGGAGTAGTGAGAATGCATGGTGGCGACTGTGCATTCCGTAGTATGCCTCATCAGTATGAGAGGATACTAGTAGCCGCATGAGATCAGTATGGACCCGTGGGGTTTAGCTAACTGCCAGAGTAACTTGTACGTAATAAATGCGATGACACTTTCCCGCTTGCAGAGTAGGTTTCCTACATGTCTTTGTGTGCCTCTGAGAATTAGATGTCAATTTTGTATGATTGGAACCATTGAGTTAGTATACTTTTAAGATTCCTAGACTATAGAGATTTATGCTATGTGGTTTTGATAGCCTGTTTGGGACTTGAGATTATCTCCTCAACATGGTGGGAGTGGACCACTTAGGTTCCATGCGGTCGGGTGGTAGTGTATTTTTCACTCTTATCATTTGAGATCCATCCGAAACACCGTGGCTGGAGTATTCTTGGTTGGTATTTATCTTCATTATGTTCTTGGATCATTATGATAGATGATATAGCTTATGATGGATGTATTTATTGGTATGTTTCTTATATTGATGATTTGCATATGTTAGATGATGGTATCCTATGCTTTACTTTGCATGTTAGTAGGATGTTTTAGAAGTGACATTCCTACTATGTTAATAGCTAATGATCTCTTCGGTGCTTTGGAATGTTACACACGAAGGAATGGCTAGGATCCACGATGGTCTAATGATGCTATTAACGGTTGGGAGGAACCGTGCACTTAGTTATTTATGTTTTGTGATGTATGGTTATCTCTTATAATGGATGTTTAAATCTCTATGATGATGATGTATCATGTATGATATGTGGTTTTATTTACTTTAATTGCATCATGGATTAATATTGGATGATGATGTACTATATTTACATGGATGTTTATTCTTTTATACCTTGCATCATGTGTAGTGGATGATTGAATAATCTAAAATGTAATTACAAAAATGACACTTGTATATGGGTTAAGAACATTGGACGTATCATTGTTATTTCATAAGGATGTGATGTTAGATGAATAAGTTATGATTAGATGCGATACAACGTTAAGGGATCCTTAAAGAATGTAATCTGTTATGTTGTGTTATGTTTACTATTAGTTGAATGTTACTATTGCTTCCGCAAATGTTATGAATGGTTTTACTTTCATGTTTTAAAAAAAAAAATGTTTGGCAAATTTAGTGATAATTCTTTGGATCCCTTGGCGGGGCATTACATGGCAGCTGGTAGAATTGTTTTATAGGAAAGCATGTACCATTATTTGGTAGGAAGATAATTAGAACCCTAGTAAATTATATATTATTGATTACAAATAACTAAAATTAGAAACAAAGACATGGAAATCTAAACTTTTCCCCATTTATTGTAATTTCATTTACACATCAATATATATATATATCCCTCTCCACTATGTATGCGTAATACATCCTTTATTACATGTAATTTATTCTTTTTTTTTAAATTTTAAATTTGTTAAGAGTGTATTTATTCATATATTTCAAGAGAAGACAATTGCAGACTTGAAAATTAGCTAGGGTATAGAGCTTACTCTTCCCCTTTTAGTGTGGACATTTTTAGATTGTTATATTAAGAATCTAGAAGCTCTAATAAGAGTTTATTTTCTAATATTTAGAATATGATTTTCTGAGCAAGCATTAAAAAATGATCCAACTCCAAATAAGGGTCTGAACAAAATAATTTTATTGAAATTATCAAGTATAATTTTTATTATTTGAAAATATTTTCAAATGAAAAACAAGTAATAAGTGAATATAGAACTCGGTGAAGATTAAGCCTTTGGAGGGTGTCATGCAAACAATTGGCAGGATCGAGTCAATTTTAGTGTAGGGGTCTATTTGACAAATCAAACAAGGCGAAGGTAAAACTTGAAGTTGTAGCCATGGCTCTCATAGGCATCGAAATGGACATCAAGTTTTGTCAAATGTAACACAATTAAATTAGCCCAGCTACCATGCTCTATCCACACTTCTATTGGCAGCTTTGATTAAGATTAACCATTAGATACCTAGCAATTGACATGAATTTAAGGGCATGCTACCTATTTCCCACGGGGGTAATCATCATTGTTGTCCGCCAACTGTAAACCGTATCAGGTTTAATACTGATTAGGAATGATAATCGCCTGGAAAATGTTTTTCATTTACTTTATCTAGCTGTATGAGACTTTCCACTATTTGCAGAGAAAGAACAGAAATCCCAACTTGCCCAAAACTAAGATTGTCTGTTCATTGCTCCGACTCAAATTTTCTGGTCAAATTTCCCAATGCTAGGATTGTTCGCCCATTGCTTTGACTGAAATTAGGGTTGGGGATATTTGGGGAAATTCTTTGACTTAGATGGATGAGGCTTCTTATCATGTCGGGTCATAGATTTTCTGGATTAATATTTTGGCATCATATATTTTTCAAGGAGAAATATCTCTGAATCTGTCTTCAAATATCGTGTGCACAGCCAGTGTCATTTGATTGTTTTCCATTTCTAAGGTGCAAAATATTTGGTGGATCTTAATTTTTGTGGAAACTATTTTGAGCAAGGATATGCTAAAAATGATCTAGAAAATGAGTTCTTCTTCTACAAGTATAAAAACATTATCAGATTCACCATCCAAACTATTGAGTTTGAGCCAAATATCAATATGTAGTTTACGAATAGTTGGTCTAAATGGTTGTTGTTATAGCTGAAAATATCACCGAGCTTGATTTGATGAGTTTTTTTTATTGGCTCGTGTATTTTCTGGTAATTCAATAGATTTATCTATTGATTAAAAAACATGGAAACTCATTAGCTACTATTGTGGAGTTAGATCTCAACATTGGCTCTGGTATTTCTTTTGTTGGCAATCATGAACTGGTTACATCTAGATTATCAACAGCGATTGTAGATGATGGAAGTGATATTACCAGCTATTGCAGATGATGGATGTGATATTATGTATGAAGCTTCTAACATAGGAACTCCACAAGAAGCCAGAGATCATTTAATGGAGATTTGGTGATGAAAAATGAGATCTCTAAAGATGAACAGGGCTCTTTGAAGTTAAGAGGGAGAAAAATAATCTAATGAGATCCCATTTTTCTATACTGATAGCAATGGTAATGAGGCCAATTCCTTCAGAGGAAGAGAGATATCTAATGTTGGTACTGTTACTTCTTTTATAGATGGTCTTGTTAGAGTAAATAATTAATTAATTGTTAATTATTTATTCTATTTACTTAAGCTTACTTAGGTTAATGCATTTATTTAATATTTAGTATTTAATGCATGTAGTGGTTAGTTGTTGACAACACGGGAGTTTGTTCCCTTCTAGTTGTCACACTTATCTTCTACCACTTTCCAGCTTGTTCTACAAGCTTCCATGAGCTCTTTATATTCGAGCTCTCTCTCATTGTATTATCATAACATATCACATAAGGCATTGTGCATATTGTAAATACATTTTTATTGTGTTTGCACA
This sequence comes from Cupressus sempervirens, assembly GCA_028749045.1. Classification (NCBI taxonomy): domain Eukaryota; kingdom Viridiplantae; phylum Streptophyta; class Pinopsida; order Cupressales; family Cupressaceae; genus Cupressus; species Cupressus sempervirens. Next base: position 426,928,201 of record CM053786.1, read on the forward strand.
TATTGTCTCTCATGTCCGTTTAGGGTTTTTCCCTTGCTCCATGCTCTTCCTCTTTTTGGCTTCTCTTTGACAGGTTCTCGCATGCAGGTGATCTTGGGCATCTTCGGAGTTTTCTTTTCTCAACTCCAACATGGTATCAGAGCCTTCCTACTGCTGCTTTGTAGAAAAATTTTTGAAGCCGTGATTTGGAGTCACAAACCCTAGTTTGTTTGTGCAATTTTTCTTCAAATTGGGGGATCAGCAAATTTTTGGAGCACTTTCAGCCCAAACAGACATCACCATTGGATCTGGAAGGCCGTTTGCAATTAGGATTCATATAAAGCTTTTTGATTTTGGATACAGGGCAATTTTGAGGATTTTTTGAAGCCTCCAGGGTCTGCCGTACGGATCGTACGGACGCAGGGTTGAAACAAATTTAAAAAAAAATATTTCGGCGCGCTCCGTTGGGTGGCCACCTAGCGGCCACCGCCGCACCACCCAGCGGCTACTGCTACATAGCTCGCTGGCTGCTGCCACTAGCAGCGCCACCGTTGAGCCACTGCGGCTCGGCGCCGCCCGCGGGCTACTCCGGTGCCACCCTTTAGCAACCTCCGTCGGCAGCACATCTTCAAACCACAGCTCCTCCCTTGGCTCAGCCTTCAGTCCACGGCGCGCCACCTGTTTTCACCGCTCTGCTCCACCTGCCCGCGGCTTCGTCTAGTCAGCAGAGTAGTGGGTTTTGCAGCGCCTCGTCAGCACCTCGTGCCTAGTCAGCAGTGTCTGCGCGTGACACATGGTACGGGCGCCACGTGGCACATTACCACGTGGCCCCTGCCACATCCTCCGTCCTGCCACGTCAGCCTCCCACCACATGGCACTGCCATGTGGCATCCTTTTTTGCGGCGACGGCCTCCATGCCATCAAATTTAATCATGGGTTTTGATGATGTCAGCATGACATCATCGCTGTGTCATCGTCCTTGCTTGCACTCTCCTTCAAGTTCTCTTTTGGACCTACTTGTGGTTTTTTGGCCATAACTTTTGCATACGGAGATATTTTTCCGATCCAAAAGAAGCGCCGGAAAGCTGGTTCCAAGATGAAAATTTTGGTACAGGTATTTTTAGGTTTTGATGTTTTTTTATTGCTCATTTTTTCTGTTGAAGTCTAAAGTCCTCTTTTTGACTCTGGCATGCATATCTTTTGCGTCCCATGCCCGTTTTTCGAAAACTTTGTATTTCTGGGAAGCTGGTTCTGTGTACTTTTCAGAAATGTAGTCCTTTTTCTTCATTTTTTACCTCTACTTTTTCTATCATAGTTTTAGCATTTTTGCTATATGGTAGATATCTTGAGTGTTTTAGGCCCGAAGATCGTTTTCCTGGCATGGATTCTCTTCTTTTTGGTTGTACTTTCCTTTTTTGTAGCTTGTTTTCAGTTCTGATCATTGTAGCTATCATTTTGAAGCACTTTTTTATTTCACATTGAGATAAAGTGCCACTTTTGCATTCCGAAAATCATGAACGTTGTTTTGAGTCAGTTGTACTTGCACTATTTTCATAAAGCACCATGGGGGGGATTATTTGTTTGTTGTTTTAGGCATTCTCCCTTTGTCAAGTGAGTGTCCCTTCCACGACATTAGCCCCATGCAGAGTCTGTTTGACCGTGTCTTTATAGGTGTCTGTACCTCTTTTCCTCTCTCCTCGTTCTTGGTTCGTTTGCAGGAGACTTCGGCCCACCTTCTAAGTTGCCTGTCATCACACCTCGTCTGCATTAAGGGGGGGTTATGCTATTGTTCTAATGCATCCATGGTTCGATGGTTCGATAGTGTGAACTATGTATTCAATGGTTGATCCTACATAGAAGGCGATTGCAGTGGCTGGCTACCTATGCATTTCAGTGAGATGGATCATCTACCATATAGACATGCTCGGTTCGTGCCTTCTTCTTCCATGGAGGTTATTCAAATCAGCAGTTTGGCAGATTTTGTGGCTTCTTCATGCTTCAGTGATGCTTCTTCATGATCACTCTTTGTTCCTATTTTAGGGGACAATTTTCCTAGTTGGAGACTTCTTCAGTTCTTCACTAGGTTCTTACCTATTTTTGGGGGAGGGTTTTTCCCATGTGGTTTTCTCTCTTTCCCCGCTTTCAGTGGTTGCATCTTCTTGCATTGTACTTGGGTACCTAACATGGCCTCGTTGTCGGGACCCATTATGCATTCATCTTAGTTTTGTGAGCTTAAGGCATTTCCCTAAGTTGCACTTAAGGGGGGGTGTTAGAGTAAATAATTAATTAATTGTTAATTATTTATTCTATTTACTTAAGCTTACTTAGGTTAATGCATTTATTTAATATTTAGTATTTAATGCATGTAGTGGTTAGTTGTTGACAACACGGGAGTTTGTTCCCTTCTAGTTGTCACACTTATCTTCTACCACTTTCCAGGTTGTTCTACAAGCTTCCATGAGCTCTTTATATTCAGGCTCTCTCTCATTGTATTATCATAAAATATCACATAAGGCATTGTGCATATTGTAAATACATTTTTATTGTGTTTGCACATATTGTCTCTCATGTCCGTTTAGGGTTTTTCCCTTGCTCCATGCTCTTCCTCTTCTTGGCTTCTCTTTGACAGGTTCTCGCATGCAGGTGATCTTGGGCGTCTTTGGAGTTGGCTTTTCTCGACTCCAACAGGCCTTGTCTCATTTTAGACCTATATGGTGTGCATGAAATTAAAGGCATCAAAGCATAGAGACTCGAAACCAACCAGTCTTGGTAGAGAAGGAATGAGTTACCCAACTGCAATGGGACTTAGAGGAGCTTCGTGAATTAAGACTTTTAAAGGAGTAAAGAATGGGTGAGCATATGAATAAAACCATTTGACTAAACTTTGTAAGAATATTCAAGAAAATTTTAAATATGATTTGTGTAAATTCAAAACCGTCTTTTTGTTTGCAGTCATGTTACATCCCGTTTTCATGCATTTATTGTTATGTTAATGGATTAATAAATAAATTCAATCTGTTTGGAAGCGAAGTCTTTACAGACCTAGTGACAAGGGTTTGATCAAAGAACACATTTTAACCATGGAAAAATGTTCAGTTTTACCTTTTGGGAAATAAGATTCATGCATATTTCAAATACGTTTGGTCTATAATATTGTTTGGTTTTGTATCTTGGAAGTTATTTGATGTTCTAGAGGGCAGAACTCATAAATTCTGAATTTGTTTTATGACAATAATAATCGGTCTCGGTGCAGAGGCCATAAATTTCTATCTAACCATTGGATGATTGTGATTTTAAGATATGTTTTAGGAAGGCTAAATATCCACTATCCCACCATAGCGATTGGTGTAACAATGTATAGTTTAAAATTTACGAATAACAGAATCATAATTATCAAAACTACATATAATAGTTCCATGGCAGTGAGTAGGTGAAATGTTATCATATTATTCAGGTTTGGACGATCTTACAATGTAACTTACAGAAAATAGATCTCAAATGCTGATAGAATGAGTTTTAATATCTACGTTCAAAAATATAAGGATGACTAATATTTGGCAGCAATATAATACATGAGTGTGTGGAACATCTTTTCAGTGTTATGTTTGCATATGGAACACTGGAAAATCTGATTCACACCATGTCCCTACATGATTACCCTCAATAAGAGAATGTACTGATTTAGAAGATGGATGAAGATTCAGACAGTAAATATGCAGCATGTATGTGGATTAACTTTGACAGAGTAACAACTTACCATTTTACTTTGCATGAGACTGCTATTGTTACTTCTGGGTTTGGTAACCAGAGCTAATTCCCACCCGGTAAAATTGAGTCCTAAGCTGGGAAAACCATTTGATTCATGAGAAGTTGTAGCATCTGCATAAAATGAGTTCAGAAAAATAAAAATTTAATGCACAAAATAAAATCTTGAAATAAAATTAATCCATTTAACTAGCTGAATGAGCTTAAATTGGAATACAGTTAAACAATTTTTACCAGATGTAACAATAGATAAAGGCAACACATTTCTTTTCTCCAGAGCTGAGGGATCGGGATTTATCTCTCAGTCCTTATACAAAGAAAAAAAAATATCAGGATGGGTAGAATGCAGGGCTGAAAAATCATGTTATGAAGCATTGAGATAATATTGGATAATCAATCCTTTAGTTTTAAAATATTTCTTTTATATTCAGTATTTACCAGTAAACCACCAATTTCCATAGAAGAAATAGATACAACAATGTTTTCTTGGAGAGGAGCTTCAACACATGCAGCCTCCTTTTTTAAGTGCTTTCGGTCTTCAGCTTCCACAGTTACAAATATTTGTCTTATAAGTCAGAAGAAGTTTGTCTTGAAATTCCCAGCTCAAGATAACATTTTCCACGTCAGTCCTCTAGCAAGATGGAAATCTTGCACCCATAAGTAAATACAGAAATTAAAACAAAATGTTAGACAAAGAAATTCATAATTTACTAATTATTCAAAAAATAAAAGCAAAGAGTTTGGTAGTAAATTCAGTTTCTATCTTGTCACAGACGTGGTGCACTAGGAGTAATTTCTTGACTAAATTAATGTTTACAACAAAAATGTTGAGATTTGGATCTAACAATCGCTATGATAAACATAAGCCAATCCCATACTTGACAATGTAAGGATCCAATGACTTTCTCTAATTAGCATGGAATCCAACACACTTCAACATGTCATGTTTTAAGGATTTGCAAATCCATCTTAAATTTAAAGAATTCTTTTACAACAGTATCTGAAAAATATATATATTGATGATGCTTGATACAGGAGTACACAAAGTGAGCAGTAAGACCTAAATTATAGTAAAACATCATGAAGAGCATGGATCCAATTAGTAGAGGTACAATCAAAGAGAAATCAAACAATTCTAATTAATTATTGTCGTATCAATATCATTTAGTGTTGATGCCTCTTCTGCTGAAGTGTGATTCGTTTTTGCACTAGGGTTATTTAGATTACTATTAGTACTATTGTAATTTTATTATGAAATTTGTAGTCCAAAATCACTCTATCATTATTCATGATTAATCTCTCCTACTTCTCTAAGGTTTTAGCTTGAAATTAATTACAATCTTCTAATTCATGACTAATCTTTGTTAATACTCCATAATTTGATGGTTTTGATTCAAGTTATATAAAAATATTCATAAACATGTGGCTACAAATTCTAATATCATAGGTGGTTTACATGTTAGTATGTCACATTATCTACTTTTAATGATGTGTGATAGGGGAAATACAAAACAATTCCATCTGTATCACTTTTATATGCAATAGAGAACAAGGAAATGTCTTTGGTTGTGATATCAAACCTTGACCTAGAAACTAAGAAAAGATTCAACCCATGTAATTTTGGGAAAAAATAATACTTCTATTAATTGACGTAGGCATTGGACAAATCAAACCATGTGTGGCAAAATTTGGAGGAGAACAAATAGAATGCATGTCAGTCACACCAAGGATAGGCTGCAAAGATGGTATTTTTCATAATGTTTTACTTTGTAATTAAAGTAAGGTCCTTTATGCTCATTTTTATGAAACCATTATTAAGGACCAGTGTATTCCATATAGTTTCTCTTAGAAAGTCAACTATTCTTATGGTTCTTTTTGTGCTCCTATTTTGTGCAAGATAAGAATGCTACATAGACAACAAAACACTAAGAAGTGTTTTCTCTATTGTGCATAGAGTTATAGTAGATGTAGTAAAGTTGAGGAAGTTTAACTGTAATCATGCGCCAATAAATTCTAGTACTTCCCATTAGTTTGATTCTATAAAGCTTGGGAACGATGAGCATGAGGTACTTCTATTAATTGACGTAGGCATTGGACAAATCAAACCATGTGTGGCTAAATTTGGAGGGGATCAAATAGAATGCATGTCAGTCACACCAAGGATAGGCTGCAAAGATGGTATTTTTCATAGTGTTTTACTTTGTAATTAAAGTAAGGTCCTTTATGCTCATTTTTATGAAACCATTATTAAGGACCAGTGTATTCCATATAGTTTCTCTTAGAAAGTCAACTATTCTTATGGTTCTTTTTGTGCTCATATTTTGTGCAAGATAAGAATGCTACATAGACAACAAAACACTAAGAAGTGTTTTCTCTATTGTGTTTAGAGTTATAGTAGACGTAGTAAAGTTGAGGAAGTTTAACTATAATCATGCACCAATAAATTCTAGTACTTCCCATTAGTTTGATTCTATAAAGCTTGGGAATGATGAGCATGAGGTTAAAGATGTGAAGGCTTTGGTAAGATTTATTGTTTTCTTCTTGCCTATTCCAATATTTTCATGTATGTTTGGTTGGGAGGATTTTGTGTGGGATTTTCAGGCAAGGGAGATTGAGTAATCTATCCTTACTTGGAGAAATCATGACTATCAATGATTTTCATGTGTCCTCAACCCCACTTTAATTCATATTAGACTCAATGTTTGTCCATCAAAAATGTATCATTCACCAAAGTATGATGGAGACAAGCATTTGCCTTCAACATATATGGGTGCTGAATTCTCTAAGAATGCTTTGAGGTATACATAATATTTCCTTGTATAATATATAAAGAACTATGAGTAAAATCAAGAATTAATATGATTCACTGGGATTAGAGGTGTAATAGACCCTCAAGATTCATGACATGTAGAAACGTGTCATTTCCTATCAAGATTTTGTTGGATGATATGGAGGTAATTTTTTCTTGTGTCTACTAAAATGACAAGATATACATAAGGCATGCCCAAGGGTCCAATGACTCTAACCTTACCATTAGTCCTATTAAAATATTAAAGAAGAACAATTGCTACAAAGCCAAATATAGTTTAGAAATATGAAGTTGTCATCTATAATTATGGTAATTACTACTCATAATATCTTCCAAGGTACTAGAAGAGCTTTAATATCGTAAGTGCATCATAGTTTTTCTAAAAATAATGAAAGACAACAACTTAGGAAAAGTGGCACACTATTTCAAAGATACAATCTTGTCACCATTGGGTCATCAACAAACTACTAATAAAATTTAGAAAAAATATTTCTATGATCAAAGAAGAAAATGAAATAGCTAAAATAGGCCAGGATTCCAATCAGATTGCATCGACTAGCTACAAAGAACAAACTAGTCAAAATAGTTATCAATAATTGCCCAAGTGCTCACTTGATAGAAATAGTCTTGTGGTTCTTAAATGTTTTGTCAACCCCAAAGTATCTAAACAAAGGAGGCCAACTTCAACATGACAAATTCAACTCTCACAATATCTCATTTGAAGGTGGACCAAAAAGTGGGCATGATTGAAGTTATAAATTGTAATTCTATAGCAATAAATCAAATGTATTGATTTGAAAGCTCAATTTATTTTGAAACCTCATATTTACTTCACCTACTGAATATGCTTGCAACTTTGTAATATGTGTAAGAGTGCATAAGAAATTGCCATTTAAGTTGGCTTATGACCAAAATTCTGAGTAATCATTTCAATACTATATGCTATAAGAGGAATCTTCTTTCAGGTATAGGTTGAATTCCCTTCACTGATATGAAAGATATTTATCAACTTTATTTTCTCTCGGAAACAAGAGATAAAACTATGATAGATGGTCTATCTTATTTAAGAGAAATGTATCTAGAGATGTAGATTTTGTTAGCAACATAAAGTTCATGAGAAGAGCAATATGATATATTATATTTGTTAATGAAGCATGTCTTTGTGTCAATATCTACACGTTTCACCATTCATAACTATAGGAGTCAAATCAAATGCATACAAATTTTTAACTTTTTCTATACTTATATTTGTATTTTATTTTTTACCATGAAATTTCGAATAAATACGAAATAAGAACAGTCACTTTCTGTTCACACTAGATAGATGTATATCATATATATAACCTTATCTATCATAGACCTTTTTCTAGTGACAAAGAAAAACAATTTTTTATTACACAACATCCATAGCGATAGTCATATTATTAGTCCCTACTCTCTTAAGGCCAGGACTAATATTTTCAGATAACTTCTACAACTAATCTTCCATGGAAAACCACGAAATTATTATAATAAAAAAAACCATTGGTGGAGGCCCATTTTTTGCGCTGTTTTTTTCTTTTCCAAAACTGAAAGTTGTCCAATAAATAAAAACTTCAGAGGTCATGGCAAATGGTGGTACTATACTAATGTGTTGATCCCAGCTTCTCTATATAGATAAACAAAGGCCAACCGATGTGGCCTCTGCATGCCGCATTCACACCAAATGCATTGACAGGTATTTTCTTATTAGCAAAAGGAATGTGCCCCTCGAGTGGACAAAACATGCCAATCTTGAAGAATGATTAGTCTCAACAAACACATGCAGGTACAAGGTGTTATAGTTTTTGCCTTTCTTGCAAAATGTAAAGATAGGTGCTAAATGTGCTCTTGGTTACATATTTTAGCATGCTCTTGTATATTTGCAGAGACTTCATACTTTTAGGTCCAAAAGGATAAGGGACAGAGGTTTGTTGAGCTTGTTGAGCATGGTAATATTCAGATGAGATGACAAATGTTATCCGAACTTTCAATAATTTTGCTACATTTAATAAATTAAACTAGCATTATGTTTTTCCCTGTTTGAACACTCAGATGTAATAAGTGTTGATCTCCAGTACCTATGTCAATTTTTTATCTTCTATGTTCTTTAAAATATTTTTCATGTCACTCTTTTGAGGGCAGACTTGGGAGCCCAATGAAGAAAATCCAGATTATATTGGCATTGATAAATTGAGAGCCTCAAACCAACAAGTAGAGAAATCTGCAGTCTCGAATGATTATACATCTATTATCCAGGTTGCATGAGCCTTTGCAAGTAGAAGCTTGAGCGTGAGGTATAGTGTGTTCGGAGGTGTGAATGAGGTAGGGGTGGTTGTTATAAACAACACTGTTCACTTCATTGTGTTCTTGATTGTAGAAATGCTATCTTTGCTTGCTTCATTATTTGTTCATAAGGTGTCAATGTTGAATGTAGCTGAATTTGTTTGAAGTATAATCACTCAGATTTAAAATCTTGTATAAACTTTTATGATAATCGAAATGCAAAATCTTAAAATTATGAATCATCAAATGTAAAGTGTTAAAGAAAATTTTTAGAAGCTTTATGGTGAGCCAAATGTAGAATGTTAAAATTTTAAGAATTTTATCATGACACTAATTTGCAAAGTGGTAGAACTTAAGAAAATTTATGGTGACTCAAATGTTAAATGCTAACATTACAGGAATTTAATGATGATCTAAGTGTAAAATGTTAATGCCATGATATCAATGATCACTCAAATGTAAAAGTTAAGGATTTTGTCACACTCTAAACCTAAAATGTCAAAATTTTAAGATTGGAATCATTCAATGAATAATCAAGGGGAATACTATACCATAACATATAGAAATCTAGAGTGGTGGCGAAGTCTCTATTTATGATGGTCATTTAAAGTGAAGCTTATTGTCATGTCCCCTTTTCAAAATAATTAAAAATAATAAACTTTGCTAAGGCAGACAGGCTCCAAAAAGGTGAAGTTTCGGCAAAAGGGGCTAATCTTTGGAAACCAATGGACTAATAAATAAAAAATATTATTAAATTATATTTTATTAACCCCTCTTGGACATGAGTTAGGGTTATGCCCTCTTTTAAGGGGTTTGGAGGCATTTTGGGCTCATTCTAGAACTTGATTTTTGCTGATTTTTTTTGTTGTTCTTCAGAGGCTGCCAAACCTGTGGAGAAGGAGACCCAAGAATGAGAGTTTGTAGGGTTCCAGGAAGGCTAAGGATGGGAGTTTGAAGCCATTCCATGTGCATGCTCATACAGAGTTTGCCTTTGTGCTGAATAGTGCCAATTTGTGAGTTTTCGGGGTTGTTTTTTGTTTGAGTTTGGTGTTTTCAGTTGAGTGTTTAATATCAGTTTGGGTTGCTGCTGTATTTCAGACTTTAAGATGTTAAAATAGAGCTGAATATATGTATTGGGACGTGATTAAACTTCTGAGATATTTTATGAGTGTTTTTGTGGTGTTTCTGGGCATTTTTGTGTTAATTTCGGGAGCCTGATTGAGCATAGTTTTGTCCTACATTTGTGAGTTGTTGTGTAAAGGCTATACAAATCTGAAAATGTCATTTTGTAGGCTGTTATGCTACTGAAACTTCTGTAAAAATGTCCATTTTCAGATTTATTAATAATTTGTGAAGTTGTGAAGTTTTTGGCACTATTTCGGACATACCTGATTTGGGTTTATTTGAGAAATTGGTGGATCTTTGTAATATTGGTTGTTTGGTTTTTAAAATCTGATTTGAGGCTTGAAATATCATACAAAACCAGTAAAGGGACATTTCAGTGGTATTAGAGCCATGATCTTGCCAGCCCGAGGGTTTGTAGAAGTTTGCATGTTAGTTTTGACAACTACCCAGATCTTGCATGTCAGTTTTGACAACTACCCAGATCTTGCATGTCATAATTTATGGTTGCATGTTGCTTCTAATTAGTTGCATGTCAAAATTTATGGTCGCATGCAACTAAGTGAAAGAGAAAAAAGATATTTGCGGCGAGAAAAGAATAAAGAAATTTTCATCAAACCTCCAATTGAAAGTAAAAGTACAAAATCCAAGGAAGAGAAAAGTATGGCTAATCTAGATGAGATGGCAAAGAAATTCTTCCAAGACATCCAAAATACTCAGAAGAAAACAGTGGATGGTTTGGCAGAAACTAAAGAGGCTTTGCGAATATTGACAGAAAAACTACAAGGAGTTGCATCTATTAATGAGAAAGGGAGCACTTCAGATGAGCCAAAAAATGGGAGATCCACACCATCTAAATCAACCAAAACTATTTTCTTGCCTGCAGATGAGCCACCAGTACCAAATCCAGCCATTAATCCTATGAAAGAGGTTACAGGTAACTTGATTACATTAAGAGCTACTTACAATGGCTTAGATGATGACTTTTGTAGTTCAGTTCCTTTTAGAGAATATGTGGATATGATGAACACTTTGATGCCCAAGAAAGAGAACAGGAGGGAGCATGACACAAATGGAAGAGAGCTCAAAAATAAAATAAGCAAGTTTATAGCACCTACTTTTGATGGAACAAATAAAATTTCAGCTAGAGCATGGCTACAAAAATTACAAACTTTCTTCACACTTAACCCCATGAAAGAGAGTGATGCTGTTCAATTTGCAAGTCTACACTTGGAAGATGCAGCCTATGATTGGTGGTATCATGGAATGACTACTCAAGGTCACAATCAAGTAACTACATTTGATGATTTTAGTCAAAGAGTGATAGATAAATTTGACCTCAAAGATGATGAAGAGTACTTTAAAGAATTGTCAAAGTTGAAGCAAACCAAATTAGTTAATGAGTATATAGAAGAATTTCAAAAAGTGGCTGTTATGGTACTTGATATGAGTGAAAAGAGGATTGTTTATCTTTTTCTTGATGGTTTAGAAGATTTTGTTAAGGGTTTTGTTAAGGCTTTCTCACCCTCAACCTTATAGGAAGCTATCAAAAGAAGCTTGCAACTTGAAACTTGCGTGCCTATAAAATCAGTCACTAATCAAAAACCCCCAAATCTTTGGCAATATAAGGGAAATTTTTAAAAAAAGACTTTTCCAACACTACCACCAAAAGATGTGAAGAATGTGGCAAAAAAGAAGGTAGATGAAGAGACTAGGAGTGAATTACGAAGGAAAAAGCTTTGTTTTACTTGTAGAGAACCATGGGTTCCAAGACACAGATGTTTGAGGAAAGGTCAAGTGCACTATATTGAAGTTGTTTCAGAATCTGATTCAGATGAGCATGAGGAATTTCATGATACTAAGGAGGAGGTAGAAGAAGAGAAAGAAAAAAAAATCAGCAAGGATGGCACTTTAGCAGCATTATTAGGAGTCCCAAGATACCATCCCTTCTGAATTTGAGGGGTACTAGCAAGGCAAAGGTTGACAGTTCTTCTTGATAGTGGGGCAACTCACAATTTTATTGATGAGGGATTTGTCATGAAAAGAGGGCTTAAAGCAGAAGATTTTGAGAGATTCAATGTTACTGTAGCTGATGGATTCACTATGCCTTGCACACGGGTGGTGAAACAACTCAAGATGACCTTAGGAGATTATGAGTTATGTGATGACTTCTATGTGGTTGGTATTAGGGAGACAAATCTTGTATTGGGTGTCCAATGGTTGCACTCTATTGGAGACTATTACATGAACCATCAAACTATGGAGTTTAAATTTCATTCCAATGGGAAAGAAGTCATATTGAGAGGTTTATCGAATGGAGCACCTAGGGCGATCTCTGCAAAGAGGATGGAGAGGACTTTTCGAAGAGGACAAGTAGCATGGGCAGCAGGAGTCATGATCCATCCAAAAAACTCTCCAAAGAATCAAAGTAATTTCCATTTTGAAATTCAAAGTATTCTAGATAAGCATAGTATAGTTTTCAATGACTTGCCTCTAGGATTACCACCAGATAGAGGTTTCAAGCATGTTATAGAGTTAGAACAGGGTCCCAAACCAGTTATAACGACCCTATACTACCATCCAAGAGGTTATAAGGAAAAAATTGAAAAAACTATTCAAGAACTCCTGGACATGGGATTCATAAGGCCTAGCTCTAGTCCATTTGCATCATCTATGGTACTTGTCAAGAAAAAGGATGGTACAATGAGAATGTGTATAGACTACAGGGCTCTAAACAAGAAGACCATAAAAAATAGGTATCCCATACCATGCATAGATGAACTTATTGATGAGTTACATGGCGTTGTATACTTCTCAAAAATTGACTTAAGATCAGGGTACCATCAAATCCGAATGAGGAGTGAAGATGTGGAAAAGACTGCTTTCAGATGTCACTTTGGGCACTTTGAATTTCTTGTTATGCCATTTGGCCTCACTAATGCACCTGCAATATTCCAATCTTGTATGAATAAGGTATTCAGCCAGCATCTTCAAAAATTTGTTTTGGTATTTTTTGATGATATCTTAATTTACAGTAAAACATGGGAAGAGCATCTAAAGCACATAGACATTGTTTTGGGAATCTTGCAGCAGCAATCCTTCTATGCTAAGCTATCTAAATGTGAGTTTGGTTTGACAGAAATCTTATATTTAGGACATATAATAAGTTCTAAAGGAGTACAGGTTGATCAACAAAAAATTTAGGCAATTTTGGATTGGCCACCATGTTGAGATAATGGGTGTTGCACACATTGCATAATATTGTTATTTTATTATTTTATTTTTTATTATGTAATGTTGTGCCTAGATGGACGTGCAACATGTAAAGATTCTCATGAAATATTCTTGATGAGTTGTATTGTAACATTGTGAAAATATTTTATGTAATTATTTAATATTGGGGAAAAAGAATTAAATGCCCAATATTAAATGTGGGGTCAGTGGGTTAGGTAGCACATGGTTTATGTAATACCACTTGGTGGTTTTGTGGGACTTGCTACTATATAAGCAGCCACAAGGGTAATTCTTGTAGAGAGTAAGAGTGACAAGGAAAAGACAAAAGGCAAGAGTCGAGCGGGACAAGGCTTGACAGGTTAGCCAAGGGAGCATTTGTGAAGGTTGAAAGCATGGCATGGGATGTGTGGATTCATGCTTGTTCACATAGTTTGCTCGGTTGTGGCTATGGCCATGAAGGCTTCCATGGTTGTATGGAAATGGTATTTTTTGCTGAATAATACATGGTGATGGATGCTTTTGGAGGCTGGGTTTTTCCCTCAATGATGGTTTCCTAGGGTATATCTTGGGTCACATTTTGTGGGTATGTTGTCTATTCTCTTGCATGTGGATTTTAATTCTGTGTTTATTTCAGATTTATTATGGGTTATTTGGAAATGGTTATATTCTTTGTTGCCAAGTTTCCTTACACACCACCCACTAATCTTACACAGTTGAGAGGTTTCTTCGGGTTGTGTAGCTACTATAGGAGATTTGCCAAGGGATTTTCTCAGCTTGCTGCCCCCTTGACTGATTTGACAAAGAAAGGAGCTTTTGTTTGGACATAAGAGGCACAAAAAACATTTGATAAGCTTAAGGAGGTAATGAGTTCATGCCCTGTGCTTGCAATTCCAGATTTCTCTTTACCTTTTGTTGTTGAATGTGATGCTTCTGGAGAAGGTATAGGGGCTGTCCTAACTCAAAGGGGACATCCAATAGCATTTGAGAGTAGAAAATTAAATCAATCAGAGAAAGGTTACTCCATCTATGATAAGGAAATGTTGGCAATTATGCATGCACTTCATAAGTTTAGACAATATTTGGTATGTGGGAGATTCATTGTAAAGACAGACCATAATAGCCTCAGATTCTTCTTGAACCAAAGGGATTTGAATGATTGTCAACAAAAATGGGTAAGCAAATTGCAAGCTTATGATTTTGATATTGAATACATGAAAGGAAAGAATAATGTGGTTGCTGATGCTCTCTCAAGAAAGCCCACTTTGTGTTCCTTATCATCTATCTCTGCTGATTGGAAAATCTCCATAATTTTAGAGTATGCTAAAGATTCCTTTGCCACCAAGATTTTGGATAAGTTAGTGGATGATAACAGGTACAAGGTTGTTGATGAATTGATTTATTACAAGAACATGATCTTCTTAGTGCCAGGATCAGAAACTAAGGAGAGGATATTGAGGGCCTTTCATGACACACCTTTGGCTGGTCATCAGGGATACTTCAAGACATATAGGCAAATTTGAGAGCGGTTTTCATGGAAGGGTATGAAAGAGGATGTCCTTAAACACATTAAAGAATATATGGTATGCCAGCAAAGCAAGAGTGAGCAAAATTTTCCTACAGGGTTGTTGCAGCCACTTCCTATTCCTGAACAAAAATGGGAAAGTATTTCCATGGACTTCATCACTGGGTTGCCCAAGGTTCAAGGTAAGGATTGCATATATGTGGTGGTAGATAGACTAACTAAGTATGCACATTTCTTTCCTATCAAATCTGATTTCAAAGCATCACAAGTGGCTGAATTGTTCTTCAAGGAAATTTTTAGATTACATGGCTTGCCTAGAAACATTGTTAGTGATCGGGATAGTAGATTCCTCAGCTCTTTTTGGAAGGAGCTCTTCCATTTGGTAGGAACTGAACTCACTCCCAGTACTAGCTATCACCCTCAAACAGATGGACAAACAGAGATAGTTAATAAATGGATAGAGGGATATTTGAGGAACTATGTTTCAAATCAACAATATGCTTGGGTGAAATGGTTACACCTAGGAGAGTATTGTTACAATACATCTCATCACATGTCTATTGGTATGCCTCCTTTTTGTGCTCTTTATGGTTATGATGCCCTTTCCTTTTTTGATCTAATACTTTCTGATAGCAGAGTACCTGTAGCAAGTGATTTCGTCAAGCAAAGCCAAGACATAATAAGGTCCCTCAAGGATAATCTACAACATGCACAGAACCAACAAAAGTTATATGCTGATAGGAAAATGATTGAAAGAACTTTTGAAGTGGGAGATTTGGTATTTGTTAGGTTGCAGCCATATAAGAAAAGCACCTTGAAGAGGAATGTGGCAAAGAAACTCAAGCCAAGGTTCTATGGGCCTTATAAGATCATCAAGAAGGTAGGAGAAGTAGCTTATGAATTGGAGCTCCCACCAAATCGAAAAATACATAATATTTTCTATGTATCTTGCCTAAAGAAGGTTCTAGGATAGAAAACCATGGTATCTACAAAATTACCACCTCTTGATGATGAAAGAAAATTAGTTTTGATACCAGAAGAGATTTTGGATACAAGAGAGAAAAGATTGAGAAACAGGAGCATCATAGAGCATTTGGTCAAATAGAAAGGATTACCACTAGAGGATGCAACTTGGGAAGGAGCACATTTTCTTAAAAATTCCAACCTTCATTGCTTGAGGACAAGCAATATTTGGGAGGGGAGGAATTGTCATGTCCCCTTTTCAAAATAATTAAAAATAATAAACTTTGCTAAGGCAGACAGGCTCCAAAAAGGTGAAGTTTCGGAAAAAGGGTCCAATCTTTGGAAACCAATGGACTAATAAATAAAAAATATTATTAAATTATATTTCATTAACCCCTCTTGGATGTGAGTTAGGGTTATTTCCTCTTTTAAGGAGTTTGGAGGCATTTTGGACTCATTCTAGAACTTAATTTTTGTTGATTTTTTTTTGTTGTTCTTCAAAGGCTGCCAAACCTGTGGAGAAGGAGACCCAAGAATGGGAGTTTGCAGGTTTCTAGGAAGGCTAAGGATGGGAGTTTGAAGCCATTCCATGTGCATGCTCATACAGAGTTTGCCTTTGTGCTGAATAGTGCCAATTTGTGGGTTTTCGGGGTTGTTTTTGGTTTGAGTTTGGTGTTTTCAGTTGAGTGTTTCATATCAGTTTGGGTTGCTGTTGTATTTCAGACTTTAAGATGTTAAAATAGAGCTGAATATATGTATTGGGACGTGATTAAACTTCTGAGATAGTTTATGAGTATTTTTGTGGTGTTTTCGAGCATTTTTGTGTTAATTTCGGGAGCCCGATTGAGCATAGTTTTGTCCTACATTTGTGAGCTGTTGTGTAAAGGCTATACAAATCTGGAAATTTCATTTTGTAGGCTGTTATGCTGCTGAAACTTCTGTAAAAATGTCCATTTTCAGATTTATTAATAATTTGTGAAGTTGTGAAGTTTTTGGCACTATTTCAGACATACCCGATTTGGGTTTATTTGAGAAATTGGTGGATCTTTGTAATATTGGTTGTTTGGTTTTTAAAATCTGATTTGAGGTTTGAAATATCATACAAAAATAGTAAAGGGACATTTCACTTATTCAACTATTTTAAGTCAAATTTAAATTGCAAGCCACGTGTACTCCTCAACGGTAGATAGATATTGCCATTTCCACCTTGAAGGCTCAATTGGAGGTAATTTGCTAGCATAACATAAAAAATTTAAACTATATCTGGAAAGTTATGTCCTATGATCACTTTTTGTGTTGCAATTTCTTAATTTTGTTGATGTGGGCATATGGGTAATAATTTGTAGAGGATATATAATCTAGCAGTAGGAACATTAAGGATTATTAGCAATGGAATTGTAAAAGTTAGTTGTGTCATTGTTTTCCATCTTATTGCAGTCAGAAGAATAAAATAGGGGATTGCATAGAATAGAATGGTCAGGCTCAAAGCTTCAGTGATACCTTGAAGTCCGTCATCTTTCCATAGCTAACAGTTAATATGCATTTACAATGCCTTGCCTATGCATTTTGTAACATAAATGGAGTGATATCAAATTTCTTTCAAAATCACTCTATATATGGTACTTCATTTTTATATTTCTCACATTGAAGGTCCCCTTAAGTCCTACAGTGCAAATAAAAAGAAATTGAAAAAAAAAATACATGGTAGCTATTTTTTTTTATTTGAACAGGCTTCAAAGATGTGGTGAAGGTGTGTTATGAGGTAGGAAATTTGAATGCTCATGTTCCTTTTCTACTAGTAGTGAAATATTGTTCAAACATGAGAGAATATGATCACATATTTAATATTTAATTTTAAAAACATTACTTGTAATCACTTCTTTTCCCATAACCACAAACTACAACTTTCTCACACAACTACTCAACTATTAGTTTCACTGAAAACAACATTCATAAATTCCATTTCAATTATCTTCTACCTAGATATTTGAGATTGAATTCCACTTAAATATTGAGTAAAGTTAAAATATTGCCTGTTCTCTTCATCAAAAGTTCAGTAGTTGTTATATTCTCAATGGATACATTACATTAGTTCATTGATCTCTCCATTAAGAAATCTTAAGCTCTCCATCTTCAGACTTTTTGAAGGCCTAGTGTATTCAGCAATGACTTATGAATTGCAAACTTTTTGTATGTTTCTTGAATCTTCAGTTTTGGTTTATAAATCAAAAACTTTTTGTATATTTCTTGAATCTTTAGTAATGGCTTACGAGTCAAAACTTTTTGTATGTTTTTTAAATTTTTAGTTTGTAGCAATTTTCATTGAAATAAGATAGTTTTTCGTTTAAATCAATTGATTAATCTATAGTTCACTCTTCCTGAAGATAATGTTGAACTTAAGCAATAGATATTTCCCCTTGATATTGTTTTTATCATCTATTTGCATTTTTAGTTGGATTCTATTAACCCATTTTTCTTACTAAATATTGGCATGATCCTCATCTTTTAAAGTCATCCACACACTTCTTCTTCCTACCCCACCATATGTAGGGACTCAAGCTATATGCAACACTTGTTTTCAAAAATGGGTCAATGTTATCCAAGGCCATTCATATACTACAAAGAAGCCTACAAAATTCGTTTTTGTGGATACTCAAAGTGTTGGTGTAAATATGTATTTACTATTTACACTTACTTAAGTTCACTTAGGTTAATGCATTATTTTATTATTTATTTATTACTTACCTAGGAGTATGTGTACTCTTGTGAGTTGTCATGTTGACAACATAGGAGTTCACACCTCTTTTATGCACATGTGTCTACAACATAGGAGTTAGCACATTAATTAAGCACATGGTGTCTACAAAATCTCTACACATGAGACACTTTATTATGCTTAGTTGTCATGCTTATCTTATCTCCTAGTTCTTTCTAGACACATTCTAGATGCATCTTGAGAGGCCTTTATATAGAGGCACTCCTAATGTATTTACACACATAGTGATATATCAGGACATGCTATGATATATTGATCATACTCTTTTTGGTCTACAATTGTGCTTGTGTTTGATTTCTTCGATCTTGGGTAAACTTTTCCCTAAGAAAAATTCTTACATGGTATTAGAGCTTGGAGAATTTCTCTTCACATAACCATTCAAGACCATTTTTGCTTCAGCACCTCGACCCAAATCTAGAGTGTCACAGTCATTGGGAGTGGTGAAATCTGACTATAAATTTGCCTACCCTAGGCCATAGTCAAAATTGAGGCAAATTTTTTTTTGCAAATTGGCACCAAAGGCCCGATTTGCAAATTTGGTATGATCATTTTACATCTCTGAATTTAATTTTCGGATCTGCATTTTTTTTCATCTGCATCTCTATAATTTTTTTTAGATCTGCATTATTTTTTTTAGAAAAATTGGCCATAAGGCTAGTAGGAGACATTTTTGTACGTGAAGATTGAAACTTGCTGGTGCAAATCAGATATTTGCGTCACATTCAAAAGGTCAAAAAACCCCCAAATCAGATTTTGTTTCATCCAAATTGGACATCTAAGGCAAAATCTAGAGCTATTTGATTTTTGGAGGTGCAATGGTAGCAATTCAAGAAAAATAATAATTGAGTTGATTTTCAAACAATGATATCTCCTTCATACGGACTCCTTTTTGCAAGCAATTTTGTTTTGTTTTGGGGTAGAATTTTGTGATATACACATTAGTGTAGGTGGTTTGAGATCTCTATTCATCAATTTTTTTGCAACTCGTAAATCCCAATTTTTGCCAGTTCAAATGCTTAGTAGAAGCTCATCTAGACACGTGATCAGGTTCCATTTTTATTGAAAGTGCATTTCTTTTTGTCTAATATCTACAATTAGATTATAAATTCTATGGACAAAAATACTGCTTTCAGAAATAGGCCCTAAATTGGCTATTGTAATTGCACTAAGTATAGAGTGCCCAAATCATACATTGGGGGGGGAGGGGGGGCGTGGGGTTCTTTGATTTTTTTACATTTTGGGGAGTACATTGATTAGTACATCATGGAAGAAGAAGATATAATTATCTTGACACTAGACAACTATAATGAATGGAGTCAATTGTTTATCACATATCTTAGTCAACACAATACAATATTATATGCGAGAGGACTTACCTACAATTCCCTCATTTGGCATACTCTCTTTCTATTTATGGATATGGAGGTTATGGATTCACTTGAGAACATTAAGTCATCTAATCCATATGTTTATTAGATTCATCTTTGGGAAATGTATGGAGATCCACACATTCCTCCATTCCCAAAAGATCTTTTACCTCTAATTGCAACTGCATCCTCTCTAGATGAGATCACACCTCCAAATTCTCATATTGCTCCTACTGATCCTATTTTAGCCACAAATGCTTTGGATTCAGTGTAGCAGGAACGTTCATGTCTTCCTACTTTACCTTCATGTGATGACTTCCTTCCAGACATTGTTATGTTGTTCCTAGAGTCTCACATTGAATACGTGGGAGACATCCTTGATGATATTCTTCATCTATTGCCATAGTGAAAGATTCATGTACTTCACCACAGTAGGGTACACTTTGTCTTCCAATTCCAACCTTAGGTGATGACTTCTTGACTGACATTTTAGGTTTGTTCATGGAGTCACACATAGTAGATTTGGGAGACTTCTTTGATGATATTTCACTTCTCTTTGATGAGGACAATCCTTCTCCAGTTGTTGAGAGGTCTCACTCTGACCCTAATGTCCATTCTCTACATGATCAATCTTACCAGGTTGATATGATTGTGGATCCTTGTGTACAATAGTTGTAGGAGGTCTTTTTATTAGTTGAGGAGACTGTTGGTTCTTTGAACCAAGTTCTACATGCATCCTTGCTTGATCTGTACATGTTCTTTTCAAAAGTCTTGGAGGGAGAAACCATCGACATCGGCACAGGAACATTTGAACAATTTTTAGAGATACCTTTAATCATCGAGATTCTTTTCATGCATAGGTGAAGCATATCACATGTACCTCTCCCTTTGTTTCTTCCAAACAGGAGGAACATTATTCAATGATCATGGATCAACTTCTACATTGGAGCATTTCTCACTGATTAGCACACTACCTTTGTGGGGGGGGAGAGGGAACTCCCTTTTCTCCTTCCTCTTCTCTTTTATGGGGGAAACTTTTTCCTCTTAAGGGGTTTTTTCCTTCCACTTCTCTTTTGTATATACTTGATGTATATTGTAATGGGGGGGTCTTGATTATTCCATCCATCCATGCATATTGTCTTTTTATCTCTCTTTTTGGGGGAGGGTTTTTCCCATGAGGTTTTCCCTCTTTCTTCGCTTTATGAGAGATTGCATTTCATTTTGTATATGGGTACTTAACATTGCCTAGTAGTCAAGACCCATTACACATTTCATCCTAGTTTTCATAAGCTTAAGGGCATTCCCCTAAGTTGCAATTAAGGGGGGTGTTGTTGTAAATACGCATTTACTATTTACACTTACTTAAGTTTACTTAGGTTAATGCATTATTTTATTATTTATTTATTAGTCACCTAAGAGTATGCATACTCTTGTGAGTTGTCATGTTCACAAAACAAGAGTTTCCACCTCTTTTATGCACACGGTGTCTACAACATAGGAGTTAGTACACTAATTTAGCACATGGTGTCTACAACATCTCTACACATGGGACACCTTATCATGCTTAGTTTTCATGCTTATCTTATCTCCTGGTTCTTTCTAGATCCATTCTAGATGCATCTTGAGAGGCTTTTATAAACAGGCACTGCTAGTGTATTTACACACATAGTGATGTATCAGGGCATGCTATGATATATTGATCATACTCTTTTTAGTCTACAGTTGTGCTTGTGTTCGAGTTTTCCAATCTTGGGTGAACTTTTCCCTACAAAAAATTATTACATAAAGGAAGAGAGTATTAAAAAAAATTACTAAACATCAAGGTTGCATGGATACGTGTATCCACACCCCTATGATGCATACCTATGTGCCTGAGTATCATATATGCCTATCCAAGTACTAGGTACTTGGTGGAGAGAATCATAGCTAAGGACCTTGATTAACATTTCTAATTTTCGATACAATTTTTTGTTTGCATGAAAAGATAGACTTTAATCATGAACAAGAATATCATAAACCATATAACAATGACATATTGCAAATGATAAAATCCTGAGAAGGAAGACTTTCATCATCGATAAAGATGAAGAATACCCAAGGTTGCATGGATATGCATACCCATGCCCCTAGGACACATATCCACATACCAACATACTAGGTACTCAATAGAGAGCAACATAGCTAAGGACCTTGATTGACATTTCTAATTTTTGTTATGATTTTTTTTTTGCATGAGAAGGCAAACTTTAAACATGAACAAGAAGATCATAAATCATATAACAATGACATATTGAAAATGACAAAGTTTTGACTTGATCAATGATAAAGTTTATTGTTATTAATTCAATACATAATCAATTTGAAACTTTGATAGAATTTAGTGATAAAAAATAAATTTTTTCATTGTTCAATTCAAAAGTTTATCATTTCCAATTTGTCATTTTTATATAATTTATGATGTTCTTGTTCATGCTTAATGTTTGCATTCTTTTTCATGCATTTATAAACAATTAAAATATATTATTATTACAAACATTTTGCAAATCTAAAACTGAAAACAATACATTACATCTTTAAACTTTTTCCCTATTCTTTTTTTAACTAACCATTGTCAAAACTCAATCTTTTCAGATTTTCTATGAATATTTAAAAGAAATTGATTTACCCAAAGTACCTTTGTCCCCTACTTTAAAAATGAGTAATACCCATACTGTACTCATACCCATACCTATCCCCAAAGTACCCAAGTACCCCATCTCCATGTAACCTTGTTAAACATGGTCATGGAGAGTGAAAATGGAGAAACAACCAAGACATAGGGCCATAATGATAAATGCAATGAAATATGTTAAAAATATTAAAAGAATCATGTTCAAAGCAAACAAATCCCAGGGCATAAATGTTCTTCTTATAAATAAAACCATTTAAACTTAGATCAATACTATCTTGAGAGAAAATAAGTAACGAAAGACTAAGTGCTTGAGCTAAAAAAGGGAGCACATTCACTACCTTGAATGAAATCTTGTGAAGATTAGGTTGGAAAGAGTCTTTAATGAAATCTCTATTTGGAGTGGATTAGAATAAAGGTTGAATGAAAACTCTATTGGCAAACGTTCTCTTTTTGCCATGAACCTTATTTCCCTCTTGAGTCCAGCCAATGTAAAAATATTATATGTGCAATTGATATACAGGCAAGACCCAAAAACCTTCAATCCATTCCTTGGAATCTAGAATGATATTTTTCACATTACCAAACACTCAAATCCTTGCACCAGAAGCCCAAATATTATTTTGGCCATTGTCAAATGCTGCCAAACCCTTTACTTGATGCGTAGGAAGCCAAAATAATATGTTTCCTTTATCGAACACTCAATATTCTTCCCGCCAAAGCCAAAAGATTATATTGCCATTTCCAAATGTTATTAAATTAAATTATTTTGTGTTCCAATTTTATAATTATTAGTAATTTTTTACCTCAATAAGATTCATTTTATTCTATCTTTTATTATTTGATTATTATTATTTTTTAATTAATTAGAAATTATAAGAAGAAATACATTTATGTGATTTAGGTAACTTTCTTAAGTCTAGTGTTCTTAATAATATTTAATTAGGATAAGTTTACTAATGACTTGAGTTCAAATTATGGTTCTTTTTTCTAATTATTTTAGATTTTAATGTATCTTTTTAAGACTATGAATGTTCCTATAAATTAAAATCATGTACTTGGGAATACGCTACTGTCATGATTGATTATATCAACTTGATCACTTCTATGGTTAAAAAGGTATCTTTTAAATGTCCATGTATTTGTTTATGATCAAACTAGTTAATTATATAAGGTCTTATGACATGTTTTATACATATAAGAGTGTATCCTAACTATGCAAATGCATAGTTCAATCTTTGTTGCCATCATTTTTATGTTAATAATCTAGTATAATTGGCACATTTGATCATTTTTTGGACTCCTTTAAAATTAACATTTAGGGGCTAGAGTATTTGTTTAAAGTGTGGTTGTAAGATCACATTTAGACATTACTAGTACTCTTAATAAGAGCCTTTAGAAGATTTTAACAAAACTTCGAAAATATATTTTAAAGAATGGAAGATGTTTCTAGATCATAAGAGCTTTATATTGGATAGAGACTCCAATGTGGGAATTGTTTTGACTTGATAAGTAAAAATAGGTAGCAAAACATTGATTTGGATTTTGAGCTATAAATATATTATTTTAAATTATATTAGCAATAATTTTAATTATAAAGGAGCAATAACAATTTATTTAGTAACTTTGGTGATTGAATATTGGTGACTAACTATTTAGTCATGTATTTAGTAGTTTATTTAGTTATTTTTATTTGATTGATCTTGTGTTTTTGCCTGATGACCAAATTAGTCACTTATTTAGTCACTGGTAGTTGTAAAATGGGAAAAATAATAAAATCTAATCAATTTTAGTCACTTGACTAAAACTTCTAGTGGCTTGACTAAATATTTTAGTCACATAGTCACATATTTTCCAAAATGTACTAGTGTGGAAGATCAAAGGTTGTCCCTTCCCCACATTTTGAAAGTGCTCTTGAAATTTGACCAAAGCAAAGAAGCACTATCCTAACATGTGGATGTGGTGGGGTTAGTCATTTTCATGAGTTTCCAAATGTTGTTGAGTTGGATTAGACACTAGACATTTTGTCATGATTTTCCAAAGGTGCAGTGTATAAATGAAGGTGGATATATACTAAATTAGATCAATGGGCTCGATGATTTTGAAGTGAATGCGGTAATAGCTAGGATCATTTAGGATTGCCAATCAAATGAGGATCAACAATCATTGTTTCCCTTCATTTTGAAGATGATCAAACTTTAGATAAAGAGGGTAAATGAAGTGTCAACACATGTCCAACTTGTCAAAAAGTTAAAGTATCTTTTAAAAGTTTTAAAACACAATTGTCTAATTTGGCATAAATCAATGGCTAGGTTTTAAATTTTGTGGTGTGACCTGTAATATGACTATTAGAACATTAATTCTAATCAATGTGAATTTGTGTGCAGCCAATTGCTATCAAATTTGTGATTCCTTTCATTATTGAGTACCAAGACATAGATATTTTAGAGTGCAGCGAGATTTAGAATTCAAATTGTGTTTTCTCAAAGCCACAAATTGATGCAGACATAATTTTGAGTGGAGCAAGAAAGTTTCTTTGGTAACTATTGAAAGCCTTTGGTTGGTTAAGAAATTGAAGTTGTAATTGTGATAATATAGAAAAAATGCCTCTACAAAGGGATTTCTTAGGAAATGTAGATTATCAATTAAGAACTATGCATGATGATTTTCTAGAACAACTACCATAATCCACTAATGAGGCTACTAAAGGCAAAGAGATGGTCCTAAAAAATCCTAGGTTACTAGTTCATGAGAGTTTTTATGACAAGGCCAATTGGTTAAGAGATGTCACAACATCCACTTTGGGTTTAGAGCTATTCAAAAAATAGTTTTGTGATAGAAAACATGATACTCCTCTAAGCAATGAATGGGAATTTGAGATTGCCATGCTAGTTCTCCTTAGTTTTTTATTTGATGATGGTTTATTGGAAATGATATCAAAGAGATATGACCTAGTATTAAGGATGGTCAAAACTCATTTTGGAGATAATCTTTTTAAGATTTCACCAGAGGTGATTAAGGAATTTTTAAGGTTAAACCCTAATCACGTAGTGCATGAGAAAATTGATTTGGAGGATTTACAACCTAGGTATGATGCTCATAGAGTTTAACTAAGGAGAGGGCCATTTTAAGAACACTTTGTTAAAATATGATAATTGATATTGGTGATAGCAAATGCCCTAGAGCCACTGTTAAGAAAATATTTCAATCCTAGGGCTCAAGAACTGCACTTTTCCCTTTGTAGACTTTTTGGGATGGATGAGAAGGATCATATCCAAAGGTGTATAGTTTTCATCATTACTCGAACATTACAATATGGTATGAGCTCGAGTTTCAAGTTTTCTACATTCTTAGTAGAGGAAATTCACAATGAATTCATAGGTATTAGAAAAGGGAAAGTAGAGAAACCTTTCTATTGGTATTCCTTATTGATGTACATATGTTTGTACAAGGGTATCTTTGTTTTCTCCAAGGAGATGAAATTAGAGTTAGAGAAGGATGGAGAAAAGATACTTCTTCAGTTGTGGAATAAAGATATGACTTGGGAAGTCACTGATGCTAGTTTTGTGAGATTTGATAGATATTTTTGCTTCTAAGATGAGCATCTTATTAACTAGAGATAATCCTAGAATACCTCAATCATTGCTGAAATTGATTAGACCAAAAGACCATGCCAAGGGATTGAAGGTAAGCCACAACTAGGGGGATATCATGCCATACTTAGTCTCAACTATATTCAAAGTGTATGGTTTCCTAGGGAAACCCCATGCATTTCCATGTCAAGTGCCTTTGAAAGTGAGGATTGAAAAATTCTTGTGGCAAGTGGGACGATTGGAAGAAAAAGAACGGTTGGGTAGATCCACATTTTTTTGTCCACAATTTTTCTTTTCTTAAGAAGAGTTCAAGGCAATTAGCAAAAAAATTGGATAAGTACCAGATGCCCCAGTCTCATTCCCCTTTTATTTATCCCGAAGGTCTTTATGAATTGTTTAAGGAGAGAACAAAAGCTAAATCACATGAACGTGTTGTTTACTTTCTCAGAGATATAATTAGGAATCAATTTTCATTGTAAGAGAAGGAGGCTAGGAAAAAGAAATGGAAAGTGTATAGTAGAGTACTTGAATTTGTTAATGCCTTTGAGCCTAAATATGATTGTGTAGCCGATTAAAAATATTTTGGGTATTAAAATAGACATGCTTATGAAAAAATTGTTGGGTTTATGCAAACCCTAAATGAGAAGAAAATAGTTTTAGCTCAAACATATATAGAGAAGGCTATTGAGATAGAAAAAAGGTTGGCTAGTAGAGTAGTCATAAACCTAGGCTAGTACACACTATATAAAAGGGTTGGTTATGTTGTGGCAAGAAGTGTATAACATATGCCTCTCTATAAGAGACAACTTTTAGAGAGTCCGCCAATTGCACTACCCACAAAGAAGAAAAAATTAGAATAGGGTTCCTCTTCTATGGTTAAAGAATATTCCCCTTCACAAACCTCTATCCATATTGATAATGAAGACTCCTTGAGGGAGAAGTTAAACCTGATGGGTAGCCAAAAAATTATTTTCATAACTATAGCAAAGATAGAGGAATGAGCACCTGCAAAGCCCCCCATGCCATCATTAGCTCTTACTTTAGGGGATTTTAAGAGAAGAGAAATTGACCCTATAGTGGAATAGGAATTCAAACAAAATTTGGATGATGAAAGCTTTGTCAAGTTTAGGGCATTCATTCAATTTTTTGTGGAGAAATAATATAAGCAATTTTGAGGCAAGGTTTAAGAAGATTAAAATAAAGCAACCTAATAGGAAGGACTCTAATATTAAATAGGAGGTCACAACTAGCCTCATGAAGGAGTTTGAAATGATAGCCCCTAAGGGGGGAAGATAATTGTTAAAGGAATTAGGAATCATGATATTTCTTGAATGGGATATTGCCAATGCAATGGTCTTTGATGTAGTCACAAAAGAAAAGGAGACCCGGTTTAAGACTAAATATGAGATTGTGCAAGCCCACAAAGGAGTCAAATACAAAAATGACCAAAAAGCCTTGGTCATGTGGTCCATCCAAAAGAGAGACAAGGCCAGAATTTAGGAAGTCTCAAGTTTTGAGCATATGAGTAGTCTCATGGTCTACAGAGTTGAAGAAGTAGATAGCGAAAAGGTGACTCTTATAAATAAAGAAATGGATGAATTTGGTGTGGTGGTAACGACCAAAGATAAAAATAAATTTTTGGAACTAAATGAAAAGTTTGAAATTTCTATAGAATCCTATCAAGAGAGAGGAAGGAAGATCTACCAATTAGAAAGGAAGATTACACAATTGGATAAACAGTTTGGAAAAAGAAAAGTAAGCACACAATCTAGCCCACTCAAAATTTATCCCTCTACCCTAGTACCACCTTTCAATACAATTCTAATTGTAGAAATTCCAAGCACTCCCCAAGAACCACAACTATATTTAGGTGAGCTTGAAGAAGAAAAAGAAAAAATATGGTCACTACATGTGGAATTGGGTCTTAAAGATGAAAATAGGGTAAGAGATAAAATCTTGTATCTAGTAGATAGGGTAGCTTGGACCTCATTTTATTTGGTATTGTCAAAATCAATAGAGATATGCAATGAGTTAATAACTTTAAGACTAATTATGAAAAAATGGATTAGCGGGGATGATGCCATTACAAGCCTCTGTTATCATGTCATTAAATTTTGTGATGAATAGGTTGAAAGAACTTTTAATCAAGCTACTAATATCTTAGATTTTGATCATAAGAGAAATTTGTTATAGAGAAAGATAAATAATTGCTTCCTAAAGTACCTTGGTAAAAAAATGATCTCTTTCCTCATGCACTCGAATGTATATGTCAAATAAAAGAAAATAAGGAATGGGCCAAGGAATGAAATGAAGTGATGAGGATCAAGCTTAATAAAGTAATAAATGAAAAATATATTTGGTTTGCTTAAATTACTAAGGAAGTTATATAGGTACAACTATTTTTTTGATTCTTTCAAGAAATATTTTATTGAGATAAGGATAATAGGAAGAGAGGTCCTAAAGAAAGAATAAGAAATATTAAGCTTCAATTGGCATGATGATACCCTTTTTGACAAGTGTATAGAAGATTATTCACTAGAAAAATAGTCACTACAGATGATAGTTGAAATAGAAAGTGTGGACTAAGTAGTTCAGATAGATGAGAGAGAGAAAGAGAAAGCAACTACAACTATGGACATGGCCATTCAAACTGATGATCTGGTAGAGGATTAACCAATTGTGATTAATATGTAGATATCAAAGCATGACACACGATGTGCAAACTAGGTGGTCATATATCTTGGAGAGTAATAGATACATCATGGTCAATCATCAGATGTAGTGGAGCAACAAGAAGTTGCTACAATAGAATTGGCCCCACCACAAGAAAATCAATGAGGAATCCATTATGTTACAAAGAGGCAAACAAGTTCCAAATTTTTCCCTTTTTGTGATAGTGATAGTTCTTTTTAAAAATTTTGTAAATCTTTTTGTGCTAAGGATATTTTTCCTTCTCCCTCTGTGCACGTAACTTGTTGCATATCACACCATATAAGTGAGTTCCCAAGGCCAAAGGAGGGTTTGAACTTCTATTGTTTCATGAGCATATGTAAGTTTTGAGCTAGTCCATGCTAACTATAAATCAATTCCAAAATTGAATGCTAAGTTATAGTTGTTGGTCTTTTTGAGTTATTTTTTATAAAGACAATCACTAAGTTCTATACACTACAAATAAAATGAATACAAATATTGAGAGTTGATTTCATCCCAAATCTTGTCTCTTCCCTTTTTTTCATTTTTGTTCTCTAAAATTTTGATAGCAAAGTTTATTGTGTTTTAGTTGTAATTATCTTTGAATTATATTCCAATTTTATTTTGCTAGTAATCTAATGGATTATGTAAATTCTTAATGAAAAGTGAAATAATACCATGGTTTTAAGTGAAGATTTGATAAGTATGAGATCTGGACATGAATATAGATTAAAAGTGTTGAGATAGGATCATAACTAGTTGTGTGGTCTCTGTTAGTTATAGATCAATGAATAAGGCATTGGCCATCCTTGTGAGTTATTCTAAGTGGAATGTTTTCCATGATGTAGAAAGAAATTATCAATTAATCTTTATATTTTTGTTAAATAAGCATGAAAATGTTAGCCTACACTTGTTTTGGTAAGACTTTGGGTTTTTGGTAAAATCATTGGTTACCATATCTTAAGATCATTGAATTAGAAGAAAAAAGGTTCATAAATATTTTGTCATTGGAATTCTTTTTATAAATATTGAATAGAAGAGTATAGATCTAAATTACTAAGGTAAACTCACTTGAATTTTGTAGAGTTCAAAGTGGAGTAGATTTAAATGTCTTGTTAGTTGGTCCTTTTTTTATGATTTGCAACATACCAATTATGCTTTGTAGTTGATCCCTAAGTTTTTCAAAATTATTAAAGGTAGCTTAAATCACTATTAAATCAGGAGCCAACAAGAGGGAGAATGGAAAGATAATTCCACTTCATGATGTGTTTCATGTGCTAGGCTTAGGTATGAATCTATTATATATATATATATGTCCTTCAAGATAAGAGGTATAATGTACTCTTTAGAGGGGTACATATGTTGACCAATCATAAGGATAGAAAATCACCCATAACTATTAGAGCTAGCAGTGGTTAGCTTCATAGGTTATAGTCTAACTCCTAAGTGACTCATAAGAAGTAGTAATCCTAGAGATCTTGGAGAGTTATGGCATAAGATGATTGGCCATATTCATCATGGAGCACTTAAATTTCTTTGTGAGATAGTGATGGATGCTCCAAAGGTGAGAAAAGATCATGATGATTTATGTAAGGGATGTGTGTTGGAGAAGTTTGTGAAAACATATTTTCCAAGGAGTGACACTAGATCTGAGGGTGTTCTTGATCTAGTACATTTAGATGTTTGTGGATCAATGCAGATGGAATCTCTTAGAGGATATGAGTACTATGTTGCTTTTATTGATGATTTCTCTAGGAAGACCTGGATGTGCTTCCTAAAGACCAAGGATGGTGATTATAGTCACTTCCAAGTTCAAGGCTCTTGTGGAGAATTCAATGAGAAGGAAGATAAAAGGTTCTTCTACCAAATAATGGAGGCAAGTACAAAGGAAATGTCTTTTAGGGGTTCTATACCAATGAAGGATTTAAGAGAGAGTGGATTGTTTCTTACAATCCATGATAGAATAGAGTTGTTGAGAGGAAGATCTATTCTATATCAAAGGAATTAAGGTCTATGCTACACGACCAAGATAGGTGTCATTACTTATGGGTAAAGGCATGTAGTATAGTAGTTTACATTCAGAATAGGGTTCCATACAAGGTACTAGGGCAGATGACACTCAAGGAATATTTCACATGGAAGAAATCAAATGTTGGTCACTTAGGATATTTGGGATTTTGGCATATTGTCATATTCCCAATGATACACATGCAAAGTTAGATTAAGTTGTAGAGAGAGGATACCTTTTGGGTACAATGAAACCTCAAAGGCATGTAGAGATTTTATCCCCAAGACCCAAAGAATTATTATCAGACATGATGTAAATTTTATGGAGGACAAGATATTTATAAGATCTAGATATTTTCTAGAAGATGATCAAATAGAGCTACCAATAGAATCTCCAAGACCAATTCAAGGGCAACAAAGCTCGAGCAGAGTCACTAGTACAAGTGTAGGCTTAGGCAGTGAAGTTTCATTAAATATGGAGAAACTAGGGAAAATGCTCCAAGATGACATAGAGGTTGATATTTCATCATCTAAAATTGGTAGTAGGAACCATGAGGCTTAGGATGTGGATAGGGATACTCAAGAGTTTGTGGGAGCTCCTAGGAAGAGTACTAGAAAAAAGAGATAACCAACCATGTTTAATGAATATGTGGCATTAGTTATTCTAGTGGTAGATAGCAATATTTACATCTATTAGGAGGCTACATAGCATGAGATATGAAGAGATCCTATAGTTGAGGAATATTCCTCAATAATACAAACTTATGTGTGGGAGATAGTGCCTAGGCCAATAGATATGGTAGTACTTAGATCATGCTAGATCTCTAAGATAAAGCACGGTGAAAATGGTGGCATCAAGAAATAAAAGGAAAGATCTATGGAAAAGGGGTTCTCTGAAAGGGAGGGAATAGACTACAAGGATACATTTTCTCCAGTGCCCAAGTATACTTCTATACAAGTTGTGATCTCATTTGTAGTACAAATGGCATGGTGAATCCATCAAATGAATGTCAAGTGAACTTTCCTTAATGGTGAGTTAAAGGAGGGGGTATAGATAGAGAAACCAAAAGGCTTTGTAGCACATAAAAAGAGATCCATGTGTGCATATTGAAGATATCCTTGTATAGACTCAAGTAGGCTCCCAGATCATGGTATGAGAATATTGATACATACTTGTAAGAAATGGGATTTGTGAAGAGTGAAGCAGATGCTAACTTCTACTACTTGGTAGTTGGGAATGAGGTTCTCATTCTTGTTCTTTATGTGGATGACCTATTTATTATAGGTTCACTAGGGCTTATAGAATATTGCAAGAGGGACCTTGCAAAAGAGTTTGAGATGAAGGATTTGAAACTTGTGCATTACTTTCTAGGCATGGAGGTGTGTCAGATAGATGGAGAGGTTTTTGTGGGTCAGAAAAAGTATTGCATTTAAATCTTAAGGAGATTTAGGATGGAGGATTGCAATGCCATGTCTACACCCATGATCATGAATTGGAGGAAGACAGATACATCCAGGGAAAAGGATTCATGTCCCACCTTATATAATTAGTTTATTGGTTTTCTTATGTATTTTGTTAACATGAGGCCATATATATCCTTTGCAATAAACTCTCTTATTTAGTTTATTATTGAATAAAGAGAATGCATTGGACAAAGGCTAAGCATGTGTTGCATTACTTATGTGGTATGGTTAAGTATGGGATCACATATGTTTCAGGTGAAGGAATCATGTATACTAATGCAGATTGGGCAAGTAGTACAATGGACAAAAGGGGCATTTTAGTGTTTGTTTTCAGCTTGGAATCAAGAGTTGTCTCTTGGTTTAGTATGAAGAAAAAGGTTTTGGCTTTGAGTTCAATAGAAGCAAAATACATAACAACTAGCATGGAAAAATGTGAAGTTATATGGCTTTGAAAGTTGCTATTGGATTAATTTGGTCACAAAGTTGAGACTACTATGATACACTATGACAATTAGAATTTCATCAAGTTGTCTAAGAATCAATTATTTCATGATAGATATG
Source organism: Cupressus sempervirens (assembly GCA_028749045.1). Taxonomy (NCBI): domain Eukaryota; kingdom Viridiplantae; phylum Streptophyta; class Pinopsida; order Cupressales; family Cupressaceae; genus Cupressus; species Cupressus sempervirens. Next base: position 426,961,026 of record CM053786.1, read on the forward strand.
GACATATAGACAATATATATCACTTCATTAGAGATTGAGTGCAATGTGGGTTTGTCTAGCTACAATACATACCTTTTGAGTAGCAGGTAATAGACATTCTAACTAAGGCATTAGGGAAGGAAAAATTCATCTTCTTTATAGATAAATTAGGTGTCTTGGATAATTTTTCATCCATTTATAGTCATTTAGAAAATAATAGTTTTACTAACTAATCCATTAGAGTAGGGACAATTATTTGTTAAATAATTGACTAGTTTCAGAAGCAACTAGAAATTGATTTTATTATTGGTTGTTGGGTTGTTTTAATCTCCACCATTGATTGAGAATCAATCTCGAACCTTGGTTTCCCAACATGAGTAGTAAAAAAGGGGGTCAGGGGGAATTTCTAGAACACAAGTTCGAGAAGCATTTGAAGTGATAGAAAATAGTCTTGTAGTGTGAGCAAGGGCATAGCATTGGGGATAGTAGTGGAGGAGTGTCAGTGGGAGAAATTGGGAGGTTGTCATTGTTATGCTAATAAGAGGCAAGGAATATTGTATCTCTTGATTTTCTTAAGTTAATATAATTTCTCATGTGTAGGACTCATTTTCCCTTAGAGATTTTCCTAGGGATGATTTGATTGAAAATATTGTGTCTTAGTGTTGCTTATTTCTTTTTGTATTTTTGGTGAAGTTGTAGTTATGTTATGTTTTGATATTAGTTGTGAATTATTTTTCAGTAACTAAATAACCATTTAAGATAAGAAATTAATAATCAGTGAGTGCAATAGTAATGTTCACAATTAGCTTATCTATATTTGACAAATAATAAATGTGCTTATTTAATTATTTAAAATAAAATTTAATTTATTAATAATTAATTAATTTAATGGATGATAATATGTGAAGCAAATATGAATATTAATTTATTTGGAGATGCAAATTGCAAGACAAGGTTCTCATTAGAAAACATGTATAGTACTATGATCAAACACATCTTTATGGTCAATGAGGCAGTAGACAATTGTAAGAATTTGCCTTAGGGAAAAATTCACCCAAGAACTAAGAACTCAAACACAAGCACAATTGTAGACTAGAAAGGAGTATGATCATAATAAAAATGTATTCTATTCAATATGAATTAAAATAAACTAGGAGTGCCAGTATATAAAGGCCTCTAAGATGCATCTAGAATGCCTAAGAATTAGCTACATGATAAGTCATTAGGCACATGTCCACCAGATATGGGTTATCCTCCATTAAGCACAGAAGTAAGTGCGATGATGAGAGGATAAGTCTTCAATGGTGTAGCATGCAAATCAATGTTGTATACAACATGTGCTAAAAAGGGAATGTGAATAACTATATTGTTTACATGACAACTCAATGAATGATGCAAACTCTAGTGTTGTAGACACCATGTGCTAAATTAGAGTTGCATACTTCTGTGTTGTCAACATGACATCTCATAAAGGTACACAAACTCCTAAGTGTCTTACAAAATAAATAATAAAATAATGCAAAATAATAAAGTAATGCATTAACCTGAGTAAATTTATGTAAGTGTAAATAGTAAATATGTATTTACACCAACACCCCCCCTTAAGTGCAACTTAAGGGAATTCCCTTAAGCTTACAAAAACTAGGATGAAATGCATGATGGGTCCCAGCTACTAGGCCATGTTAGGTACCCATGTACATAATGAAAATGTAATCTCTCATAAAGAAAAGAAAGAGGGAAAACCTCATGGGAAAACCCTCCCCCAAAAAGAGAGATGAAAAGGGATGCATGGATGGATGGAGTAATCAAGAAACCACCATTACGACATACATCAAGTATATATAATAGTGAGGAATGAGAAGAACAAGACCTCATAAGAGAAAAAAGTCCCCCCCATAAGAAAGAAGAGGAAGAGAGGCAAGGTAGTCTGTCCACCCCCCCACCAAATGAAGAATGCTGACTAGTGAGTGCTACTCCAAGGAAGAAGTTGGTCCATGAATGTAGAATGATGTTCCTCCCATTTGGAAGAAACAATGGTAAAGGTACAATCCTGAAGATGTATGGTGGCCTTGAAACCTGCTCAAGTATCCTTGTGTTGATACTGATGTTTGCTCCTTCCAATTGTGCTAAAAAGAATGAATGTAGATCTAGCAAGGATATCTATTGAACTTATTCCAATGAACCATCTATCTCCTCAACTGATAAAGAGACCTCCGAAAACTTATGTTCATAAGGATCCACAATCATGCCAACTTGTAAAGATTGATCATGTAGAGAATGGACATGAGGGTCACGATGAGCCCTTGAAAAAATTGTAGAAGGATCATCTTCATCAAAGAGAAGATGTAAATCATCAAGGTTGTCTCCCAAGTTTATGGTGTGTGACTCCACAAACAAACCTACAATGTCTACCATGTAGTCATCAACTGAAGCTGGAGTTGGAAGACAATGTGTACCTTGCTATGTTGGACCTTTCACTATGGCAATATAAGTATGTGGACTATACTAATGATGTGACCTCTCACTACAATTGTCGATAGAACCCCATGTGTCTAAATCTATTGAAGCATTATCCCTAGTGTCACTATCAGTTTCCACAGTGTACGAAATGTGGAAGGAGTAGAGGATAAGTTGAGTGAACTTTCCTCAAAGTGAACATCCTTCTCCAGAAAAATCTTGTGAGTCTTTGGATCCATAAGTCTATAAGATTTAGCATTATCTTCATAACCAATGAAAGTACAAGGCCTAGGTGCTTGTGCCTTGCATCCCCTGGAAGATAGGTTTTCCTATACTAGACAATCGAAGACTCTGAAGTGACTCACAACTAGTTTTCTACCATACCATGCCTCAAAAGGAGTCTTCCCATCTAACGTAGTATGAAGAAACCTATTAAGTATGTGAGTTGCACTGCTAATGGCTTCATCTTTTAGTGTTGGATCAAGAGACTTGTCTTTTATCATACAACTTGCCATGGTTTTGAGAGTTCTAATCCTCAATGCTGCAACATCTATCTTGTACAGACTAAATGCTGGTGAATTCTGAGGATCAATTCCCTCAAGTTTCTAAGAGTTCTTAAGTCTTCTATCCACATATCTGTTCCCATTTTCCATCCATAGTACCTTGATGGCTTTCCTTGATTTGTGTTCAACATGAGTCTTAAAGGCTTTAAGCTTATCAACCACTTCATTCTTGTGATGAAGGAAGTAGACCCATGTGAACCATGTAAAATTATCAACAAAAGTAAGGAAGTAGCAACCTTGGCTGACTGAAGTCACTAAAAAAAGACCTACTAAAACCATGTGAACCAACTAGAGAACAACTGGAGCTCTTGCAGACTTCCCTTTATCATACTTCTCCTCAAGATGCATATCCACTGAACATGAGGAACAATCACCCTTAGAAAAGTTGATGTTAGGTATATCTTTGATGATGTGTTTGGAGCAAATTTGTTGAAGATAGCAAAGAGCAAGATGACCAAACCACTCATGTCATAGTTTGATTTGTGAATGTGAGTGAGTTAACAAGGCTCGAGAAGGAGACTTAGGCACAAAGTGGGAGAAGATATAAAGTCTCTTAACATGTTGACTTCCCCACTACAACCAATGAATCATCTCTAAGACTATGCACCATCACTAAATCTTGAAGGAACTCAACTTTGTGACCATCTCAAAGGTGAGTGATTTGCTAAATTGAGAGGAGATTGGAGCTAAGGTTTGGAATATAGAGGCCATCTTTGAATTCCCCATTTTCTATTTCCACATGTCCTTTTCCTTCAACGTTCATTTTGGTATCATCACCCATGAAGATAGATGTACCTGTGACTGCTTTAATGATGAAAAGTCTCCCTTTGAATAACCCATATGATAGGAGGCACCTAGGTCAAGTATCCATTCTGAAGAAGAACTCAAATTTTCCATAAATGCTTTCCCTTTTCCCTATGAAGAGGTTGGAGTTGTGTCCTTTGAAGTACCTAGCACTTGAATTTTTCTCTTCTTGAGTAGGTTTTCCACTGATCAATTCTTTTAGTTTTGCAATGATGCTAATCATGATTTGGCTTTTTGCAATATGCACAAAAAGGTTTGTCCTTCTTTTCATTACTTCTCTTCTTGTTGGAAGAAGAATTGCCTTGTGAGGAGGATTATTGTGTCTCAAATTGTGATTTCTACTTCCACTACTTCTTCTTGTTGTTGGTAGAAATTTTGTCTCCTTGACTTGATTAGTGCTCATCACTAGCCACCAATGCTTTGGTTTTTGATGTCGGTAGAAGTACCAAATCTATCAAGTGAGATTGCTCAACAATCAACATCTCTTCAAATGCACCAAATATAGGCTTCTAGTAAGCACTTCCCATGGTTAACGTGTGAGTATTAAAACTTGAAACAAATGAAGCATACTTTGAAGGTAACCTCTTTAGGATGTGATGAATCAACTTGTCATCCTTCATGAGATTTCCACAATCTTTAAGTGGTGCCCTATACTCATTGGCTTTGTTGATGTAATCCTAAATTGTGTTAAAGTTCTTTGGATCCAAGAGAAGTAGATCATCCTCAATCTAAAATCCCTTATCTTCATCCACGTTACCATATAGTGCTACAAGTTTATCCTGAGCTGGTTTGGATTCTATAAAACTAGCAATGTGAAAGAAGAGATCTCTATGAAGGGTAAAAGCACAAACCTATGTCACTTTTTACAAAGAAACATGATATCAGAATGTGACAATTCAACATTAGTGACTAAAAAAATGGTATTTGTGTTTAAAATATCAAAAGTTGATGTTAGGTATATCTTTGATGATGTGTTTGGAGAAAAGTCGCTGAAGATAGCAAAGGGCAAGATGACCAAACCACTCATGCCATAGTTTGATTTGTGAATATGAGTGAGTTAACAAGGCTTGAGAAGGAGACTTAGGCACAAAGTGGGACAAGATATAAAGTCTCTTGTCATGTTTCCTTCCCCACTACAACCAATGAATCATCTCTAAGACTATGCACCATCACTAAATCTGGAAGAAACTCAACTTTGTGACCATCTCAAAGGTGAGTGATTTGCTAAATTGAGAGGAGATTGGAGCTAAGGTTTGGAATATAGAAGCCATCTTTGAATTCCCCATTTTCTATTTCCACATGTCCTTTTCCTTCAACGTTCATTTTGCTATCATCTCCCATGAAGATGTGCGGTACCTGTGACTGCTTCAATGATGAAAAGTCTCCCTTTGAAGAACCCATATGATAGGAGGCACCTAAGTCAAGTATCCATTCTGAAGAAGAACTCAAATTTTCCATAAATGCTTTCCCTTTTCCCTTTGAAGAGGTCAGAGTTGTGTCCTTTGAAGTATCTAGCACTTGAATTTTTCTCTTCTTGCGTAGGTTTTCCACTTATCAATTCTTTTAGTTTTGCAGATATGCTCATCATGATTTGGCTTTTTGCAATATGCACAAAAAGGTTTGTCCTTCTTTTCATTACTTCTCTTCTTGTTGGAAGAAGAATTGCCTTGTGAGGAGGATTATTGTGTCTCAAATTGTGATTTCTACTTCCACTACTTCTTCTTGTTGTTGGTATAAATTTTCTCTCCTTTACTTGATTGGTGCTCATCACTAGCCACCAATGCTTTGGTTTTTGATGTCGTGAGAAGTATCAAATCTATCAAGTGAGATTGTTCAAAAATCAACATCTCTTCAAATGCATCAAATATAGGCTTCTAGTAAGCACTTCCCATGGTTAACTTGTGAGTATTAAAACTTGAAACAAATGAAGCATACTCTGAAGGTAACCTCTTTAGGATGTGATGAATCAACTTGTCATCCTTCAAGGGATTTCCACAATCTTTAAGTAGTGCCATATACTCATTGGCTTTGTTGATGTAATCCTAAATTGTGTTAAAGTTCTTTGGATCCAAGAGAAGTAGATCGTCCTTAATCTAAAATCCCTTATCTTCATCCACGTTACCATATAGTGCTACAAGTTTATCCCGAGTTGGTTTGGATTCTATAAAACTAGCAATGTGAAAGAAGAGATCTCTATGAAGGGTAAAAGCACAAACCTGTGTCACCTTTTACAAAGAAACGTGATATCAGAATGTGACAATTCAACATTAGTGACAAAAAAAATGGTATTTGTGTTTAAAATATCAAAAGTTGATGTTAGGTATATCTTTGATGATGTGTTTGGAGCAAAGTCGTTGAAAATAGTAGAGGGCAAGATGACCAAACCAATATGCCATAGTTTGATTTGTGAATGTGAATGAGTTAACAAGGCTCGAGAAGGAGACTTAGCCACAAAGTGGGAGAAGATATAAAGTCTCTTGTCATGTTGACATCCCCACTACAACCAATGAATCATCTCTAAGACTATGCACCATCACTAAATCTGGAAGCAACTCAACTTTGTGACCATCTCAAAGGTGAGTGATTTGCTAAATTGAGAGGAGATTGGAGCTAAGGTTTGGAATATAAAGGCCATCTTTGAATTCCCCATTTTCTATTTCCACATGTCCTTTTCCTTCAACGTTCATTTTGGCATCATCTCCCATGAAGATGTGCGATACTTGTGAATACTTCAATGATGAAAAGTCTCCCTTTGATAAACCCATATGATAGGAGGCACCTAAGTCAAGTATCCATTTTGAAGAAGAACTCAAATTTTCCATAAATGCTTTCCCTTTTCCCTTTGAAGAGGTTGGAGTTGTGTCCTTTAAAGTACCTACCACTTGAATTTTTCTCTTCTTCAGTAGGTTTTCCACTGATCAATTCTTTTAGTTTTGCAGTGATGCTGATCATGATTTGGCTTTTTGCAATATGCAAAAAAAGGTTTGTCCTTAGTTTCATTACTTCTCTTCTTGTTGGAAGAAGAATTGCCTTGTGAGGAGGATTATTGTGTCTCAAATTGCAATTTCTACTTCCACTACTTCTTCTTGTTGTTGGTAGAAATTTTATCTCCTTGACTTGATTGGTGCTCATCACTAGCCACGAATGCTTTGGTTTTTGATGTCGTGAGAAGTACCAAATCTATCAAGTGAGATTTTTCAACAATCAACATCTCTTCAAATGCATCAAATATAGACTTCTAGTAAGCACTTCCCATGGTTAACTTGTGAGTATTAAAACTTGAAACAAATGAAGCATACTCTGAAGGTAACCTCTTTAGGATGTGATGAATCAACTTTTCACCCTTCATGGGATTTCCATAATCTTTAAGTAGTGCCCTATACTCATTAGCTTTGTTGATCTAATCCTAAATTGTGTTAAAATTCTTTGGATCCAAGAGAAGTAGATTGTCCTCAATCTAAAATCCCTTATCTTCATCCATGTTACCATATAGTGCAACAAGTTTATCCCAAGCTGGTTTGGATGCTATAAAACTAGCAATGTGAAAGAAGAGATCTCTATGAAGGGTAAAAGCACAAACCTGTGTCACCTTTTACAAAGAAACATGATATCAGAATGTGACAATTCAACATTAGTGACAAAAAAAATGGTATTTGTGTTTAAAATATCAAAAGTTGATGTTAGGTATATCTTTGATGATGTGTTTGGAGCAAAGTCGCTAAAGATAGCAGAGGGCAAGCTGACCAAACCACTCATGCCATAGTTTTATTTGTGAATGTGAGTGAGTTAACAAGGCTCGAGAAGGAGACTTAGACACAAAGTGGGAGAAGATATAAAGTCTCTTGTCATGTTTACTGCCCCACTACAACCAATGAATCATCTCTAAGACTATGCACCATCACTAAACCTGGAAGGAACTCAACTTTGTGACCATCTCAAAGGTGAGTGATTTACTAAATTGAGAGGAGATTGGAGCTAAGGTTTGGAATATAGAGGCCATCTTTGAATTCCCCATTTTCTATTTCCACATGTCCTTTTCCTTCAACATTCATTTTGGTATCATCTCCCATGAAGATGTGCGGTACCTATGACTGCTTCAATGATGAAAAGTCTCCCTTTGAAGAACCCATATGATAGGAGGCACCTAAGTCAAGTATTCATTCTGAAGAAGAACTCAAATTTTCCATAAATGGTTTCCCTTTTCCCTTTGAAGAGGTTGGATTTGTGTCCTTTGAAGTACCTAGCACTTGATTTTTTCTCTTCTTGAGTAGGTTTTCCACTGATCAATTCTTTTAGTTTTGCAGTGATGCTCATCATGATTTGGCTTTTTGCAATATGCACAAAAAGGTTTGTCCTTCTTTTCATTACTTCTCTTCTTGTTGGAAGAAGAATTGCCTTGTGAGGAGGATTATTGTGTCTCAAATTGTGATTTCTACTTCCACTACTTCTTCTTGTTGTTGGTAGAAATTTTCTCTCCTTTACTTGATTGGTGCTCATCACTAGCCACGAATGCTTTGGTTTTTGATGTCGTGAGAAGTACCAAATCTATCAAGTGAGATTGTTCAACAATCAACATCTCTTCAAATGCATCAAATATAGGCTTCTAGTAAGCACTTCCCATGGTTAACTTGTGAGTATTAAAACTTGAAACAAATGAAGCATACTCTGAAGGTAACCTCTTTAGGATGTGATGAATCAACTTGTCATCCTTCATGGGATTTCCACAATCTTTAAGAAGTGCCATATACTCATTGGCTTTGTTGATGTAATCCTAAATTGTGTTAAAGTTCTTTGGATCCAAGAGAAGTAGATCGTCCTTAATCTAAAATCCCTTATCTTCATCCACGTTACCATATAGTGCTACAAGTTTATCCCAAGCTGGTTTGGATTCTATAAAACTAGCAATGTGAAAGAAGAGATCTCTATGAAGGGTAAAAGCACAAACCTATGTCACCTTTTAGAAAGAAACATGATATCAAAATGTAAAAATTCAACATTAGTGACAAAAAAAATGGTATTTGTGTTTAAAATATCAAAAGTTGATGTTAGGTATATCTCTGATGATGTGTTTGGAGCAAAGTCGCTGAAAATAGTAGAGGGCAAGATGACCAAACCAGTCATGCCATAGTTTGATTTGTGAATGTGAGTGAGTTAACAAGGCTCGAGAAGGAGACTTAGGTACAAAGTGGGAGAAGATATAAAGTCTCTTGTCATGTTGACTTCCCCACTACAACCAATGAATCATCTCTAAGACTATGCACCATCACTAAATCTAGAAGGAACTCAACTTTGTGACCATCTCAAAGGTGAGTGATTTGCTAAATTGAGAGGAGATTGGAGCTAAGGTTTGGAATATAAAGGCCATCTTTAAATTCCCCATTTTCTATTTCCACATGTCCTCTTCCTTCAACGTTCATTTTGGTATCATCTCCCATGAAGATGTGCGATACTTGTGACTACTTCAATGATGAAAAGTCTCCCTTTGAAGAACGCATACGATAGGAGGCACCTAACTCAAGTATCCATTTTGAAGAAGAACTCAAATTTTCCATAAATGCTTTCCCTTTTCCCTTTGAAGAGGTTGGAGTTGTGTCCTTTGAAGTACCTAGCGCTTGAATTTTTCTCTTCTTGAGTAGGTTTTCCACTGATCAATTCTTTTAGTTTTGCAGTGATGCTCATCATGATTTGGCTTTTTTCAATATGCACAAAAAGCTTTCTCCTTCTTTTCGTTACTTCTCTTCTTGTTCGTAGAAGAATTGCCTTGTGAGGAGGATTATTGTGTCTCAAATTGTGATTTCTACTTCCACTACTTCTTTTTTTTGGTAGAAATTTTATCTCCTTGACTTGATTGGTGCTCATCACTAGCCACCAATGCTTTGGTTTTTGATGTCGTGAGAAGTACCAAATCTATCAAGTGAGATTGTTCAACAATAAAAATCTCTTCAAATGCATCAAATATAGGCTTCTAGTAAGCACTTCCCATGGTTAACTTGTGAGTATTAAAACTTGAAACAAATGAAGCATACTCTGAAGGTAACCTCTTTAGGATGTGATGAATCAACTTGTCATCCTTCATGGGATTTCCATAATCTTTAAGTAGTGCCCTATACTCATTGGCTTTGTTGATGTAATCCTAAATTGTGTTAAAATTCTTTGGATCCAAGAGAAGTAGATTGTCCTCAATCTAAAATCCCTTATCTTCATCCACGTTACCATATAGTGCTACAAGTTTATCCCAAGCTGGTTTGGATTCTATAAAACTAGCAATGTGAAAGAAGAGATCTCTATGAAGGGTAAAATCACAAACCCATGTCACCTTTTATAAAGAAACATGATATCAGAATGTGACAATTCAACATTAGTGACAAAAAAAATGGTATTTGTGTTTAAAATATCAAAAGTTGATGTTAGGTATATCTTTGATGATGTGTTTGGAGCAAAGTCACTGAAGATAGCAGAAGGCAAGATGACCAAACCACTCATGGCATAGTTTGATTTTTGAATGTGAGTGAGTTAACAAGGCTCAAGAAGGAGACTTAGGCACAAAGTGGGAGAAGATATAAAGTCTCTTGTCATGTTTACTTCCCCACTACAACCAATGAATCATCTCTAAGACTATGCACCATCACTAAACCTGGAAGGAACTCAACTTTGTGACCATCTCAAAGGTGAGTGATTTGCTAAATTGAGAGGAGATTGGAGCTAAGGTTTGGAATATAGAGGCCATCTTTGAATTCCCCATTTTCTATTTCCACATCTCCTTTTCCTTCAACGTTTATTTTGTTATCATCTCCCATGAAGATGTGCGGTACCTGTGACTGCTTCAATGATGAAAAGTCTCCCTCTGAAGAACCCATATGATAGGAGGTACCTAAGTCAAGTATTCATTCTGAAGAAGAACTCAAATTTTCCATAAATGGTTTCCCTTTTCCCTTTGAAGAGGTTGGAGTTGTGTCCTTTGAAGTACCTAGCACTTGAATTTTTCTCTTCTTGAGTAGGTTTTCCACTGATCAATTCTTTTAGTTTTGCAGTGATGCTCATCATGATTTGGCTTTTTGCAATATGCACAAAAAGGTTTGTCCTTCTTTACATTACTTCTATTCTTGTTGGAAGAAGAATTGCCTTGTGAGGAGGATTATTGTGTCTCAAATTGTGATTTCTACTTCCACTACTTCTTCTTGTTGTTGGTAGAAATTTTCTCTCCTTTACTTGATTGGTGCTCATCACTAGCCACCAATGCTTTGGTTTTTGATTTCGTGAGAAGTACCAAATCTATCAAGTGAGATTGTTCAACAATCAAATATAGGCTTCTAGTAAGCACTTCCCATGGTTAACTTGCGAGTATTAAAACTTGAAACAAATGAAGCATACTCTGAAGGTAACCTCTTTAGGATGTGATGAATCAACTTGTCATCCTTCATGGGATTTCCACAATCTTTAAGTAGTGCTATATACTCATTGGCTTTGTTGATGTAATCCTAAATTATGTTAAAGTTCTTTGGATCCAAGAGAAGTAGATCATCCTCAATCTAAAATCCCTTATCTTCATCCACATTACAATATAGTGCTACAAGTTTATCTCGAGTTGGTTTGGATTCTATAAAACTAGCAATGTGAAAGAAGAGATCTCTATGAAGGGTAAAAGCACAAACCTGTGTCACCTTTTACAAAGAAACGTGATATCAGAATGTGACAATTCAACATTAGTGACAAAAAAAATGGTATTTGTGTTTAAAATATCAAAAGTTGATGTTAGGTATATCTTTGATGATGTGTTTGGAGCAAAGTCGCTGAAAATAGTAGAGGGCAAGATGACCAAACCAGTCATGCCATAGTTTGATTTGTGAATGTGAGTGAGTTAACAAGGCTCGAGAAGGAGACTTAGGCACAAAGTGGGACAAGATATAAAGTCTCTTGTCATGTTGACTTCCCCACTACAACCAATGAACCATCTCTAAGACTATGCACCATCACTAAATCTGGAAGGAACTCAACTTTGTGACCATCTCAAAGGTGAGTGATTTGCTAAATTGAGAGGATATTGGAGCTAAGGTTTGGAATATAAAGGCCATCTTTGAATTCCCCATTTTCTATTTCCACATGTCCTTTTTCTTCAACGTTCATTTTGGTATCATCTCCCATGAAGATGTGCGATACCTGTGACTACTTCAATGATGAAAAGTCTCCCTTTGAAGAACCCATATGATAGGAGGCACCTAAGTCAAGTATCCATTCTGAAGAAGAACTCAAATTTTCCATAAATGCTTTCCCTTTTCCCTTTGAAGAGGTTGGATTTGTGTGTTTTGAAATACCTAGCACTTGAATTTTTCTCTTCTTGAGTAGGTTTTCCACTGATCAATTCTTTTAGTTTTGCAGTGATGCTCATCATGATTTGGCTTTTTGCAATATGCACAAAAATGTTTGTCCTTCTTTTCATTACTTGTGTTCTTGTTGGAAGAAGAATTGCCTTGTGAGGAGGATTATTGTGTCTCAAATTGTGATTTCTACTTCCACTACTTCTTGTTGTTGGTAGAAATTTTATCTCCTTGACTTGATTGGTGCTCATCACTAGCCACCAATGCTTTGGTTTTTGATGTCATGAGAAGTACCAAATCTATCAAGTGAGATTGTTCAACAATCAAGATCTCTTCAAATGCATCAAATATAGGCTTCTAGTAAGCACTTCCCATGGTTAACTTGTGAGTATTAAAACTTGAAACAAATGAAGCATACTCTGAAGGTAACCTCTTTAGGATGTGATGAATCAACTTGTCATCCTTCATGGGATTTCCATAATCTTTAAGCAGTGCCCTATACTCATTGGCTTTGTTGATGTAATCCTAAATTGTGTTAAAATTCTTTGGATCCAAGAGAAGTAGATCGTCCTCAATCTAAAATCCCTTATCTTCATCCACGCTACCATATAGTGCTACAAGTTTATCCCAAGCTGGTTTGGATTCTATAAAACTAGCAATGTGAAAGAAGAGATCTCTATGAAGGGTAAAAGCACAAACCCGTGTCACCTTTTACAAAGAAACGTGATATCAGAATGTGAGAATTCAACATTAGTGACAAAAAAAAAGGTATTTGTGTTTAAAATATGAAGATGATGTAAACTGATGAATTTTGTAGAATTGGATGAATTTTATGCCTATAATTTTTATAATTTTTTTGAGTAGGAATTTATTCATTTTATTTTATTTTGAAGTCCCTTTTTTAAGTGTAAAAAATATAGGGTGTAGTTCCCGTCAAACAAGTATACGCAAATCATCTTTTTTTGTTCTAATTTGAAAATATCTTATAGATGACATGTATAGCTAGTGAACAAAAAAAGAAATAATTATTTTTTATGTATATTTTCTTTGTTATAAGTATTCAAGTTTGAACTTATCAAAATCCAACAATTTTTTCCTCCTATCAAAACTTTCCTATCAAATCTATACCTTCTTGAAAAAAAATTACATATTCGTGAAGAGGATTCTCTCCTCTAGAGATAAATATAATTTTTAAATTTTTTTGATATGATTTACTATTTTTTTTTCTTTTTTGAGGGAGCATCTTTTGAAATGTTGAAATATTGACTTATAATACTTTGAGATTATGACATATTATTACTAATCAAAACCCTCAAAAATTTATATAATGATGATATTGAATCTGAGATCTATAAAAGGGTAGTTTTAGTTTTTGAAAAAAATTGAGTTTTGATAGAGAAATGAGATTTGACCAAAATAGGTTTTGGTATCACAAATGGTGAGACAAATTTGTGCTTTTACCTTGAACACAACTCCTAATAATTCCTATAGCCTGTTGGTCTTGTTTTTTTCCAATCAATGAGTTCCTTAGCATTAGTGAGTTTTGTAATTGTACCATCAACATCAACATTGTAACCTTTTTCCATTAATATACTCCATGCAATATCTTTCCAAGTAGAATATTTAAGTAAAGTTAGAAGTGGACATTTAGGTGAACCCATGATGCAAAAAATTAAAAGAGCACATGAGAGAGACACAAAATATAGTACAACCCCCCCTTTTCACTCAATCAAAAGACCCCTCATAAAAGATGCCTTTGGCACTTTATAAGTAGTACGTGTACAATAGGCCACTTGTCAAAATATACAAAGTGAACTTCTAATTTTGCTTTTTACAATTTCCTTTTGAGGCACAAATCTATCACTAAGAACTATAGCTTGGATGTACAACAATTCTGAAAAGTAATAAAAGCATTACAATGCCAAAAAAATCCTAGTTATGAAAGTGAGATTTTTGTCCACACAACCCTAGAATCTACCTATAGATCTAGAAATTAGACAAAAAATAATGAACTTTCAAAAAAATGGAACCTATTTTCATGTCCAAATGAGGCCATACGAAGCGTTTGAAGTTGCAAAATGTAGGATTAAGCAAGTACAACCACCAAAAAATGCAATTTGCGAAAAATCCTTGCACCAAAACCAAAAAAGAACACCACCACTAGAAAGCTTAGGAAATTATACCCAATTTCAAAAAAAATTGCACTTGATTTGGACTTTGGATGCCCAAGTTATGGGCTCACAAATTTAGGCTACCGAATCAGAAAGTAATCTAAAGAGGGGTCTAGAAAGAAAATTGCTAGCTTAAATTTGATGGTCAAATAGTCATCATAGCAATTATAAAATCCTTGGTTTTGACATTTAGATGACTATCAATTTAAACCTCATAAAATAATGACATAAGCAAAAAGAAGTCTTCCTGGGTGACATGTCAGACTGACTTAACCATATAGCTACTTGTATGGATTGTATGGCTCATATGGATGGGTGCAGACATGGTAAGCTACCTAAGTGGTGCCTACATGTCATAACTATACATGTGGCAGGATAGTATTGGTCTACGTGGTGTAGAAAAAGCTATGCAAGCATGTCTTAGTGGACCACATGGGTGGTTGCGCTGGCTGCCATGTGGACGTCTAGTGCTGGGCCATGTGGCAAACTACTATTCTCTATTGTTGCATGCTTTTGTTGGGCCAAAAAGATTTCCATTTGCTGGCTGTGGGAGCAGTGTCACCAATTTTATTTCATGACAAAAAAAAATTAAAAGCCTCACTAGAAACTCCTTTTTTTCATGCTAGACTATTTTAGGGTTGCTTGATTAAACAATGAGGACCAGAATCATTTAAGGTATGTCATATTTAACTTAGTGACCACCAAACTTATCAATGTGTTCACTAGGAAGACTTTAAATGAGTGGGGATTTTTAGAAAGAATTATCCCACATTTGTGGGTATATTGCTGAGGAATGTGTTTAAAACACTTAGCACTCAACTATGAAATAAACAAGCCTATTGGAATTGGTTGGAGCTACCTAGAATAATGTGCTTAGTCAGGGAAAGATTATGCCAAAATTTGTTAGTGATGAGTCTGAAAATATGCAAAAAAAAATTCTCTGCTAGCCTAAATGGGAAAAAAAAATTCAAAAATACCCAAATCAAAAATAAATTGCAGAGATGAAATTAATTGAGATCTAAAACAAGAGATTAATAGATCAATTAGATCATACGTAGTTTGCAAATTGGGGCCTCTAGGTGCCGATTTGCAAAAAAAAATTGCCTCACAATCAGCTTTGGCCTAGGGTAGCCGAATTTATAGTCAATCTTCACCGAATTAACATTTTGGATGTAATGACAAGGTCAGATCTAACTCTAGATGCTCCCAATTTGTGCAGTACTCTAGATTTGACCAGAGGTGATAAAGAAACAATGGTCTTGAATGGCTATGTGAAGAGAAAATCTCCTAGCTCTGATAGCAAGTAAGAATTTGCCTTAGGAAAAAATTCATCCAAGAACTAAGAACTCAAACACAAGCACAAGTGTAGACCAAAAAGGAGTATGATTAGAATAACAATGTATTCTATTCAATATGCATTAAAGTACACTAGGAGTGTCTATATATAAAGGCCTTTAAGATGCATCTAGAATGCCTAAGAATCAGCTACATAAAAAGCCATACAACTAGGCACATGTCCACTAGATATGGGTTATCCTCCATTAAGCATGGAAGTAAGTGCGATGATAAGGGGATAAGCCTTCAATAGCGTAGCATGCAAATCAATGTTGTAGACAACATGTGCTAAAAGGAGAGTGTGAATAACTATGTTATCTACATGAAAACATAGTGAATGATGCAAACTCCAATGTTGTAGACACCATGTGCTAAACTAGAGTTGCATACTTCTGTGTTGTCAATATGACAACTCATAAAGGTGCACAAACTCCTAAGTGTCTCACAAAATAAATAATAAAATAATGCATTAACCTAAGTAAACTTAAGTAAGTGTAAATAGTAAATATGTATTAACACCAACAACAATAATTATCACCAAAATCATATACTAAAAACCTTGTCTATTATATGTGTTTATTTGAGGGTTGGTGGTATCCATTTTTGGGTTTTGGGGTTTTCATTTCATTTGGGTTTTATGAGTTTTTGTGTTGCCCAAGTTAGGATGTGAATGAGAGGCTATAAGTTTTCTTTTATGTTGTTGATTTGATGCCTTGATACCAATTGTTAGAAAGTAAAGTTTACCAAAATAATTGCAAGGTGGGGTGGTGGGGGGGGGGTGTTGGAATAAATTATGCAATTAAAAAAACTCTCAACATCCTTATTAATTTTGGACTATGTAAACAATAGATGAAACAACCATAGAAAGATAACCACACACAATAAAACTAAATTTGTTTACTAGGGAAATCCTTGATCAGGGGGAAAACCCTAGTGGGGATGGTATCCACAAGATGATGTACTAATATAATTGTTCCATGTGAAAGCATGGACCATGTTAGGATTCAATGAAATAAAATTAGTACATATAAGTTTCTATTAGGAGACATAAAATCCTTGTTAGGAGATTCCAATCCTATAAGGAGTTGAAAGGAAGAAAGATGGATCTAGTTTCCAAACAACTTCATTACTATCCTCACTAAATAATACAAGTGTACATCAACAAATGTCTAACAAAAACTTATGTTGACAAAACCACTTCCTTGTAAGCTCACTATGACTCAACTACAACAATATGTTGTTATTAGTCATTTGGGCTATGATACCCAAATTTTATGGTGTCTAAGATGGGTAACTATGGGAAGGAGAGGGGAATTTTGGAGAAAAGCTAAAAGTATAGAGTAATTATTTTGAAGTACGAATGAAGGTTATTTACTACTTATTAAATAAGTTCCATTGGAGGCTAGAAATTTGCTAGCAAGGACCTGGTATATACATCGAGAATTAAGGATGCTCACTTAAACGGGGTTTTTTCCCCTAATGAATGTTTCTATAGTTATTTCTCTTCACTTCAAATTAATTAAATTTGATACTCATCTCCCTAGTGACATTCAATGAAATTTTAGAATTTTTTATAGTGATAAAGTTGATTTTATCATCCATATATTGAGGAGAAAAAGAGATATTCAACAAAACTTACATTATGGCTGCCCTCCAAAGCATGTCGAACTACAGAAATAGAGCAAATTGCTCTAGAATAAGAAAAATTGAGATTATTTTAAAAGAGCGGGGTTGGATTACTATATCTAGGCATTGTAGGGCTATAATAATTTACTATTTTTGAAGTTTTCCAACTCTTGAAACAAAGGTTAGGTGGCTATCAAATGTGTCAAATTTGTGGTGACACTAGAGTTGATAGGGGAAGATACTAGCCTATTCTATTAAGGTATTAAGGTGGAAAGGGAAGGTTGTAGTGAATACGACAAATTCAAGCAACAATTTTGTTGAAGACGAGGAAGAACACATAAGGGTTGAGTCTAATAATAAGTATGAGTCTCTCTCTCACTTGTCCCTTTGCTTTTGTCTACATGTGGGTAATTAAGTACTTGAAAAAATATTAATAAAAAAATGAAATTAAATAAATTCAAGAGAACTTGATATGAAAATAGTTACCATAAACTCTATCCAAAGAGAGTATAGAAGAAGAAACATTCAAGGAATAGCCATCAATGAATAAACAAGAGGAGACAAATATTTTTAAAGATGAGAGTAAAGAAAACCCCTTATGTGTTATATGAATAAAGCAAAAGCCTAAAGAGTGAAAGAGAGATGGAGCTATTGATTCATTACAAAATAGTACCTAGTGAGTGTGTAGATTAGAATGAGAGAGGAGAATATCTTATATAGAAATTAGAAGAAGATTCATTCATTAACTCCCATGTGAATGATTTCCACATTCATAAGTGTGTGCTAACAAGTTTCCTAATCCTCTTAAGGAGGAATAAACTATTTTTCTTAATAAAGGAATTATAAAAATGACTTATCCCCACACATGGACAAGAGAAAAAAATACATAAGGGATACCTTGGTTTATTCTATTTAATAAATAAAACCAAGGAGAGATTACTAATAATAACACCCCCCTTTAATCTTTACTTGGTGATATTACAATAAGGAGTATCAAACCCAATTTACAAAAAAGTACATCTTGATATTTGAAGTGTCTTCAATTGTACAAGAGGTCTCTTATCATCATAGGTACATCTTTGCATAGCCAAGAGAAGTGGATAGGTCCTTCAAATGTATTACATTTTCAAGTGGATTTGTTGTGTGTATGATATGTACAACAAATTATCATGTCTTGTATGTGCCTTAATGGATTAACACCCTGCTTTAAGGGTATGTGTAGGATCATGGTCAACCAAACTATGCTCTTAAGTGGCAATAAGAAATCAGAAAATTAGGATTATGTCAAATTGACATGCAATTTTCTACTTGTTATTAACTTTATATCAAAAAGTTGAGGGAAAAAAATATCTAGGAAATTGAATCTAGTGTCTAAACTACTAGGACTTATCTAAAAATAACTAAAATTGATTGGTGAAAATTTTGAATTTTAATGCAATATTACAAAATTTTTAGAACAAAAATAAGAAGTAGATGTATGTTTGACCACCTTAATCAAAATCAAATGATAATATTTTTTAATAATATTCTAGATATAAGTAGTAGACTCATGTCTTGATGTGACACATATTTTTGGGTATTTTTATTCTAAATAAATAATAATTAATTAATTTTTGACTTTAGTATTTTTGGAATTAAAAAACTCTTGTGTCTGACCACCTTAACTAATTCAAAACTCTGCAAAATTTAATTTTTCTTTTTTTTCTTCCTTAAAGTTGAAGAAACATAGAATGTGATGTACCTTTTGGATTTAAAAAATGTTGTACCATTTGAAAGTTATAGTTGTTTTTCAAGTAGTGTGTCAGTCAGCACTATATAGATAACTCCATTAGAAAATAAATAATAATTACTTACTAAAATCATAATTTGACAAACCTTACATTATGGAAAGATAAGAACATTCTTAAGAAACCCTTTTCATTTCATCAAAATTTGGTCAAAAAAAGTCATCAGCTACATGTTTCAAGTAAAAATCACATAAAAACAAGCCAAAAACACATTTTTTAGGATTTCATAAAGTTGACCATATATGATTCGTATCAAAAGATATAGTAGACCTTATAATGATATTAATTATTTGTATTTAGTATTTGGGTGGGTGGGAAAAAAGTTGGAATAGATTTTGAAATGGTTTGAAAATTTTCAGAACTACATATTTTTCAGATCGCCACTTTTTGGTACACCATGATCCTACACATACCCTTAATTTTTAGTTGGGGATATTTCAATAAGGGGTATCAAACCAAATTTACAAAAAAGTAGATCTTGATATTTCAAGTTTCTTCAATTGTACAAGAGATCTCTTATCATCATAGGTACATCTTTGGATAGCCAAGAGAAGTGGATAGGTCCTTCAAATGTATTGCATCTTCAAGTGGATTCATGGTGTGTATGATATGTACAAAAAATTATCATGTGTTTTATGTGCCTTAATGGATTACCTAATAAATAGAAACAAGAAACAAGGAAACTATCTAGAAGGGTAAATTCATCTTGTATTCAAGTTTGCAATCATTTGAAAATTTTATAAGTATAAGAGAACTCTCATAGAGAAAATTGAGATAGAGTAGTAAATATTAATGTAACTTATCACCATAAACCAATGGAGTTAACCTGATATCAAGATAAATTATATGTTCAAAATATCAAAAAATATTTGATATGAAAATTGTTTATTAATGGTCCCATGAAGGTAATATACTAATAGATAAATGACCACATGTAGAAGGCCAACTAATGCCACCAGCATTAACATTGTGTTAATTACATGGATATAGATAGTCCACTAATGAATCATCCCACTAAAAGTTAATTGGTGATAAATCCATAACTTACATGGCTCATGATCTAAGCAATGAGGCATGCAAAACACTACATCCACTTGGTATAATTATAAAGGAAATGTTATTAGAGACAAATATAACTTAGTAAACATGTGACTCAAGCACCTAATCAACTCAAGATCTTGATTTGGCAACATGTTTAACACAAATAGTAGCAACCAATTGCCTTCAAGATTGGTCAAATCAACTAAAAATGGAGGGAAACTCCATTAATAACATCCTCTTCATGATGTTAAAAGGAAGGAAACTCTATATAAATATCATCCTTCTAAAAGAGAACCAAAATATCAAAATGGAGGAAAACTCCATATAAATATCATATTTCAAAGTGGAACAAAAAGAACCAAATGGAGGGAAAATCCATAGAAATAACATCTTTCAAAATGGATCAAATAGAACCAAATGAAGGGAAACTCCATAGAAAAATTATCTTTCAATATGGAATAATTAAAACAAAATAAAGGGAAACTCCATGTAAATCTCATCCTTTCAAGGTGGAAACAATAAAACCAAATGGGGGAAACTCTATATGAAATAAGTGCACAACATTATATGATAGAGAAAAACTCCATGGACCAGATAAGGCAATTATGTATCAGTGGTTCTTCAATAATATGAGTCATGTGTAATTGAGGGCGAGTCCTCTATAATTAACCTTGAAGAATTGGCTCCCTATGCAACTTACACAAAATTAAATAAACTTCATATGAATTAATGGAGTAAGCCATGAAGTGCAAACATGGGTATAAATAGATGCTATAAAAGAATTAAATATATCTATGTGCAAATCTATATAGATCATAGTAAAATTGAAGGGAATTGTGTATGATAACTCATTATGCTAAATAGCTTTAGGAAAATGTATTGATAATTAGAAGAATGGTGAGTTATATAAATATATGAATACCAGGTAGGAGCATCATTGCGGGTGAGCATGGGTACAACATTAAAGGTATTAAAGTATAAACACATTTACTTTACCATAAAACTAAACATCATTTTTAACATTCATTAAGTGAACATAATCCCTCATAGCTTGTTTACAAAGGAATACATTGATAAGTATTGATGTCACATTCAGAATTTGGCAAAAACCAAATCTAAAATGAAGTTACACCTTTCATTATATTAGCAATGGGCTTTAATGTACTAAATTTGTAGGTTAACAACATGACTAAAAATTCCTAAATTTGAATAAATAGGAAATTAACTTCCTACTAAAAAAAGAATTGTAATTATGTTGGTAAACAGATTGTTCTTCTTCTGATTCTCCTTTTAATTTGCCCAATTTATAATGAAGAATAACTTTACACAATAGTTGGGAAACTATTTTTGAGGATAACTAGTTTCCCTCTGAATTAAGGTACAACTCCCTATGTGAAAAATATTCAATGAATTTTGTTTCAATTCTAATTCCTACTACAGGTATGTTCTTTACTTAGAGAACAGCAGAGGAAACCGAGTTCCACTAGGCAAGTGAAATCTCAAGCAGGATCTAAATGCAAAGATGTTATGTTGATGATTTTCACAATCTTATGAATTTCCCAACACAACAATTTGAAAATGCAAATGAAGAATGACTGTGCGAGTTATGAAATGCAAATGAGGTATGCTAATGCAATTCCACAACTAGTTATAATTCTCTGATTATTCTACTGATTGGCTAAATTGAAAACAACAAAACAAAGCTCCGTTTATTCTCCCATCTTCAATTCAACACAATGAAATAACATCAGATACAGATGATGAAAGTGGACGGTAAAATAATGGCACTAAACTTGATTGTCTCTGCAACCAGCTTCACCAAAATTTTCCAACCCTCTACATGCAATGAAATGAAATATCTAAACTAAAATGCCCCCTCCTCTACTCCAGCTCTCTGACTGTATGCAGGAAAAAAAGAAGCCCCTAGCCATTTAGTTTCCTCCAGTATTTATAGAGTTTTACAATACAAAGAGTTCGTAAGAACTCATGATCTTTCAATTCCCATGAATATCAAAAGGCACAGAATCGAATGGTTTTAAAACATAAAGAAGAGGGAAGAAATTAACTCTGCCCTTTTGCCTTCCTTTCTCAATAGGATGAATTAAATAGGTCTTTGAATCACCATAAAGTATTGGATAAACTTGCCAGCCAGAGACCAAGACACTTGAGAGGTCAGCAGACACAACCCACACCTGATTGTGATTGTATATGCTGTCAGGCTGAGTCACATATGGAAACCATGAGCCGATCATGAATTTAGCTTTAGTGGCAACACCCGAAAGGAAATTGATGTAAGCATACTCCTGAACACCACCATCATCAGAGGTGTCAGCAAGGAAATGAGGCATAGATCCAACTCTTTCAACATGTTTATACTTTATCTGCCTTACAGAGACGGTTCCCTCTGGGCACCCCTTCTCTGATATATTCTTCAATCCATTGTATGAGATGTTTGTATCCTTCAGTCATACTAGGATATCTGATCGCTATGTTTTGTGCATAGTATGTAGTCCCCAAAATCATCTCAAAGATATCTATGTGTGTCGGGTGTAGCGAAAGCTCTTCTAAACTTTTTGCTTCCAACCCTCATTTACCATGAAGGTGAACAAGGGAGAGATTGACTTCCAGTTGGGGAATTGAAGCTGAATATGACTATATTGTCACCGCCATTTCATGAATGTACTCTGCTCAAAAAACACCTCAGTGGAAATACTTTTACCTGTGATCATACTTCAAACATATGTTTCAAAATCTAGGAACATTTTCATAGAGGATTTTATATCTTGATCTTGTTGGAGACTTATCAAGGCTTTACAAGCCTCTTCTAAATGAGCCCAAAACAATGAATCCTGAGTTAATGATGCAAAATTTGTGCAGCCCCTTCTTTCTCTGCCAATGCGAGTTTGCTCATTATCTTTCATTCATTTCTTCAAAGCTATGCTATTGGAATAATGTCAACGTCTGCAGGTTGTCCTCAAGCCCCATCCCCATCTACCCTATCAGGTCACCTTAGACATTCATGGACGAAAAACATTCATTTTGGTAGGTGAGATTTTTGAATTTGAACGTTGAGAGGGAAAATGGAATGTGACAAAAGGGAATGTTATTCATTCATTCAGTAGATTCAAGTGCAGATCAAGCAAATCAGATTAGAAGTTGCAAAGAAGAGCAGTGGAAGAAGATCAACAGATCCAATTGTCAGAGTACAGAGAAAGAAGTTTGTTTATTTCATGCCTGCAGTTGCACGTCTTCTCTCTAATCATTCTGTAAGTTTATTGTTCATTGGATTCGACCTGTGAAGCAGTGATTGCTCCAGGCATTTTTGTATGTAGCCATTAGAGCTGCAAGTTTAAAGTTTGAAGTATTGAAGTCATTTGAAGTTTTAGGGTAAATTTAGGGTTTTTTTGGTTGAAGCCAAATTCTCCCAGATTTTGTATCAGTTTAGTGAAAGATTGAATAGAAAGCAAGTAGGCATACTTGAATCTATTGATCTTCCCTTGTATGTTGCATTTGAGAAATTTGTTTGAAAGCTTGAAGCTTTGACTCTCTGGTTTTAATGGTGAATGCATTCACGTTGAAATTTTCTAAGTTATAATCCTTCTCAGTTGGAGCCGAGCTCACTCGGCATCCATTGGTGCCGAGTATTTCCTCTGTAAGTGCGGAGCTCCTCTTTGTGCTGAGTTCATTCAGCACCTATTGCCTATCACTCGACACCTTCATGTGCCGAGAAAGTGTCAAGTAATTTCTAGCACTCGACACCTTCCTGTGCCGAGCACTTTTCTTAAGTGCCGAGCAACCTACCACTCGGCACATTCATGTGCCAAGCAAAACTGGCACTCGGCAATTGTGAGTGCCGAGCAAACTTTTAGGGTTAGGGTTGTAGTTTTAAGTTGCGAGTTTGATTTTAATTTGTATTTCTCACATGGTATCAAAGCTTTGAGGCCCCACATCCACAGTGAGTTAGGGCATTTGTTTTTTTTTTCTTGGGATATTTATCATGGAAAGAGATGCAGGAAAAATATGGCTACAGCCACCATCATTTAATGGACAGAATTATGATACATTTGCAAAGAAAATAAAGACCATTATGGTTGCAAATGATTTGTGGGAGTTTGTGGTTAATGGATTCAATGATGTAACTGACCCAACTCAGTATGATGCTCTCACAAATGCATAGAAGAGTCATTTGAAAGATTCAATGAGGAAGGATGCTAAGGCATTAAGTCTTATTGAAGCAGCAATGACAGAGACAGTATTCCCAAAGATTGCAACAGCAAATTATCCAAAGGAAGCATGGGTTATCCTTGAGATGAACTTCAAGGGGACTGAAAAAATTTGTACTATAAAGCTATAGAACATCACGAGGGAGTTTGAGAACCTTCAGATGAAGGACCTCCAATGTGATTAACCAACTGAAGTCAAATGGAGAAGACTATCAAGAGTAGAGGATAGTGGAGAAGATATTGAGGAGTTTACCTCATAAATATGACCATTTGGTCATGACAATAGAAGAGGCAAAAGACCTCACTACTTTGACAATGGATGAGTTGATGGGTTCTCTTCAAACCCATGAGTATAGGATCAATAGATCCACATCTTCTTCTACCCAAGAGCAAGCATTCAAGGCTCAATCAAATCCAAGAGGAAGGGGGAAATCAAGAAATGCTGCAGCAGAAAGCTCAGGAAGAGCAGATGGAGCAAGTAGCTCACAAAATACTTCAAGAGGAGGTAAGAAAAACTACAACTCAAATAAGAGTAATGTAGAATGCTACTACTATCATAAATATTGGCATTATGCAAATGAATGCTGGAAGAAGTAGAAAAATCAGTCAAGACAAGCAAATGTGGCTGATGTGAATATGGGAAGTGAAAACACTGCCTTCATCATGTGTAATGTTGGTGAAGAAGGAAGCCTTGAGATTTGGTACCTCGATAATGGATGTAGCAACCACATGAGTGGTAATGAAACCTTGTTTTCATTCATTGACAAGAGTTTCAAATCAAAAATTAAGATGGGTAACAATGGAACCCTACCAGTTGTGGGCAAAGGATCTATTATGGTCCGCACTAAGAAAGGTGAGAAAAGGGAAATACAAAATGTGTATTTCGCCCCTGGTATGAAGCACAATTTGATGAGCATTGGTCAGCTCATTCAAAATGGATACAAAGTGCTGATGGAGAATGACATGTGTGTCATTCAAGAAAAGGATGAGAGCAAGAACCTACTTGCAGCAGTTCAAATGACAAAGAACAGAATGTTTCTCTTGAAGATTGAGACATGTTTCTCATCTCAAGTTAGTGCTGCACCTCGCACACAATCAGCTCTAAGGAGTGTGATTGAAGACCACTCATGGCTATGGCACCTTAGGTATGGTCATCTTGGCTATGCCAGTTTGAATTTGTTGTCAAATAAAAGAATGGTAGAAGGTTTGCCACATGTAGGAAATTCTTGTGACAAGTGTGAGGCTTGTATTTTGGGTAAGCAACATAGGCTTCCCTTTAATTCTCAAAATTCTAGGAGGGCTAGATATCCATTAGAGTTAGTGCATACTAACCTAGTCAGTCCTATGCAAGTTACTTACATTGGGAAGAGTACATATTTTATGACATTTATTGATAATTTCAGTTGTAGGACATGGGTGTATTTCTTAAAGAATAAATCTGAAGCATTTGATAAATTTGTAGAATTTAAAGCCCAGGATGAAAGAGAATGTGGACACTATATCAAGGTCCTAAGATCAGATAGAAGAGGGGAGTATACCTCAATTCTTTTGTAAATTTTTGTAGGAAACATGGCATTAAGAAAGAGCTCACAACCAACTATACACCATAGCAGAATGGAGTGGCTGAAAGAAAGAACAGGACCATTGTTGAAATGGCAAGGAGCATGATGAAAGAGAAAGGTCTCCCAACTGAATTTTGGGGAGAGGCTATGGCAACAACAGTTTACCTAACTAATAGGTGTCCTACAAAGGCAGTCCGTGATAGAATTCCAATGGAAGCTTGGTCACGAATAAGATGGACAGTTGAACACCTAAGGGTGTTTGGATGTGTTGCATATGCACATGTGCCTAAAGAGCAAAGGCAAAAATTTGATGACAAAGGTGTGAAATGCATTTTCACAGGGTACAACCCAGAATCAAAAGCATACAGATTGTATGACCCACTGAACAACAAGTTAATGCTTTCAAGAGATGTGGAATTTTTTGAAAATCAGTCTTGGTATGGTTCAACTGATGAGTCACCAAGCACTTCTAGTAAAGTTCCAATTATGAGTGAAGAGGATGCTGATGAGCAGCAAGAAGAAGGAGCAGATAGAAGAAAAGGCAAGCAGATTCAGGCAGTGCCGAGATCCTCTAGGCATCATCGAGTGTCAGTGCCGAGTACCAGTGAAGACCGACCAAGTTGGCAATGTAGCAGCAATGAAGATTCTAATCCCACACTCTCCTCTCTATTACCAAGAAAGACCAAGAGTCTTAGGGAGTTATACCAAGATGAAAGGTATGAAGATTATGATGAGAGTGTTAATTTTGCATTATTTTTTCATAGTCATCCAATATATTTTGAAGAAGCTATTAAGGAGAAGAAATGGTGTAATGCCATGGATGAGAAAATAGATGCTATAGAAAAGAATGAGACATGGGAACTAACTAAATTGCCTCCCAAGAAGCAAGTGATTGGAGTAAAATGGGTCTACAAGACCAAATGTAATGCTGAAGGCAAGATTGATAGGCATAAAGCAAAGCTGGTAGTCAAGGGCTACAAACAGTAGTATGACAGAGATTATGATGAGACCTATGCCCCGGTTGCAAGAATGGAAACCATGTGTGTTGTCATAGCAATTGTAGCTCAGCACAAGTGGAAGGTATTTTAAATGGATGTGAAGTCTGCCTTCCTTAATGGTGTATTGAAAGAAGAAGTGTATGTGGAGCAACCACCTGGTTATGAAGTTGGAGGTGAAGAACACAAAGTATATAGATTGAAGAGAGCTCTTTATGGGCTCAAGCAAGCTCCATGGGCATGGTACAATAGGTTTGACTCATATTTGATGAGCAATGGCTTTAGAAAAAGCAATGGTGAGCCCACTCTTTATATCAAGGCAACAGATGGTAATGTATTGATTGTTGTCTTGTATGTAGATGATTTGATTTTTACTAGTAATGATAAGGCTCTAATTGGTGAGTTCAAAGAGGTCATGAAAAGTGAATTTGAAATGATAGACTTAGGTCTCTTGAAATACTTTCTAGGCATAGAAGTAAAAAAAATGCATGATGGCATCTTCATCTCTCAAGAAAAGTATGCAGGGCAATTCTTGGAGAGATTTAAAATGCAGAACAGTAAGGCAGCTCCCACACCAACAGCAGTAGGTTTGAAGTTGAGCAAGGAAGACTAGCAAGAGAGTAGATCCAACGTTATACAAGAGTATGGTTGGAAGTTTAATGTATTTGACTGCAACTTGACCAGACCTAATGCATGCAGTAAGTCTAATTTCTAGATTTATGGAAACACCAAAGGATTCCCATTGGCAAGTGGGAAAGAGGATCCTAAGGTATGTGAAAGGTACCAAGGGATTTGGGATTTTGTATACTGCATCAAATGAATTCAAGTTGGTAGGTTATAATGATAGTGATTGGGCTGAAAGTATAGATGATAGGAAGAGCATTTTCGGATACATGTTTCATATGGGATTGGGTGCAATTTCATGGGCATCCAAGAAGCAATCTATTGTTGCTCAATCTACAGCAGAGGCTGAATACATTGCAGCAAATGCACCAACATGTCAAGCAATTTGGCTAAGGAAGATCTTGATAGATTTGAATGAAAGGCAAGAGGATGGAACCACAATTTATTGTGACAACATCTCATCAATTGCATTGTCCAAGAATCCAGTCTTCCATGGGAGAAGCAAACACATAGAAATCAGATATCACTTCATCAGAGAGTTGGTGGAGAATGGGGATATCAAGATGAATTTTTGCAAGTCAGAGCAACAGCTAGCAGATATTTTTACCAAGCCATTAGGCATTGGAACTTTTGTGCACCTAAGACAGAGTCTTGGTGTAGTTGATTTGGATCAGTAGTGATCCTTGTTTGTGGGTCTCAGGACAAAGGGGGAGTGTTGGAATAATGTCAACGTCTGTAGGTTGTCCTCGAGCCCCATGCCCATCTACCTTGTCAGGTCACCGCAGGCATTCATGGACGGTAGGCATTCATTTTGGTAGGTGAGATTTTTGAATTTGAACATTGAGAGGCAAAATGGAATGTGACAAAAGGGAATGTTATTCATTCATTCAGTAGATTCAAGTGCAGATCAAGCAGATTAGATTAGAAGTTGCAGAGAAGAGCAGTGGAAGAAGATCAGTAGATCCAGTCGTCAGAGTGCAAAGAAAGAAGTTTGTTTATTTCATGTCTGCAGTTGCACATCTTCTCTTTGATCATTCTGTAGGTTTATTGTTCATTGGATTCGACCTATGAAGCAGTGATTGCTCCAGGCATTTTTGTATGCAGCCATTAAAGCTGCAAGTTTAAAGTTTGAAGTATTGAAGTTGTTTGAAGTTTTAGGGTAAATTTAAGATTTTTCTAGTTGAAGCCGAATGCTTCCAGATTTTGTATCAGTTTAGTGAAAGATTGAATAGAAAGCAAGCAGGCATACTTGAATCTATTGATCTTCCCTTGTATGTTGCATTTGAAAAATTTGTTTGAAAGCTTGAAGCTTTGACTCTCTGGTTTTAATGGTGAATGCATTCACATTGAAATTTTCTAAGTTATAATCTTTCTCAGTTGGAGCCGAGCTCACTCGGCATCCATTGGTGCCGAGTATTTCCTGTGCAAGTGTTGAGCTCCTCTTTGTGTCGAGTTCACTTGGCACCTATTGCCTATCACTCGGCACCTTCATGTACCAAGCAAGTGCCGAGTGATTTCTGGCACTCGGCACCTTCTTGTGCCGAGCACTTTTCTTAAGTGCCGAGCAACTTGCCACTCGGCACATTCACGTGCCGAGCAAAACTGGCACTCGGCAATTGTGAGTGTCGAGAAAACTTTTAGGGTTAGGGTTGCAGTTTTAAGTTGTGAGTTTGATTTTAATTTGTATTTCTCACAATGATGTGGTCGGACCCCATATGAAAGCTAACTTTTTCTTTTCTTATCTGCACGGTAGTGGTTTGCAATGTCCAAGGGCTCTACAAGTCTTCTATATGCAGTGCTAGCATTGATCCATTTATTCCTCATTCTGAAGTCACTAAGCAATTCATTTCTCTTTTTCTGGCCAACAATGTCATCTTAGAAAGTTTCCAACTTCATTTTAGCCATATTAAAATGAATGACTTTCATGTCATGCTCCAGAAAGTGTGTTCTCGAAGCTTAGACCACTGCACTCTCTCGGCTATCAAAACCATGTGGCCGTTTGCTGCCAAGATACTGGAATGGGCCGGTAGGAGAACTACTAACTGTCACACCAACAGAAACTTTCGTGTAGTTTCCATTGTCGATATGAATTAGCATTACATAGGTTTTAGTGTGATTGTTATAGATCACCTTAGGCCTTTCAAGCACATTGTTTTCGTGAAGGTCGTGTGTTGTATTATACTTCACGGATGCTAAAACAATCCCTTCATTTGAAGCCACAGATTGATCATGGAAGAGCATTTTCATCTCATCCGTGGCTGCTGGATAACTTTTCCAGTCTTGGCATCAAGAAGAAATGTTGCCACGATTTTAGAACCTTGAATAAGAGATCCATCCGACCACATTTGAGGTGTACTATCAACGAGTTCTGCTGGTGTCTTTGGAAGAATCTTTGTTCCAGAATGCTTATCGTAGGCAATTAAGTTTCAATTTTTTTTCCACAAAATAAGAATTGATCCTCTTTCACATCCGAGTAGCCAAGTTTAGGCTCTTTGTCGATAAGCACACTAGCATTGTCATTTTCATAAGAAAATGTCTGGTGATATGAAAGCGAGGAGCCAGATAAGAATGATCAGTTAATGTTGCGAGATTTGATATTCGTAGCATATGCAGTGCCATCCCATGAAGCAATTAATACATTCTCTCTGGAGTTTTTGGTGATGAATTTAGGATGATCTTCTTCATACATTACTTGATATGAATTGATCTACTCTTGTGTTGGAACATACTCAGGTGGAGGATTATATGATTCTTTGTGCCCAGATAGCCTTGGTTTTGGAGGGGGGATATAAATCAACCCAGTAATTCCAATCTTAAAACCAAATTCCAATTCTGATTTTGAATTCCAAATTTTGTTTTTTGCATGCTTTTTGAACTTCTGAACCTGAGGCATAAAACTTTTACATCTGCTCTCAAGATTATAATCTTCATCTTTTACCACATCATGTTTAGAAAAAATTCAGGCAACTTATGAGAAAACTGACCAGGGCAACCAAATATTTGAAGTTTTGAAATAAGGGCACTAAAAGTACGCTTACAAATTACCAATTAAATATACATTAGTAATCATAACCAATAATAATCTTTCCTTCTAAACTAAGATTAATAAGCAGTATTATTAATTTGAAATCTAAACTGCTTTTCAATTAAAATATAACCAAAAAAAATTAGAACTTTTTATTTTTATAGAAAATGAAATTTACAAAACTTGAGTACAAGACCTAAATTAAAATTCAAAATTACTTTGAAGATTCTACTCATAAAATTTTATATTAAACATTTTTCTTTATAATACTATAATGGTTTACAAAAATAAGATATAAATGAAGAAAGACTCTTCTTACCTTGATGAGAGATTTTATAAAAATGATATTTTAGCAAGAAAGTTTGAGAATATTGAAGTGCTTCTTGAATGAAAAGAAATGTTATGACTGTCATTCTCAAGGACCCCTATTCAACGTGGATTGCTAGGGACATTTTAATGTCTCTAATAAAAAAAATTCGTAACCAAAATTATTTAAATATTAAATAATGATTTCATATTATCATTATATTACATTGGTAAGAACATGATGCATATTTTCCTATTTTTAAACTTATAAGATACCTTGCACTGCAGTTGTTCTGACAAAAGCAAAAAAAGTTGAAACAGAATTCAGTAAAAAGATGCCTGCAATACAAATATAAGGACAAAGAAAGCAAGAAAAATATAAAAAAATATTCCATAAAAATAAGAAAGAAGAGATGATATATAATGAAATAATCTTACATAAAAATAATTAGAGAAGAAATTTATATAAATAAATAGTGAAGTAAAGGAATGATAGCAATTTCAGTTTATTGAAATCTAAGTCAAATTTACTTAATTTTGGCAGTAAACTATGTGCGTGTTTTAAAGTACGGTATGATCAATGTCTTAATGTATGGGGATTTAAGCCAAAATGTAGAAGACTTACGCTTATTGCATGCGAGGTCTTAAGAATTATCTACATGTTGGCATTGGATTTTTTTATTGAGATCCACATTTTCTACGGTAAACAGATCTTTCCATAAAAGTATACACCAGAAACTTTAAAGTATTTATGGAATTTTAAAAATTTAATAAATAGAAATTCAAAGTCCTTAAGAATGAATAAATAAAAACAAAGTTAGAGAAATAGATATATTATAAGACAACCACATCAGAAATAAACAGAAAAGAAAAAAGCCAAAGTAAATCTTAAATTACTTTAACAACTTGTAAATAATAAAATAAAAGAAAATTTAAATGAAACCGTCATCCTTCTTATCTATTCCATACAAGTTTTGTTATTAAATAAAACAAACTTGCTATATATACCTCTATATATATTACGCCGAGAGTAATCGTTCTCGAGGCGCCTATTTTTATTTAATCCCAAAGTTATTTTAATCGAAGTTGGGATTAATGAAAATAAAAATAGGCGCCTCGAGAACGATTACTCTCGGCGTAATATATATAGAGGTATATATAGTTAGTGGCAGTCGCGGCGCAATAGGAAAAATATTTACTTTTTATTTTTTATTTTGATAAGGTTATTATAAATTTGTTAATTGATTTTTAATTAGAGTTGTATGAAGTTAGTATAAAATTATGCTTCAAAATATTTTTAAAAATTTAATATAAGGAGTTTAATATAGATTAAAAATATATATTTTATTTTTGGGATATTGTAATGTAAAATGTTATAGTCATACATAGATATATGGTTAGGGACAAAGTTACCATTATAGTTAATGTTAACCTTAGGGATAGAATTAGGGTTAGGGTTAGCATTAGAGTTAGGGTTGGAGTTAGGGTTAGGGTTTGAGCTATGGTTAAGGTTAGGGATAGAGTTATGGTTATGGTTATTGTTAGAGTTATGGTTATGGTTTAGATTAGAGTTATGTTTATGGTTAAGGTTAGGGTTAATGTTATGGTCATGGTTAAGGTTAGGGTTAGAGTTATGGTTATGGTTATGATTAGGGTTAGTGTTAGGGTTATAGTAAGGCTAACATTAGAGTTATGCTCATGGTTAAGGCTAGGGTTAGAGTTATGCTTATAGTTAAGGTTAGGGATAGGATTAGAGTCCAATTATGGTAGAGTTAGAATTAGGGTTAGAGTTAGGTGTAGAGTTATGTTTATGGTTAAGGTTAGGGTTAGAGTAATGCTCATGGTTAAGGTTAGGGTTACGGTTAAGGTTTGAGTCAAATATTATTTTAAATTTAATATAAGGAGTTTAATTTAGATAAAAATATATATTTTAGTTTTGGGATATTGTAATGTAAAATGTTATAGTCATACGTAGATATATGGTTAGGGACAAAGTTAGGGTAAGGGTTTGAGCTAGGGTTAAGGTTAGGGTTAGGGTTAGATTCTAATTATGGTAGAGTTAGATTTATGGTTAGAGTTATGGGTAGGGTTAAGGTTAGTGTTAGGATTAGAATTAGGGTTAAGATTAGGATTAGAGTTAGGGTTAGGATTAGGGTTATAGATAGGGTTAGGGTTAGGGTTAGGGTAAGGTTCTAGGTTAGGGTTAGGGCTAGGGTCAGGTTTAGGGTTAGAGTATGAGTTAGGGTTAGAGTTTGAGTTAGGGTTAGGGTTATAGTTTGAGTTAGGGGTAGACAGAGCATTATAATTTGGGTTAGGATTAGGGTTAGGTTTAGGGTTTGAGTTAGAGTAATTTTTAGAGTTAGGGTTAGAGCTAGAGCTAGAGTTAGAGTTAGGGTTAGAATTAGGGTTAGTTTTAGGGTTTGAGTTACCAATAGAGTTAATTTTGCAGTTGGGTTAATGTTAGAGTTAGGGTTAGGGTTAGAGTTTTGAGTCAAGGTTAGGGTTAGAGTTAGGGTTAGGGTTAAAATTAAAATCCAATTATGGTAGAGTTAGATTTACAGTTAGAGTTATGGGTAAGGGTAGGGTTACGCTTACAGTTAGGGTTAGAGTTAGATTTAGGGTTAGGGTTAGGGTTAGGGTTAGGTTTATATTTAGAGTTAGGGTTATATATAGAGAGAGTTATATCAATGTTAAGGTTAGGGTAAGGGGATTGAGTCAGGGTTAAGGTTAGAGTTAGGGTTAGGGTTAGGGTTTCAGTCAGGATTAAAGTTAGGGTTAGGGTTAGAGTCTAATTATGGTAGAGTTAGATTTACAAAAAGAGTTAGATTTAGGGTTAGAGTTAGGGGTAGGGTTAGGGTTAGGGTTAGGGTTAGGGTTAGAGATAGGGGTAGACAAAGGGTTAGGCTTAGGCTTAGGGTTAGGGTTAGGGTCAAGGTTAGGGTTAGGTTTAGGGTTAGAATATGAGTTACAGTTAGAGTTTGAGGTATAGTTAGGGCTATAGTTTGAGTTAGGGGTAGACAGAGTATTAGAATCCTAGCTACGATTAGGGTTAGGTTTTGGGTTACGGTTATGGTTACGGTTAAGGTTAGAGTTAGGTTTAGGGTTATAGTTATAGTTAGGGTTAAAGTCCAATTATGGTAGAGTTAGATTCAGGGTTACAGTTAGTGGTAGGGATAGGGTTACAATTATAGTTAGGGTTAGGGTTAGGGTTAGAGTTAAAGGAAGGGTTATAGTTAGAAGTTTTCTTATGGTCACAGTTATAGTTAGGAGGGGAGTAAGGGTTGGGATTTTAGATTATATTTATTATTATATAAGGTGCCCTATATAATAATATGTATATTCCCATGCTCATGGATAAGGTTAGGGAAAGAAGTAGGACTGTGGTTATTAGTGTTACATTTAGAATTTCATTTAGGAGGGCATTGTGTGCTATTTTTTCCCCCTATTCAACCCATCACTGATGTCTAATCTGAGAGACCTTAAATGGGATAGGTTCTTTACAGAGGGTTAACATCGCTAAAGTTTGCGGCTAACATTTTGTGTTGGCTCAGTTTCTTCATTGACCACGCTGGATCATTTTTTCTTGGTCGGGTTGATTCATGCTGCGAGATTCGATAACTCTTATTTCTTTGCGAGCTATCTTCCCATCTTCCCAAAAGTGCAAGATGTTGCCATGCATTCCCATTCTAACGTTTGTTTATATGCTAGTGTCTTCGAAACACTCTAAAGCCTAGAATTGCACAAGATGCTGCCATGCATCTCCATTCTAATGCATCGTCATGCTACATTGTTTCTTCAATTCTCTAAAGCCCAAAATTGCATCATGCTACCACGCATTGCCTTTCCAACATTTCCTCACTCCACAATGCTTTCATGAGTCTTTAAGACCCAAAATTGTGCCACATGGAGGGGGTTCACACCTTTTGTGCTATCTGCTTCGTTTGTTGGGAGGAATCTCTTCACTACATCTTAGTCATCCATTGGAAATAAAGCCAATCTTGATCGACGAATGTGACTTAATCCTTCATTGGGAGGAGTTTCCTCGTTGCATCTCAATCATCCTTTTTGAGGGGAGAATCTACATCGACGGTTGTGACTTAATCCTTCATTGGTGAGGATTCACAATGCATCTATGCCGTCTATTTCAAGAGGAAGACCTTCATCGATGACCATCATTCATTTTTGGGGAAACCAAATTCCCCCTTGGGATCAACCTTGCATTTTTTGTGGGAGGTTAAGACATCATGTTATCTCTTTTCATAGTTTTTTGCCAGCGACATGAATGTCTTTCCTCTTCTTTCCATGAGTCTCCATTCTAGCGCCTCCTTAAGCTGCATTGTTTCTGCAATGCTCTAAAGCCCAAAATTGCATCATGCTACTACATGTCACCTTTATGACATTTCCTCACTCTGTAGTGCTTTTGCAAGGCTCCAAGACCCAGAATTGTGCCATGTAGCGGGGGTCCGCACCTTTCGTGCTATGGTTACAATTTAGATTTTAGGGTTATGGTTAGAATCAAGGTCAATTCTAGAGTTTATAGAATATTTATAGTTAAGATTAGGGATTAAATATACATGAGGGTTAGCATTGGGTTGTATGATAATTACAGTTAGGATTATAGTTAGATATATCATTTAGATTAGGTTTTAGTCAGGGTTTAATTAGACTTAAGATTAGGGTGAGGATCAAGGTGAAGTCTATATTAGGGTTCATATCATGGTAGGATTGAAACTAATGTTAGGGTTAACATTGAAATTATGATTAGGGGTAAGGTGAAGATTTATATTTGGTCATGATTGTGGTTTGTGCTAGGATTAGGGTCTAAGATATGATTAATTTTATGATTGTACCTTTAGGGTTAGGGTTTTGTTTAAGTTTATGATTATGGTTACAACTATGGTTTATGGTTCAAGTTTAAAGTTGGGAATGTGATTAGGATCAGGGATTAGTAAATTTTTTAAGAGTTCGGTTATAGGTTTACACCATGGTTAGGACCTTGGGACTGGATTTAGAGTTTAATATCATGGTTATCCATATAGGTAGGTTTAGGATTTTGATCAATATTTTGGAGTTTTTTTTTACATTATGGTTAAGGGTTAGATTTTAGGGTTAGGACTATAACCAATATTAGTGTGTAGGTTTTTGGTTTAGATTATGGTTTGGACTGAGATTTTCATTATATCAATAGGGATATGTTTTAGTGCTATAATTATAGTTTAATGTTGGATTATAGTTATATTGTACATCATTGTTGGGGCTAGGGCTAAGGTAGGGGTTGTTGTTAGGGTTAACTAAGGATGACAATTAGGATGGTTTATCTTTTCAAGTAGAAAAAAAAACTCATATTGATTCAAAAACAAAGAAATTATACTTCGAAAATATTTTTCTATGTCATAATAGATTCATTTATTTTAATTATTGTATTAGTTAATGAGTTGTTTGATGTTTCAAAGTAAACATGGCTTATTTTATTTAAATTTAAATAATATTATTTTTTTGAATTGAATTTAGCTTAATTGTTAATGATCATATTTATATTTCTAATATTAACTCCAATTTGATCAAAGACCAAATATATTTTTGGTATTTTTGTAAACGAACTTGCTTAACACTTCCCTATTTCAAAGTTAATAAAATATCATTTCTATTGTCTTAGATTTGAGAGTAAGTATATTAAATAAGTAATAATAAATGAACATTATGATTAATATATTTCTAAAATAAAAATATATTACTTAAAAACTTGTTTACTTTAAATGAATAAAGTACTCATTTACTTGTAAATTTTAAAAATAGAAATTAATCTACATATATATAAAATATTTATTCATTTTCCTATTTGCATACAAATTAATTAAAATCTAAACTTTAAACTACATAAATATTTTTAAAATATATATCCATCAATAAATAGTTTAGAATAAAGTAAAATCTAAAAATTAGACACATATAGAATCTTTTTAATTTCTATATACATGTTTTTCTAATTTATTTCTACAAACATGCAACTGATATTTCTATTATCCATTTTTTTCCATTCTAAAAAAATCTAGATGTAAATAGAATTTTTTTAGATGCATGCAATCTTTCTAATTTTTTCTACATACATATATTAACATTTCTATTTTATATTTTGTTTTTACATTATGGTTATTTCAATCAAAATATGTAGATGTAAATAGAATTCTTTTCAAAAAAATTTATTTAAATTTAAATAACATTATTGTTTTGAACTGAATTTAGCTTAATTGTTAATGATCATATTTATATTTCTAATATTAACTCCAATTTGATCAAAGACCAAATATATTTTTGGTATTTTTGTAAACGAACTTGCTTAACACTTCCCTATTTCAAAGTTAATAAAATATCATTTCTATTGTCTTAGATTTGAGAGTAATTATATTAAATAAGTAATAATAAATGAACATTATGATTAATATATTTCTAAAATAAAAATATATTACTTAAAAACTTGTTTACTTTAAATGAATAAAGTACTCATTTACTTGTAAATTTTAAAAATAGAAATTAATCTACATATATATAAAATATTTATTCATTTTCCTATTTGCATACAAATTAATTAAAATCTAAACTTTAAACTACATAAATATTTTTAAAATATATATCCATCAATAATTAGTTTAGAATAAAGTAAAATCTAAAAATTAGACACGTAGAATCTTTTTAATTTCTAAATACATGTTTTTCTAATTTATTTCTACAAACATGCAACTGATATTTCTATTATCCATTTTTTTCCATTCTAAAAAAATCTAGATGTAAATAGAATTTTTTTAGATGCATGCAATCTTTCTAATTTTTTCTACATACATATATTAACATTTCTATTTTATATGTTGTTTTTACATTATGGTTATTTCAATCAAAATATCTATATGTAAATAGAATTCTTTTCAATAAATTTAGATGTATATAGAATTCTTTTAATTTTTTAGATACATAAAATCTTTCTAATTTTTTTCTACATACATAAAAGAATAATTTCTATTTTCTATTTTCAAAAAAAAGCTATCATAAAGATTGATAAAAAAATTGATTGCATATGCATTCTTTAGTTTGTGCACTAAATGCACAAAATAAATTGTATAGATTAAAACTTCCCATGCTGGGCATGGGAATATACAATAGAAATATTAGTTACCAAGAATAGTCGGCCATAAGCAATCAAATCTTAAACTCTGCAAAATTTCTTGCAAGCAATCTTTGTTCTGTCTTTGGCTGAAAAGGAAAAAAAGAATTTCAGATCTGAGATTGTTTAGATTGCCCTATTCGATTCAAAAAGCCATGGAAGTCACGGCAATTACATCTCCAAGAGGCCTAATGTGCCTTGATTCAGTACCCACATGCTTATCTCCACGAAAAACTCTGCATAGGTCCTCCAGTGGCCTCAATTTCGGTCATATGAACAGAATTCTAAATCTAAATGAAATTAATTAAAATTGAAATATAAATCAAAGTAGAATATTATAACTAATTTTGAATTTCAATTTACTTCTACATCTAAATCTAAATGAAAATGTAAATAAAAAATAGAAATCTCACCTGCAAAAATATTACTCCAAAACTTCAATTTACTCCTATTCAAAAACTCCAATCTAATCCTCCAATAACCTCCACCTCTTCCTTCCTACAAAAACATAAAATGAAAGTGAAATGAGGAGCCTTGGTTTTATAACTTCTGAGAGGCTCCTCATATCCCCCAACAGACGTCTCTTCACATTCCACGAATTTGTTTCAAATTCCCCCACTCCCCACAAAAAAAAAGCATGAATGTGCATGCAAAATTATATTTAACAAAAAAAAAAATCATATTGAAATTATTTCGCCCCTATTTTTTCGGGCCCTATTTTTTCGGGTCCTACTTTTTCGGGCCCTACTTTTTCGAGCCTATTATTTCAGCCTCCATTTGGCTTCCTATTATTTCGGCCAGCTATTATTTCGAGAATTTTTTTTTAATATTTAATTTGGAAGTTTGTAACTGTTCCCAATTCTTTTTTATTGACAAAGAATCTTGACATATTCCCGTGCTGGGCATTTGTGCTGCCATTGTATAGAACGCCTCTCGACGTAATAAACATTTGTATCCACACAAACTGTTCTTATAATTCAACTGAAAAACACTCTAAAAAGCTCCACGCATCTTAAAAGACATAAAAACACTCACACACAGCTTAAAGATGGGAAACGAAAAGCTCATTTTGACAGTGTTCTACTAAACACTTATTATTATAAGAAGTCCACAGATCCTTTGAAAAGGAAGAAAGAGTAGATTCATTTTTAATCGCAGCAGGACAACATCTAACACATTCCACTCCCAATTTTCCTACAACAATTATAACATCATTTCATCTTTGTTTATTGTTAATAATATATTACAAAGTCAATTATTATGATAATAGATAAGGAAAATTATCCGACCTAATGAAAAGTAAAATAAATCATTGCAAAATCTGATTGAAAAAGATACTTCAAGTCATTTTCATAAATTGCAAAAATCTCCTAATCTTTAATTAATAAAAGTAGTTGTAAGCAACTATAACTGTTTACACTTACTAATAGAAGTTGCGTAAGATGCTTCATTAAGAATGGCGGTGAATAGCAGGAACAAGAAAAAGCACAATAAAAGTCCCGCTGCACCATGCTGGTAAGCTGCCATCTTAATGCTAATTGATTTTACTGCCTTTGCATTGCATTCAATCTGAGTAGTCTTATTAGGGATTTACAGCAGAAATAGGGCGATGGATTTCGTGGATATGCTCGATTAGATCAAAGAAATTGCATTGGTTTTTAAGAAGCTAATGGCTGAAGTTGACAATAAAAATAAAAGTGTCCAGCTATTAATTGATATTGGAGATGCCGTGTATCAAATCAGGTATTAAATCTGGTATTCAATTTATCTTTATTTATAATTTGGTCATTATTTTCTTAAAAAGAGAATACTTTTTATTTGTAGTTATAAATTAATATTAATTTGTAATTTTAGTTTGGTCATTATTTTCTTAAAAAGAATATTTTTTATTTCAAGTTATATATTCATTTTTATTTTTATTTTTATTTAAATCTTTTGTAACTTTTAAAGAAAAATCAATTTCTATATTTATAATAGAGAAACTAATTGATATATAATAGAAAAAATAATTGATCTATAAATATCCTTAAGAACTTTTTATTTTAGAGTTCTGCCTTACATGGAATTGGGTATATAACATAAACATTGGCCTTCTCTCTTCTCTCAATTTGATGGTGGAACATGTTTTTATAAATAGCTCTCTATATGTCATGGATGGTGTTGTATTAGTTAAGAACAAATAAAGATGTTATCTTCCTTGAGAGGAGACATAAGCATTAATAGATATGTGGTCTCATGAGCAAAATTATATAAAAAATGAGAAGTAAGAAATCAGGAATTAGATCTCAATTAGTGGTGGCACAAACTTAATAGGCATCCTAATCCACTTTGCACTATAATCCACATAGATGTGTACTCACTATAATTAGTTGCCAAAGTGCAGCTTTTTATGACCTTATGGTACAAGTAGACTTCTCCATTTTCCAATAGAGTACAACTACCAACAACCATCTATTTTGGAAGTTTTTTACTTCCATCATATATGACCTATTGATGGCCTACCCTCATAGAAATGATGGGACATGAGAAAGGTCTGCTCTTTTGGTATAATGAACTACATTAACCAACATTGTTCAATAACCATTCTTTGAGACAATTTGTAGAGGGCTCTAGAAGGAGAGGAGCTTACCTTTTGACGGGAAGAAATTGAATACGACCTTCCTACAATTTAAAAATTATCTATGATTAATTATCAAATGAAGCAACTATTTAAAACAATTATCAAAATTATAAGTTGTCATTGATGTTACCAAACAATGAACGAATGACATTATTAACCACTCATTTTCAGTATTGACAGAGTAATCAGGTATTGAAGAACATTCAATGAATGTTAACTAAGTAGTCAATTAATAAATGATATCATGCTTGTAGTGTTAAAATTGAGTGGCTAGGCATCAAATGATTCCCAGTGTTAACTGAGTGGTCAGGCACCAAAGGACTCCTAGTGTTAACTAAGTGTTCAATCTCGATATTAACTGAGTATCAACAAAATACAATTGTCTAATAATTAACTAGTTGAGGCTAACTCTTTGGATGTTTAGTGATGAACTGAATGTGTGTTCAAGATGACTTGATAAATCTTATGATATATATGAAAGGTCAAGTAGTGAGGATAAAATGAACAAGTTGAACAAAGGAATATGTAGAGCAGGAAAGTGAGGAAGTTAAGTTACAAAGGATATTTTGATTAATAAGGATCTGGAGATCAAGGTAGAATAGAGATCTAAATTCACAAAGGAAGTTTCTTCTTAAATTAGGTCAATTTTTTTTTAACCTTTCAACCATTGTAGTAGCGAAGAAATCTCTTAATAGAGTTGACTTAACAATCATTTTGTAAATACTCTAGCAACATGACATTTCAAGATTGAAGTGTTTGAATACCTCTAACTAGGCTACTCCTAATAGAGTGATCTAAATCCTTTAATAGTGTCATACTTAAGAGTATTTTGTAACTTTTAACAACGTTGGCTTCTAATAAGGCTCACTTAAGAAGAGTGAAAAATGTTGTGACTAGTTCCATGGTGGTTTTCTCAAATTGGGTTTCCATGTTAAATCTTGGTGTCATCTATGTTCATACTATTTTCTTTATGCTTTATGTTTATGCAACTAAGTTTTTGAAGTATTAGATAGCAGCAAAGAGATGGGGGATCACCCTAAGAAACAAAAATGTTGAAGAATCAAGTGGAGGTAACTAGTTATCTACCTTGTGCCATCTTTAAACTTCAAAACACAAAATATGTCCATAGAATAATTAACTCTACTATGAATCCTTAGTCTAATGTGCATAAAAAATTATAAAATAAACCAATAGCTTCTAAACAAAATGTTGCTATTAACCAACATAAACATAAAAACTAAACCCTCATGGGGTACCAAGTTCAAAGTATTGAGCATAAAAACTTCAGAGAAAAAAACTAGATCTAGAGCTAGCTGCCCTCTTCCTTCCATTGCTTGACTTAATTCTTTTCCTCATGAACATCCTTGTTCACATCCTCCTCCTCCACCTTAACCAATTTATCCATGATTTTTTTTAGCCAGTCCTCTACTAGAAACCCATAGATGGATCGGGTAGTCTCAATAGTTTCACCTAGGTCCTTCTCCTCCTTGTTAACATGTCAAAAGTATTAAGTTATGGCCATAGAGTACATGACCTTGGTGGAAAGCTCTACCAAAGTATCAAATCTCTAGCAGAGACTAGTTTAATTTTCAGCGAGGTCCTTCATAGACTGCTCTAGCTTTTCTAGTATTTCCTTACTATGATTGTGTTTCCCTTTCTTCCTAGTATCTTTGTTGGTTTCTTTCC
Source organism: Cupressus sempervirens (assembly GCA_028749045.1). Lineage (NCBI taxonomy): Eukaryota > Viridiplantae > Streptophyta > Pinopsida > Cupressales > Cupressaceae > Cupressus > Cupressus sempervirens. Next base: position 427,003,301 of record CM053786.1, read on the forward strand.
TAGGGGAAGTGATATACCCCCCAAATCATATTCAAGGTAGCCTCTAAGGTGTCAGAGATATGGGAAGGGTTAAGAAGGCTAGGGCCTGGCTTGTTTACCTAAGGCAATCTCTTATTTCTTGCATATTTGACATCACTATCAAAAGACTTAGAGGTGGAATCTTTCTTGGGGTGACTTAAATTTCTCTAACTAGAGAGGTTTACTAGTTCTTCTGGTGCTCTGTGAACCCTTCCTAGTATCTAAATCTAACTCTATGAGGCTAATTTTGCTAGGGTTTTCTTGAACTTCTTGTGGATAGGGCTAAGGCTTGGGTCTAAGGAGACTTGAGGGGTGATAGAGGTGAGGGGTTAATTGAGAGAGGTGGGTTTTGGGCTATGTGTTGGATATACAGTTTGGTCATAAGCCCCTAATGGATCAAGTAGAAATTTTTACCTTGCTCTTCCTCTTGGCCATAAAAATACAATCTTCTAGTGAATGCAATAATAGAAACAAGAAGGAAATGTGATCAAGATTCCTAAAGTGATTCAAAATAGGGAAGTGGTAATAATATGTTACCTGAAAGTGGTCCTCTAGGGTGATATACCACATGATTGCATAATAGATGGTGTCCCAAGTATCAGGGAGGTCTTTCCATGAAAATCCTCTGCATATTTGCATCAGTTCCTCCTTGAGTTTGAAAAAATTTCTCAGACTACCTTCATCATTGACCTTATATCATTTCTATCTTTTCTTGCCTTCCATAGTAAATTCTCCAACCCTCATAATGGTTTCCTTGGAGATCTAAAATCCCATATCATTGATAGTCACCTTTCTATCCTTCCAAGTCCAGAAGAATTGCATCAAGACAATCTCGTCGTGCTTTCCCATATGCTCAATATAAAATAAGAGATGACCTTCCTGCAAGTAAACCATCACTGCCTCACTACTATGGATTCTTTCCTCCACATTGACTAGTTTAGTACGATCACTAGCACCCCATGCCTTCACCTAGTTTGACAACTAATTCTTTAGACAATATATCCTTGTTATAGGTATGGAAATTTCCAAATATAAAATGAAAAGCCTCAATGATAAAAATGAAAAGGCATTGCATACTCATCATAACTCCACAGTGCTTCCTAAAAAATTAAAATTCACCCTCCACAACATGTGTGAGTGATCTCTTACAATTTATAAATGGTCATTGCCAACTATGATTTGTGTGGGAATTCTGCAACTTGTCATTTTAATCATTAGTTTGTTCACTATATCTTGCTAAATCCCCCCTCTTTGTCCTTTTTTGGTAGTAATCAATACTTATGGTAGTTGAAACATTAATGTATATCATCATAAAATCTTTCCAAACAAGCCCTTTATGAAGCGCCTTGTGTTCACACCTACATGCAAAAATAGAAGCTTGACACTTGTTATGGTTATTCATAAGGCATTACTGAAAGTATGCTCCCTTTCCATGATGACTTGCATTGATGATGGCAATAATATAACATCCTCCCATTCCACTAATCTCATGACACCATGATAAAATCTAGCTAGCTCATCCACCATGTCATTCCCTTCTGGATATATATGTGCCACTAGGATCTCATGGTAATATTCTATCAATCTTTGGATTTTATCAATTATGATTTTAGTCAACCAGTTGCTTCAACCCTCTCCCTTAGCAGTCTTGATGATAAGCATAGAGTCTCCCTTAATGGACAACTTATTGATTACATGAGCTCTCACAATTCTCAACCCCTATAGGAGTTCTAGGACATCATTTTCATTGTTAGAGCCTCCTCAGTAATTTCTAGCATAGGTGACCACCATATTTCCCATGATGTTACAGAGGACACCTTCTGCTATGGTGCTACCCATCATGGCCAAGGCATCAAAGTTTAGTTTAAACCACAACAGAGGGGGTGTGTGCCACACTATCTTCTTCCTTTCCAAGATTTTTGAATTGTCAAATTGTGTCATGATTGGGTCAACATTCCAAGTTGAAGCCCATTTCATATCTAGACCACTCAAGAGGTTCAAAGGGGGCTTGTAATGCCACATCTTGCTACATTCCTTTATGAGCCTGATAATCTATTGAGCTACCCCAAACTAGTTGTGGCTTGTTCCATGAAGATTCTATTGTTCCTTTCCTTCTAGATATGCCAAGTAACATATAGGGGGATAATCAACCACAAGTTTTCAGGATTTGGGTGAGAAGTCAAACTGTTCTAGTGAATAAATTACTTTAATTCGCTCTTTATGCACTACTGGACCTCCTATAGTACAAGAACTTCCCTCCACACAATCGTGGCAAAGGGTCAGTGTATAAGATGGTGTGGAATAGATTCAACATCTTTGAGACATAAAATTCAATAGTTAGCAAGTTGACACCCTCTATGTTGGAGGTTATCAATAGTAAGGATTGACCCATGCATAGCTATCTACCAAAAGAAGTTTATCTTTGGTAGGATCCACAGGTGCTAGGCTCTTCTCCAATCAGCTTGGGCCACCTCCCCCACCCCATAGAACAAAGGTAAGTAGACCTAACTATAAACACCTTCGATGGTGTGAGTTTCCACACCAAGGAGGCCTCAATCAGATAGAGGGGGATCCTATAGGTATGGAGAAGGTTTTTTTGTTTCTGGGCAACCCCCAACTTCACAGGCTCAAGGTTTTGGAAAGTAACCCATTGTCTATTATGGGTGATGAAGTTTTGAATCTAAGGGCCATACAATCTAGTGCACTTCTCACACAATGATAAGAACCTAGTATGCATGAGTGTGTTGTCACAAATCCATTGATCCCCCTAAAAGTCAATGGAATTACCATCCCCCATAATCCAATGAAACCTCTTTTTCTGAATCTTTCTTGCTTTGACCACTTTGTGAGACTAAGTTACTGAAGGTTAAAATAGATTAATATATTAACAAGATTTATTTATTAATTGAGTGACCCCAATATCTTAGTTATAATCAATCTAGACAGTATTGCACTATTAGTGAAAAGTTTATTTTGACATCTAGGGACAAGGTTTTTTTTGTGGTAACTGATTCTCCTCTCCCTTCTCAGTTGCTCTATTCATTTCTAACAACAACTAACACAATTTTGACTTTTTTCTAGGGATAGTCCTCATATTTAACAAGGATTCTTAACTAGAGGGATACCACTTCTTATTAATAGTGAGCCACCAATATGACTATCTTATGAAATATTCCCTCTCTTGTCCATGATAGATACTATCTATACAAATAAACTTATATTAGAGATATTTTTCCTATTGTTAGTTATAATACTCACAATAAATGGAAAAAAAAATCATTTTAGAAGACTAAACCTAATTCGTCAAACATCTAAGTTGTGAAAGACTACATCACACTAGCTCATAAATTACCTCACTCGGTACTAAAAAATAAATTAATAGAGCAATTGAAATCTTACTAGCATCTTCAAGACAAGAGTCTTAGAAGTAGATACCTTAACCCAAAATCAAGCAAGAAGGTGAGATGATCACTCTAGTTTATTAAAAGAAAATCCTTACCAAGGTATGAGTTATGGTAGTTAGAATGGAGATAATAGATACAACCATTTTAGGTGTCAAAATAGAGTAAGAGATGGTTATAGGGTATGACCAACTATGTTTAAACCAAATCTACACCACATTCTCAAGAGTCTTGACTTTACCATCTACCATCCCTTGTGGATGGTCAAGTGTACTTTGGGTCACAAAGTAGATAAGGGAGATCAAGTATGATCCATGGTTTGGTGGTTAAATGCCCCATGCTTTTTCGCCCTATAAATGTGAAAAAAACTTGATTTTGTAGTACCCTCTTCCAAATAGTTCTCAACCACTTCCCAACATATTAAGAATTATATTTATTATGGTTGTAATTTTATTAGTTTAAAATGTATGCAAAGATTTATCTTGTAAAATTTGCAATTTAGTTTCTTAAGTAGCTCATGTTTAATTCCCTTTTATTTAAAGAAGTAATCATAAATTGTCAACATGTCCTTTATTAAATTATACTACTGACTCATTCTACTTTAAAACTATATCATTTAAATAAGACATAGTCATTTTATCTAGAAACCTTGAAAAATTAAACAAGTACTATAAATTAAATAGAATGTGTTGTCAAAAAGAACTTGTTGTAGTCTTAAGTGGACAACCTTTTATCTATAGTAAAAGGCTAGTGCATATATTGCTGAGAATAATGTCTAAACCTTGCAAGCTCTTTTTCTAAAAAACTCTAGAAAATTCTATTTGAAAAACTCTAGATTTTTTTTAGAAAACTCTAGAATTTGTTTGTGGTAGTTTTCCACATGTTTATGAGATGGGAAAAGGTGTATGAGTTGTTAAAAATGTGTCTAGTCTTTAGAAAAATGTAGAAGGGCTATTTTTTGAGTATAAACAACACATTATATGACTTTTATAGGGGTTTGAACTAGAGGACAAAATTATGGACGAAAATGGTATTCTTGGACTTACAAATTACAAGTGGGTAACATGTGGCATGGTTTTTTTACCCATGGTTTTGTAAAACCACAAATGGTTTTTAAGTGGAAAATCACTATAAAACAAGGGCTTGGAGAGGTGTGTGAATCATCGAGTTCATTTTTTAAGACTAGTGCTAGAAGGAGTCTCTCTAAGTTTGAGTTTGAGTTTGAGTTGTGGTGATGCACTCTTGTAAGAGCTTGCGTTGCAAGTGTATTGTAATCTTCTAGATTTGAGAATATATTGTGCGAGTTTTAGAGGGTGGATTTTTTTCTCCCATAAGGGTTTCCTCATGATAATCAGTGTTATGAGTTTACTATTATTTTAATTATATGGTATGCATTTCTTGAGATCTCTGCAATAGTTAGCTGAATTTGCATAATCATTCTCTCAAAGATTAGTGTAGGAAGCAATTTTGCACACTTTTTCTTCCTTAAAAAGTGGTATCAGAGCTTGGCTAGTGTTGGGTCTATTTGTTGGGTACAAGGTTTTTTTCTCTAATCAAGGTTTGAGTGGGAGCTTGAGTAGGGGGTTTGATTTTTGTGTTGTGGGATTACAAAGATGGCTAGCACATCAAGGAGGATTGATGTAGAGAAGTTTTTTGGCACAAACTTTGAAATGTGGAAGTTGAAGATGGAAGATCTACTAATTGATTGAGATCTATGGGATGTAGTTGATGAAAAGAAGTTGAAGCCCACAAATCTAACTTTAGTTGTAGAGTATGATGTGAGAGAGAAAAAAGATGAAAGTCTCATCATATTATGTCTTGCAGAATCAATATTGATTAATGTCCATGAAGAACCTATTGCAAAGAAGCTTTAGAAGAAGCTAAGTGGGACCTATCAAGTGAAATCACTTTTGAACAAGATTTTCTTGAGGAAGAAGTTGTTTATCTTGAGAATGGATAAAGGTGGACAAATTTTTAAGCATCTTGAAAGTTTTACTATATTGGTGACTTAGTTGAACTCAATTGGGGTGTTGATGGATGAAGAACAAAGGTGCCCAAATATTGCTATGTTCATTGCTAGACTCATGGGATAGCCTTGTCATGGCCATAGGGAGCACTTTATTTGTCTTGAAGATGGAGGACATTGTTGGTTCTCTTCTTTTTGAAGAGATGAGAAGGAAGGTCTCTTTGAATGCCAAAGAGGCTTTGAGTGTTCAATGAAGACCAAAGGAAAGAGGCAAGAACAAGAAGAAGCATGGCCATTCTAAGTTGAAGAATAAGAGGAGGTCAAAATTCTGTGGCAAGTCCAAGAAAATTTGCTAGAATTGTGGCAAACCTGGACACTTTCGAAAGGACTACAAAGAGGAAAATAAAAAGAAGCAAGATTCTGATTCTAAGTCCAAGAAGGAAGATGTAGATGCTTTCATCACAGCCTTGACCACTCATGCAGGTGATAATGCATGGTTGATAGCTTGAGAGTATTTTTTCACATGACTCCTAATAGAACTTGGTTTAGTAAATATAAAAAGTTTGATGGTGGTAAGGTGAATTTGGGTGATAACTTAGTTCTTGATATTGTTGGTTATGGAAGCATTCATGTGAAATTTCATAATGGTAGAAATAGAAGATTTGATGGTGTCTTGCATATCCTGAGACTAGTGAAGAATTTTTTATCTATTAGCAAACTAATAGATGTAGGTGTGCATGTATAATATTCTGAAACAACTATGAAAATGGTGAGAGGTGCTATGGTAATAGCAAGAGGAAGCAAATTGGGTACATTGTAAAAGCTTGATGCATGCACAATTGAGTGTAATAGTACTTCTAATAAGATTGTGAAGAGGACTACTTTTTTAGAGAAGGAGAGGGTTTCTATTTCAATAGATGGTCATGGTTTTTGGGTACCCAAGGGTGCTCTATCTACTAAATCAAAGTTACCTATGAAGAAGACTATGTTATGGCATTGGAGAGTCAGCCACATAGGTGAGAAAGGTCTATGAACCTTAAAGAACAAAAACCTTGTTGATGCAATGAATGACTGCAATCTTGATTTTGGTTTTTGTGAGCATTGTATCTATGGTAAACAAATCATGGGGTAAGTGCACCAAGTTGTGGTGCCAAAAGGGGGGTAAGCATACACCCCTTTTTTTTTTCTTTTTTTCTTTTTCTAAAATCAACAATTTCTAAACTTCAACAAGAATTTGAAGATAGTTACACTAAATTTTAAGATATGACAAAAACAAAAGTAGTAGTCCTTTGAATCTAGTTTCTAAACTACTAATTTTTTTTCAAGATGGTTTAGTTTTAGGCCCTCAAAAAAGGGGGCCATATAAAGTCGTACTACTTATTCCAAGAAAAATAACATAGTAAAAAATGTGGCCACTCTAAAATTTTAACTTTTTAAAAAAAATTCTTTAATCACTCTGGTAAAAAAGATACCTAACACTATTTAGTTTATTCCATAATTTTTGGGTAATTTTATAAGGTGTATTTTTTTATGAATTTTTTAATTGCACATCACAAAAATTTGAAATATTTGTATGCTCCCCTTAAAAATGTTTTAAAACTAATCAAAAATCAAAACATATTTTTTTCAAAGTGTGTAGAATAAACTCTAGTTTCTAAAAAACTAAGTTGTTGCAAAATTTGATGAATGAGCTAAAATCTATAGCCCAATTAGTACATGTTGGTTTTTGATGAAAAATGGACATACATTCAATAGAAATTATAGTTGCAAGGCTTGAAATAGTTCAAATAAAAAACAAATTATATGGTTATATAGCTAACACAGAGACCTACAATGTCACATAACCTAATTTTATCGATGCTCAACCACAAGGAAACTTGAAGGAGAGAACACAAGAAAAATCAATCACTTTTTGAATGTTTGTAGCAAAAAATGTCTTAGAGTAGTTTATAGATTCCAAACCTTTGTGTTGGATCCTTAAGGAAAAATCGAGCCTTAGGCTTGGTAGAATGCAAAGCTTTAAATAGTGCATGTGCACTATAGCATCCACACACTATTTAAAGGTTTTTAAAATTTGACTCTTAATAGTGCATGCACACTTTAGTGTGTATGCACTTTAGTGCACAAGCACTATTAATAACTAAATAGTGCATAGAGAGGGAAGGAGAGAGGCAGAGTGAGAGCAAGAGAGAGGAGAGGGGAAAGGGGGGGATGAGTGAGTGTGTGAGAGAGAGAATTAAGGAGATAGGAGAGGGGAGAGAGAGAGTAGGGGATGGGAGAGAGAGGAAGTGAGAGAGAGAGAGAGAGAGTAGCAATACAGGATGGGAGAGAGATTGAGAGTAGGGGATGGGGTGGGGAGAGAGAGAGAGGCAATGGATGTGTGTGTGTGTGTGTGTGAAAGAGAGAGGAGGGGATGGGAGAGGGGAGAGAGAGTAGCTTGAGAGAGAGGGAGAGGGAGAGAGAGAGTAGCATGAGAGAGAGAGTAGGTAGAGGGAGAGGGAGTGGGAGAGGGAGAGAGAGGGGGATGGCAGTGTGTGTAAGAGAGAGAGAGTAGGGCATGAGAGAGAGTGTAAGAGAGAGTAGGGGATGGGAGAGAGAGATTAGAGAGGGAGAGAGTGTGAGAGAGAGAGTAGGTGGTGGGGGAGGGAGTGGGAGAGGGAGAGAGAGGGGGTATGGGAGTGTGTGTGAGATATCTAGAGAGTAGGGGATGGGAGAGGAGAGAAAGGGGGTGGTGTGTGTGTGTGTGTGTGTGTGTGTGTGTGAGAGAGAGAGAGAGAGAGAGAGAGAGAGAGAGAGAGAGAGAGAGAGAGAGAGTGTGGGGAATGGGAGAGGGGAGAGAGAGAGTAGGGAATGGGAGAAAGAGTGTGAGAGAGTAGGTGGTGGGAGAGGGAGAGGGAGAGGGAGAGAGAGGCAGGATGGGAGTGTGTGTAAGAGAGAAGGGGGTGGCAGAGAGAGTAGGGGATGGGAGAGAGAGAAAGTGAGAGTAGGGGATGGAGAGAGTGTAAGAGTGAGAGAGAGAGTACAAGGTAGTAGAGAGAGAGATGGGGATGGGAGAGAGAGAGAGTGTGTGAGAGTAGGGGATGGGAGAGAGAGTAGGTAGTGGGAGAGGGAGTGGGAGAGTGACAATGAGAGAGAGAGAGAGGAGGATGAGAGTGTGTGAGTGAGAGAGAGTAGGGGATGGGAGAGGAGAGAGAATAAGGGATGGGAGAGGAGAGAGAGAGAGAGTGGAGTTGGGAGTGTGTGTGTGTGTGAAAGAGAGAGTAGGGGATGGGAGAGGGAGTGGGAGAGGGAGAGGGAGAGAGAGGGGGGATGGGAATGTGTATAAGAGAGAGAGTAGGGTATGGGAGAGAGTGAGAGAGAGAGAGTAGGGGGTGGCAGAGAAAGAGTAGAGAGGGAGAGAGTGAGAGTGAGAGAGAGATAAGGCAGTGGGAGAGTGAATGAGAGAGAGTAGGGGATGAGAGAGGAGAGAGAGTGAGAAAGAGAGGGGGATGGGTGTGTTTGTGTGTGAAAGAGAAAGAGTAGGGGATGAGAGAGGGGAGTGAGTGAGGGAGAGAGAGGGGGATGGGAGTGTGTTTAAGAGAGAGATTAAGGTATGAGAGAGATTGTGAGAGTGTGAAAGAGAGTAGGGGATGGGAGAGAGAGTGAGAGTAGGGGATGGGAGACAAAGAGAGAGTAGAGAGGGAGAGAGTGAGAAAGAGAGATAATAAGCAGTGTGAGAGGGAGTGGGAGAGGGAGAGATTGAGAGAGGGAGATAGGAGTGTGTAAGAGATCTAGAGAGTAGGGGGAATGGGGGTGTGTGTTTTTGTAAGAGAGAGTAGGGGATGGTAGAGCGGAGGGGAGTAGCCCGAGAGAGAGAGAGAGAGAGAGAGAGAGAGTGTAAGGGATGGGAGAGAGTGAGTAGGCAGTGGGAGAGGGAGAGAGAGAGGGGGGATGGGAATGTGTGTAAGAGAGAGAGAGAGAGAGAGAGAGAGAGAGAGAGAGAGATTAGGAGATGGGAGAGAGTGTGTGAGAGAGTAGGGGGTAGAAAAGAGAGAGTATAGGATGGGAGAGAGAGAGTGAGGGTAGGGGAGAGGAGAGAGTGTGAGAAAGAGTAGGGGTGGTAGAGAGAGAGTAGGGAATGGAAGAGAGAGTGAGAGTAGGGGATGAGAGAGAGATAGAGTAGAGAGGGAGAGAGTGAGAGAGAGAGAGAGAAGGTAGTGGGAGAGGGAGTGGGAGTGTGTATGAGAGATCTAGAGAGTAGGGGATGGGAAAGGAGAGAGAGAGGGGGGGGATATGAGTGTGCATGTGTGAAACAGAGAGTAGGGGATGGGAGAGGAGAGAAAGTATCCTAAGAGAGAGAGAGGAGTAGCGGATGGGAGAGAGAGAGAAAGTGAGAGAGAGATTAGGTGGTGGGAGAGGGAGTGGGAGAGGGAGAGAGAGGGGGGGGATATGAGTGTGTGTAAGAGAGAGAGAGTAGGGGATGGGAGAGAGTGTGAGAGTGAGAGAGAGAGTAGGGGGTAGCAGAGAGAGAACAAGATGTGTGTGTGTGAGAGAGAGTGAGACTAGGGAATTGGAGAGAGAGAGTAGGTGGTGTGAGAGGGAGTGTGAGAGGGAGAGGGAGAGAGAGGGGAGGAGGATGAGAGACAGAGAGAGTACAAGATGGGAGAGGGGGAGAGAGAGAGTAGCCCGAGGGAGAGAGTAGGGGATGGGAGAGAGAGTAGGTAGTGGGAGAGGGAGATAGAGAGGGGGGATGGTAGTGTGTGTAAGAGAGAGAGAGAGTAGGCGGTGGGAGAGGGAGTAGGAGAGGGAGAGTGAGAGAGAGATAAGGGGATGAGAGAGGAGAGAGAGCAAGAGAGAGTAGGGGATGGGAGAGGAGAGAGAGAGTGAGAGAGAGTAGGGGATGGGAGAGGAGAGAGAGAGTGAGAGAGAGTAGAGGATGGGAGAGGAGAGAGAGAGTGAGAGTAGGGGATGGGAGAGAGAGTGAGAGAGAGTAGGAGAGGGAGAGTGAGAGAGACAGAGAGTAGGGGATGGGAGAGAAGAGAGAGTGAGAGAGAGTCAAGGATGAGAGAGGAGAGAGAGTAGGGGATGGGAGAGGAGAGAGTAGGATATGGGAGAGGAGAGAGAGAGTAAGGAGAGAGAAAGAGTAGGGGATGGTAGAGGGGAGAGAGAGTAGGTAGTGGGAGAGGGAGTAGGAGAGGGAGAGTGAGAGAGAGAGTAGGGGATGGGATAGGAGAGAGTGTGAGAGAGTAGGCAATGGGAGAGGAGAGAGAGTGAGAGAGTAGGGGATGGAAGAGAGAGAGTAAGAAAGAGTAGATAGTGGGAGAGGGAGTAGGAGAGGGAGAGCAAGAGAGAGAGTAGGGGATGGGAGACAAGAGAGAGAGAGAGTAGGGGGAGAGAGAGGATAGAGAGTGAGAGAGTAGGGCATGAGAGAGGAGAGAGAATGGGGGACGAGAGAGGAGAGAGAGTAGGGAATGGGAGAGGGGAGAGAGAGGGAGAGTAGGGGATGGGGGAGAGAGTAGGTAGTGGGAGAGGGAGAGAGAAAGGGGGGATGGGAGTGTGTGTGAGAGAGAGTAGGGTATGGGAGAGGAGAGAGGGTGAGAGAGAGTAGGTAGTGGGAGAGGGAGAGAAAGAGAGAGAGAGAGAGAGAAAGTAGGGGATGGGAGAGGGGAGAGAGACAAAGTAGGGGATGGGAGAGGAGAGAGAGCGTGAAAGAGTAGGGGATGGGAGAGGAGAGAGAGAGCGAGAGAGGGTAGGGGATGGGAGAGAGAGAGAGAGGGAGAGTAGGCAGTGGGAGAGGGATTAGTAGAGGGAGAGCAAGAGGGAGAGTAAGGGATGAGAAAGGAGAGAGAGTTAGAGAGAGTATGGGATGGGAGAGGACACAGAGAGTGAGAGAGAGTAGGGGATGGGAGAGGAGAGAGAGTAGGGGATGTGGGATGGTGGGATAGTGCATACATACTATAGTGCATATGTGCTTAAGAGGAGAGAGAGAGAGTGAGAGAGAGTAGGGGATGGGAGAGGAGAGAGAGAGTGGGGAGAGAGAGAGAGTAGGGGATGGGGGATGGTGGGATAGGGAGAGATTATTTTTTACATAGTGCATATGTGCTTTACAGGTTGTACGCACTATAGTGCTTACTCAATATATGAAAATAACAAAAAATGGTCATAACGCAAGTTTGAGTCCCTGTTGATCAATATAATACTTTTTGTTTGTTGTTGATTCTATTGTTCTGACAAAAACCATGTGTTTCAAGCTGTTGGAAGTTAGAAAACACTATTTGAAGGCATTTTGAACATTTTTTCATTCTATTTGAAGCTAGCAAATACCAAATTCAATTATTGGATATGCTATTTGAAGGATTTTTGAATATTCTTTCTATAGAAAAGGTTAGTGTAGTCCTTTTTAAATATTGTTTATTGTTATATAGAGATAAATTTGATTATAATTTGACATGTTTAATATATAGTGAATTCAATGAAATTCATATGTTTGAATGAATTGTTATTTGGAAATGGTTAGAAATTTGGCAAGTTGTTTAATATATATTGTGTATTCATTGAAATAATTGTAATTTTTATATGTATTTGAATAATTTGTAATTTAAAAATTGTAAGCAATTAAGGTTTTTGAATAATTTGACATATAAAAATCATCATTGTGCCAAGGAAGAAACGAAAAACTAAAACAAATGAAGAGAGGGAGAGAGATTTGGAAATTAAAAGAGATAAAATGAAACTACTACATGAACAAAGAAAATTGCAAAGCAATAATGAAGAATTGACTTTTGAAGAGGAACAAAAACCACCGATACAAAGAAACAAAGAGGAAGAAATGAAAAGACAAAGAGAATGAATAAGACTGCATGCTCAAGAAGATGATTGAATTGTGAAGCTACACCATCTTCCAATGTTGGAGTCATATCATCCTCTCATGTTGAAGAGACACTAATTTGTAGATCTGACGATATACACACTCCATCATGTCATGTTGAAGACATAACATCAACATATCAAGTAGGTGATATTCCATCTTTTGCATCTTATTTCTAAGGCATATCATCTTTGGTTCAAGGCACACAAAACACTGAACCTTATGTTGATGTTCAAAATGTTGAGGGAATAGAAGAAATTATAGCACCTTCTAGAATTCATTTTAGAAGACCAAAATATTTGATTGGTATTGATATTAACATTTTGAAATCAACGTCTGATAAGATTAGCAAGTGTACTTGTTAAAGAAAAGTTAATCATATGTGGAGATTATTCTTTGAAGAATTAAATATTACAGGTCAATACAATTATTTGTTAAAATGATGAAAAATTTTAAATTTAGACCTACCATAAATATTCTTGGGCTTAGAATGATGGACAATTCAAATGAAAAAGCAATGTAAAGAATCTAATGAGTGCTGATGACAAAGTGGGTTCTAAATCATGCACCAAAGATAGTAATATCATCTGACGAGTACTTACATCAACAATAGTAAGTACTCAAATGAAGAAAGTGTGATTCATGAGAAAGATAAGAAAACATTAAAAATTGGTAGAGGTACTCTAAGGAGAGCCATGCTAAGGCATGAGGGATTAAAAGATCCAAAAAAAAATGAGTTATGGACATTTAGTGGTAGACTAATGCAAAAGGATAAAGAAATTAGTGAAGCTATAAAATCATTGATCAAAGATTTTTAAAAAAATAACACACGTGTTTCCCCTAATCAAAGAGATGTTGTAAGGAGGATTGGTAGCCAAAATCATGACCCACATGTGAAACATTTTTTGGACTCAACTCAGACAGAATTTTTTATAAAATTTATTGGTATGTATCCTCAAATTTGAATAATTTAGAGATTTTTTGAAATGGATAAACCATTTTATGTGAAGATAAATCCCACATGCACAACTTGTTGTTGTAGGATACATACTAAATTTTCTAACCATTTTGATATTTTTAGGCATATGTGTGTGTTTTTGCATTCCAAATTTGTTTTGCAAGATTGTGAATGAATGAACCACCAAGATCTTCAAAGAATTCATATCCAACATTTTATGTGAAATAGGGGATGACCAACAATTTTACAAGACATCATGCTTGGATGGTACATGCTTATTTTGTTATTCTTTGCAACTTTTATAAACTTGTGAACATATGGATAGTACACATGCAATTGAAAATGAAATAGTAGATTATGGAAAATATATGACAATGACATATGCTATAAAAGATGGGAAACAAGGTAAAGGATGTGATTTAGTCATTGAAAAGATTCCAATGTCTCATTTCATGAAAATTTTTTATGAGTATGTAAGGCACACATAGAGCTCAATGGATGGATTTGCAATTCAAGTTGTGCAAGGATACATTTCCACTAGATACCATTGTTTTGGTCATAGATTTCATAGAGAACTACACACTACAACCACAAAATGAGGTGCAAGAAAAGTATTATACATCTCAATAGGTTTTTATATTTTTTCACATAACATTCATGCATTCACCTAGAAGTACTGAGGATGATAGGAATATTTTGAGGGAGTACCATTTTTACATTAGCAATGATCGATTACATTCTATGAAGTTTGTACATGGTTGTTTTCAACTATTTTATGGAGATTTCGCTAGCAGGGCATACCATATCATCAGCATATTATTTGATCGTATAATTGTGCATCTCACTTCAAGAATGCATAGATGTTCTACTGGTTGAGTAGGATGCATAGGTTGTGTAGAATTCAATATGTGTGTAATTTCACGAAGGCTGGTCATGGAAAGGGAGAGCGTGATGGTTTAGGTGCATGCATCAAAAGAGCCTAAGCTCATGAAAAACTAAAGTACAAAGATGGAGCAATATTAATTGATGCAAAATCCATCATCCAATGGTGTGATGATGCAATGTGTCTAGACCTAAGGAAGGTGAGTCTACGGTTCATAGATTTTTTTTGTTAATACATAATACTAACATTGGACCATATGAGGATTGTTGCACACTAACAAGAACAAGTGAGTTGCACTTTTTTACAAGCTTGAATACAAGTTCATGGAGTATCCACACACAAAAAATGATGTGCTATTGTCCATCATGTGTAGAGGAAAATTGATATGACTGTGAGTCAATTGAATGGGTGGACAAATGGGATATATGGGTTTTGGACCCAATTGACACCTATCATCCCCAACAAGCATGGAAATGGTAGAAATGGATTCATCTATTGAATTTGACTATTTGTCTGATCTAGTGCAACCCGATAATATATACATTTGTATATCTTTTTAATTTCAATATGTAATTTTATCACTTTTACCTAAGTATTTTTTGAATTAATGACCACATTTTGTACATTTATCACTTCAGGCCATGTTTTTGTTGTTATTGCACCTGAAGACAATGAAGAAGGGATAGATTATTATTTGTGTCATTGTGTCTAAGCCAAACAAAAATTGGATCACTCAGTTATAGAAAGTGAAGGTTTAGAGTACCATATCGGTGTGGTGGTTGTAACTAGCACATGGCTTAGATGATATTCTTTGAACAACCATAACTTGTGGTTATTCGAGGATTGGGAAATAGAGTGGAAGATTCTTCATTATTCAAACCTTTTTGTCACATCGAATGTCCACTTGATAAAATATGGTGGAAAACCACATAATAAGACTCTTTGGAAAGTTTGCGAGTCAGACCACGAGGCAATACTTGAGACATTAAAATTTAGAGTAGATCTAGTTGGTTTATTAGATTGAATAGGGAGAGAGAGAAAGAGTGGTGTAGGGTCACCTTGAATCATAGGGCCCTCACCTTTTCATTTTTGTTGTGTTATGCTCCAAGTGAGCCTTGTAAGTAAAATAAGCATTATTGGACCTAGGTGTGGTAGTTAGGGTATTGGATGTCATTTAATGTCCTTAGAAGAGTCACTATTTTGGCCTAAAAATCAAGGCATACATTGCCATAGGGAAATGAGTAAACAAAGGGATGAGTCATTAGCTTAGGGAAGGGTCCCTAGCATGGAATTTCTAAGGGATAGCCTAAATAACAAAGTTATAAGTGTTAAGACTTGATCAAGCAAGAAAAATCCAAAAGTTGCTATATTGCAATTTTGTAATTTATGTAAAATGCTAATTTTACAAGAAATTGTGGATTTGCCTTTTAAAACTTGAAGGACTCTGATGCAAACCATAAGGATGAAGGGGAAAGAACTAGGAGGAGATATAAAGACTTTCCAAACCCTAAAATGAGAGAAGTTAGTATCATTGTGTATGGTAAGAATGATATAGCATGATATTTTAGGGCAAAATGATGTAGCAAGCTAGGGTTGTGGGCTTCAATATACAATAACTTTTAGAAATTTTAGTGGTTTAGGCATTTAGTCCTATCAACAATCTATATGCTCCAAGGAAATGACCTATCAAGACTACCTTCAAGGATCCTAAAATGATGAATTTGGTTTTATAAGGCTTTCAATTGTTTACATTCAAGGAATTCTAAGACTTTACTTCAATCCCATATTCCCTCTTTACAAAACTCCCTTACATTGAACCCAAAAACCTAATACCCTACCAATCAACCTACTGCATACTTAGAATGTGAATAACTCTACTTTCTCTCAAAACACTTGCCAATCTAAAGATGTTTGCTAATACCCTTTTTAGAGTTCTTTAACCTACGAAAAACTTTTATATGGTTATTTTGAATCAATAATCCTCTATTGAACTGGTACCCTATTTTTGTGCATAAAAATTGGCCTATTAATAAAGGACCCACACAACAGACTCCACTTGGCACTTCCTACTCTTAAATAATGTTTTCTTATACCATCAAATGGTCAATTCCAAAAGGAATCAATCCCAAGAGTTTTGCATCTCTCAATCCCCAATTCTTGACTCCAAACCCTATTCACTAGGGCTTCCTTAAATGTTCACCCTCCACCCAATCTTGCATCCAATTGGTGATGAATAGTACATAAATTGATTCCATTACAAAACCAAACTTTGAACTTTTGGACTCTATCCCTAAATAGATTGGGTCAAATACTGCAACAAAGAAATTTGATGTAGAATCAATAGGGAAGATTTCTTTTAAACTAAACCAATTGTCTTTAGCCCATCTTGAAATAATTTTAAAGGATAGAGAAGATTTTTTAAACTTACTGAATAAAGCTATTTGATGAAGAAGTGTGATGTTGGAGCTAATAAATTGTTCTAGTAGACTGATAGAAGGTATTAGATCCTTTATCCATCTACATATTTTTTTCCCTCTAGACAAATTTGGACATACTTGGCTTAATAGGGAATCTGATGAATTTGTTGTGAAAGAGCTTATTGGTCTTTTGAAAGCCCTAAAGGTGGTGGGGAGTCCTATTTGATCTATTCATCATGATCTGGGCTTTTAGAAGACTCTGTTTGCATTGCATGTATACATGTAATATAGGATGACTTGGCTTGAGGGGTGGGCATGTGCAGTCTTCCTGCAAGAGTGTTAGGGTTAGAAGATTCAATGAATCTCCCCTTACAGTAATGTCAATACATATATATCAACAAGGCACATGTTCTAGGATAGAGTGTGTACTAGAATGTGGTCCTTTCCCAAGGATGCCTAAAGCATGTGACAGGGGAGGAATGGATTTACACTTAGATATAGTTTTTTGAACTATTGGCATACTAGAAAATGTGTTGAGTGGTCAAATAGAATAAGATCTAGGATTATATTGCGAATCATCCCCACAAATGTCAAACAGAGGTTGGATGGCATGACAATATCCACTTCTCTAATGTTTCATTTAGTTCTTGTGCTTGCTTGCAAGACAATTAGATGGGATTGAAAGATGCCTAGGGTTTCTAATTATTCTCTAGTTAAATCAAATTTCCAAATGCTCCAAGACTTACCTACCCAGGATTGCCTACTCTGTATTGCAAGGGTAGCACATGCTATATAGATTTCCCAACCATCACTTGCTATGAAATTTCTCCAACCTACACCTGCTACCAATGAAACCATCATTGTCCTTGTCATCTAGATGCCTATAATTCATGGTGTTGCAATGGAATATTTTGTTCTTACTCTTTCCAATTGTATAAAAATATAATAACAATCCTTGCACAACTAAATGAATGAAATTTTTTATTGCAAACATTGTAGAAGGTGGTGATAGAGATATATATTTTCCTTAATCATTTCCAAGTTAACTTATTGTAGTGTAAATATCCAAAGAAATTAACTATTAATTGAATAAGGATCCCATGAGTCATGTTGAGTAATACATTTGTTTGCACTATTTGCTTCATCACAATTACATGCAAGACTTAAGAAAAAAATTTCATGCCTTACAAAAGTTATTGTGTAAAGCTTATAACTAGACTATCTTTTTGTTTGAATTTATTGATATAAGCAGTCAAAATTTTGTTCAGATCCATTAGATAATTGTTATCCTTTTCTGAGTAGTTCATTAAATCTCTAGGAGCTTCCAAGTACTTGAGCTACTCAAGCATGTCAATAGATCAACATTTAATTTGGTTTATAAATCCAATCCTCTAAAACTTCTCTCTCATTTTACTTCATCGTGAAGTTTTCAACTATATAAATAAAAGGAGAATGTTTTCAATTACTATATAAGTCATGCAAGCAAGTTTAGTAGAACTCATAACAATGCATAAGAAAGAAGATTACCTGTTGTGTTTGTAGTAGAAAATTGGTTCTATTTTGTACTTTATTTTACTAGAAAGGTGTAGCATTAAGATTATTATTGTATTGCACTATAGAGCAGTGATTTCTCTAGGAAAAGAAACTCTATTTGCAACCCTATAGTGTTGCATTTGGTTTTCTAATAGCTGTAGATGTTTATTTCAGATTTCTAGATTTATTTGTTTCAATTATTAAATAGAAAGAAAGAATAACTTGCATGTTCCAACACTTCTATTATTGTCTCTATTTGTTTTGGTTTCCACTAAATAGTTCGTTAACAAAGCAACAATCTATGTACATCTATTATTCTACCACATTTGGTGAAAACTCCGATTTGAAAGCATAATTATTGGTATTTGATGTTTTTGAATAGATTCAACTCGATCAGAGTTTTACGTTAAACACTTGGAGTTTTTCACTCAAGAATGGTAACACCAAGACTTCGATTTTCATCCTCTCCTTGATATTTGGGCATTCTCTATTGCTGGAGTATGAAATGCCTTAATAAACTCTTGGTAGAAAACATTGATAAAAGTATAGAAAAAGAAAAATCAAACCATGCTATTGTTTGTTGAAGTATAATTGTACCCTATTATAAAAGATGATAGAGAAAACTAGAGGCATTTGACAATATTCGATAATCTAAAAGAATGTGTATTCACTTTCCTTGGGAGTTCTATCCTTATGCAATGACAAAGAGTAACAAATAAAATAAAGTAAAAGTGCTTTTAATTCACGTTATGGGTAAATAACATGAAAATTATCTTGTACATCTTGAACATCTAAATTTATACAATACATTATAGCAATTAGAAAAATTTTATCACTATTTAATATTTTTTCTTTCACAATAGTTTCCTAGTTTCCTACCTTGGCAAGAACTAAATCCTTCTTATTCTAATTTTTAATTAATATATAAATATAGTCAAATGTATCCATTCTTGGGTCTACATGCACATTGCTTGACCAAATATGACATATTGGCCAAAGGAATTGCAAGAACCAAGTCCCAATCAAAACTGCCACATCAAAAGAGAATGTAAAATGTGGAAAGTAAACCAAGAACAACCAACATAGAAAGGTCAAACTAATGTTTTATCCATTAACTAAAACAAATAATACAATTAGTTTACTAACAATTTCTGCATAACATTAACTTGCTGATTATGATAAAATTAACTTATTGATTATGTCACAAGATCATTATAGCATTTTAACTATGGTGCTGAAATACATTGTATATACATCACATGTTTTTGAATTAAAAGTAGCCAAAACTATGGGGCTGGCCCTTAAATAGTCAAACTAGTCAACTACTAGTAGAACACCAACAACCAAAAATACCCCCTACCGCTTAGAAAACAAAAACATATAGTTCAAAAACATAACTAAAAGAGTATCAACAAGCCTGACATACAAACTACATGTATTAAAACTGTAAAAGCTATGTAAACATATAAACAAATTCATAATAGCCTTAAGCCCAGCCAAGTTCAACAACCAATAGATAAACAACATAAAAAACTAGAAAGATAATCCATTAAGGATTCTTAGCCTCTTTCCTCCCTAGGAGGATATTTTCCCAATCTTCTGCTAGAAAGTGGAATAGTAATTTGGAGTCCTCCTTTGGAAAATCTCCCTCCATATCTTTGAGCAATTGAAGAGTGGTGGAAACTGCATGTGTCACTTTGACAATGAACTTTTTCAAAAAATGCATCCTTTCTTCCAATGCATGAATTCTTTGCCACACCTCATTGCTAGCCATCTTTTTGATGTCGATGTTGACCTCCTACATATTGCTAAGAAATTTGTTTGCCTAGAGCAAAGTAGCATCTTCCACATTCAAGGGGTTAGCATTATCTTTGGGAGGAACCTTAATAGAGGAGGAAATCATTATGGGGGAGGGCACTCTATTGATCATATCAGGGAATTGGTCCCAGGTTAAATCCACACACCCAACCCAATGGTGGTTGAACCATGTGACACCTCTTTCTACATCTTCATCCATCCTACTAAGCCAAATAGAGAGGAATCTGACAGCTTCTCTTCCTCCTCCTCCATTCTCCCAACCCCCCCCGCCCCCACCCCCCCTCAAAAAAAAAAAAATTTAAGCCTTCTCTTTCATCCTTCATTTGGGATGGCATGTGTCCTCTGAATCCAAATCCTCCTCTTATAAGACCTCAAATTTTAGTTTCCTCTTAGCATTGGACTTAGCTAACCTTGCCAACCTCCTCCTACCCCCTCTCTCTTCCTCCTCTAACTTTTGTAGTTCCCTCTATTTCCCTATATCATGTCTCCCTTTCTTTCCGAAAGGGGTGGGTTTTAATTCAACAAGGGACATGCTCAGTGAAGGCTGTAGGATAGGGGCATTGGGGCCCATGATCCGAAGGGGAACAAGTTGGGGCTGAGGATTTGGATGGGTAGGAATATCAATTTCCACAATCATAGGGGGGACTAGGGCCAGATGAAATTGATACAACTAGAACAATAACCCTTGGTATAAATGGTAAAATTAACATCGTTCCTCCTTTTTTCCTTTACATTAGTCACTAAATCCACTAAATCATGCAACAAAAAAATGAAATGGAAATAATATCACAATATTGAAAATGGTTTAGGAGAGGAAAGTGGTAGTAATAACAGACACCATACCTCCCATCAAGAGTTAAGTACTTCATTAGCATCAAATAGACATCATTGCATGGCTTAGGGAGCTTCTCCCACATAAAGCCACATTTTTTGTTGAATTGGTTCCTCCCCCTCCAAAAAGAAGCATTGTAGACTCACTTCGTCAACCACCCTAGTCACCTTTTTCCATTTTCTTCCCTTCATTGCCAAAGCCATCACTAGGGAGATGACTTCCTTAGAGATGTGGAAAGAGATTCCATTTATCATTACTCTTTGGTCCTCCCAAGAATCAAAAAACTATAAAGAGTACTTTTCATTGTGCCCATTTAGCACCTCCACAAATAGAATGAAGCCATCTTCCTTCACCATATACTACACCAACAGTTTCTTGGCATTCTCCTCTATCATGGATGGCTCAATTCACATAATGTCACCATCCATCTTAGCAAATTTCCCTAAGCCTCTCTTCTCCTTCCAAACCCAAAAATACTTGCTAAGAATGACTTCACAGTTAGGTAGAATAATAATATCCCTTAAGCAAACATAATGGCCATTTTTGTTAGTAATTATAGTAGCATCTCTTGTAGAAATTAATGTCACATGTTGACCATCACTATCTTTCTCCCAATATTTTCCATCATTCCCAATACACACTAACAAATTAAAATTTGAGTCTTTTCTTGTCCTAGTATATGAGAACATGCATAAGAAAATCATTTAAAAGTCATTCATCTCAGATTTTAAAAATCTTTCTTTTTCAAGCCATGCAAAATTATTATTACCAATACTATTTCCATCACTCCTTGCCCTTTTTCCTTCATAACTTTCTTCTATTTGGCAACTCAATAGTAGGTCACAAAAATTTAAAAAATTCTCTAGCTAGGATTCATCATGCTTAATTTCTTGAGTCACTAAATCTCTTACCCAATTTGGCAAGACATTTAATTCCTTCCAACATCTTAGTCCCATCACCTTTATGCCTAACACCACCATCCCATCTACCACATTGTTTCCCTCCTAAAAGATATGATTGAAATCAATCTTTTTAAAAAAATCAATAAGTCTCTGATGTCTTCTATAGCATATTTTATGGCCCATGTTTCCCTCATGTTATATTTAGTAGTCTCAATAATAATTTTTGAATCATCTTCAATCTTCACATTTCTCCATCCTAGACTTATCACTAATT
This sequence comes from Cupressus sempervirens, assembly GCA_028749045.1. NCBI lineage: Eukaryota > Viridiplantae > Streptophyta > Pinopsida > Cupressales > Cupressaceae > Cupressus > Cupressus sempervirens. The sequence continues at coordinate 427,025,150 of CM053786.1, forward strand.
TTAAACCCTAATAAAGAGCCATCACTTCCACAGTATTGTTAGATAGTTTCCCTAGTTGTCTGGAATATGCCAATAGCATCCTACCCTTACTATCCCTAACCATACCTCCTCCCATTGAACCCTCCTTTTTGGTGGCACCATCAAAATTGAGCTTAACCCAATTTGCAGGTGGGGGTGTCCATTGTGTCCTTTTCCTAGCCAACACATTGGAATTATCAATATATACATCACATGTTCTTCAAATACATGAGAAACAAAATATTACCAATTTTTAAGTTACAATATCTGAATCAAGGTTACATAAAATGAAAGATATTGTACATCATCATTAGGATGAAGATACAAGACCAAAATAGATTATGAAACTTGATAGTTGTCTTGAAAGTGTAACCAGTTTCCTAAGCCATCAAACAACATCCTTCTACTATCTGAGATGGGAGTGCGGCCTAGGAATTTTTACCTCACCAACCACATAATGTTTACTCCCCCAAGATTCTTCCTAAAATGAAGAATACCCTAACCCTAACTCGAGAATCCTAGCTTCCCATTACAAGATGGATCAAATGGATTTGATCTAGCCATGAAACATACTAGATCCATCCATATGCCTAGCAGCCTAATCACTGAATGTGGCACTAAATAGAAACAAAAACTACATTTCTATCTATATACATTGAAAGAAAAATTGTAACATATCTACCCACTAGTATATTTCTTTTGAACTAATGCATATCTACAAATATGCAAAAATGAAAATAAAGCATAGCCACAAACATATTTTTCTTTAGAAAAAACATATTAAATGCATAAATAATGGCTTGACCAAGCATTGAAATTTTTCAGTAGTACTAAAATGAGAGACAAAACATAATGAATGCTACATTCTAAATCTTGACAAGCTAAGAGAAGAAAATCACAATGCATCTATCTTTGTCCTCCCTATGCCCACATTACACCCTTTAATAAAAAATTAAACACTGACACTTTGTACATCAACAAGTAACTACTTTCTATCTTTGGATCTGCTTATTCTTATAGAATAATCAATTTGTGAACTAAAATTGCCTTAACAATAGTACAACAACATAAAAGAAACAATCATGTCATACAACAATTTTAGAGTGAATAGGTTTGCCCTAATATGTTTTCCTAAAATGTTGAGTAGCCAATTCAGTTTTAACATGAGATTGAAGGTTCATAATTATTCAACCAACTACATAAATATAATAGCACCGTAAAATTTTGGTTTTTAGTTCAAACTCAAAACTATAAATGTTTAGCAGGGAGGTTCCAACATTAAATCTACCTAGAAATCTCAAGCTAATACACCTGATAGACTTCAATAGCTCAATGTATTGGAATCAAAGAATAATGGTTTAAAAGAGTTGCTAAACTATCATCACCGATTGTTCTATATAGATAAAAAAATTATCCAAAATTGAATAATAAATGAGCAACATTAAAATATTAAAAAAAAAAAATCTAAATCTAACACTAGTAAATTTTGACCCATTTTCGGTTGAAAATTGGTTGAAATTGTGACCCATGTTGGTTGAATATGCGACCAAGTTATGCATCACTATTTTTGTCTTCAAAATTTTGATGAACCCTCTAATTGGTTGGAATTTTCACCAAGTATGTGGTTTAAATAGGCTATATTTGGTTTGAGAATTATTGGTGGCCATTGGTTAAAATTTTGACCAATCTTCATCAAAAGTTCCACCAAACATTGGTCAAACTATTGGTCTAATTTTGGATCAATCTTGGTCAAAATGGTCACCAAACAATGGCCCAAATATTGGTCAAAATTTTGACCAATATTAGTCAAAATGGTCACCAAAGTGTTGTTGAAAGTTTGACCAATTTTAGTCTATCAATGACTAGGATGCCATTCTCATGACCAAAGCATTGGTCAAAATTTTGACCAATATTTGGTGGAAATTTCAACCAATATTGGTCAAAATTTTGACCAATCTAATTTCTTTAAAAATAATTAGTGTGAGATAAATGTCCAAAGTAATGACTGGCCTAGTTAGTGATTAGTTTGGATATTTTTCTTTAGGTCTTTGGTGGGTCTACTACCACCTTGAGATGAGATTTCATAGACCTATATTGATGGCACTACAAGTGGCTACAGATGGATGATGTTCTGATATTGTCTACATATACAAGTCTAAATAAGATTGTAACTTGATCATTGTCTCCATATGGAGTTGGGGGCAAAGTTCTTAATCAAAGATGTGTGAGGTTAGGAGTTTGAAATGAGGGCAGTCTCTAAAAAGAAAGCCTTCCTTCTAAAAATATAAACAAGCATTAGAATTATTGACATATATTATCGGTTGAATGGACCAAAAACTAGGGCTTAAAATCTTGATGGAGTTAGGAAGTATTTGGGTTAAATCCATTTTAATATAGACTATGGGGTGAACTTTTAAGATAGATTATTTGTTAGAGTTAGTGTTGCACCAAATGACTTCCTGGATGTGAAACAACATTATGAAGAAAGGGGCGAAATGCTGGTTTAAGTAGTGGTACACACACCCACATGAGATATTTAATTAACAAAATCCTTCTACATGAAAATTTTCATGAGACTTTGAAGATAAAAAATGTTGCCATAAATCATACCTATATCATTGACTATATGTAAATATTAAATCAATAAAAACATCAAAAGATCTCTATTAAGCTACTACTAGCTATTTATGTGCACAAAACTAGTATGTAAAAAGGGAAGTAAAATTTTATATGGATCCAAATAAAGGGTTGATTAATTTAAGGTAGAGATTTTCAATAATAAATATTGTACTCAAGCTTAGTTAGTGTCATTTAAGACATAATGAAGAAACTAAATATGCTCTATAAATGATATAACTACTAGCTCTACCACACTAGCACATTCCCATACTAGAAGATCAAAAGGATATAGTTACATGAAATTAGTCTAAGGGTGGCTTCAAAAGGAAGAACTTGGTCCAATGAACAAGAAAATGGTGTCAACAGCTATTCAAAGCCTAATAGTTTAAGCATCTAACTAGAATGAAAGAACTATTATAGATATATTAAGACCACAATGGCATTAAGAAAGATAGACTTAATTTTCTATGATAGTTTACACATCTATCTAAATGAAAGACCTATTACAAATGACACATTAAGAGCATAGTTAGTAAATGGAATTTTGCATGAAATATTTAATACTATCACCATTTGTTCCTTAATCTATTTAGACTCTAATTATTGCGTCTAAAAAATTCCTAAAGAAACTAGAGCATGTCAGCAAGAGCAGTCATTAAGTGTGATAGAATTAATTTTTGTGTGTGTACTATAAAGGTCATAGTTGATAAATAAAGAGATAGTCCCATGAATGTCAAAAAATTTTTTAATTTATGTATAATAGTGGTAGTCGAAAATCAAAATAAAGATATGCTTGAAAAGGAAGAGTTTAATCCAATGTACAAGAAAACTGCCAGAAGATAGTCATACTCATAATTTAAGCATCTCCCTATAATAAAAGCACTACTATAGATATATTAAGAGTAGAATCAGTAAATGACCTTTAACCTAAAAAATTTCATACCATGACCATTTGATTCTTAATCCATTCATAATGTGATAAGCTATCGAACCATATGCAACTACTATAAACATTATTCAATCATAGTGAATAAGTAAAGAGTATAGTGATAGTCTTATGGTTGTTGACAAGTTTTTCAAGTGATAGATAACAACAGTGGTAGAAGATTAAAAAAGATATGATGATATGAAATTAGTTTAAGGGTAACTTCAAAAAGAAGAATTCAATCCAATGAATAAGAAGATTGCCAAAAGCTAGTTAAGTCTAACAAAATTTAAGCATCTACCTAAAACAAAGTAAATGTTTGAGAGTAAGAGCACAAATGGTCAAATGACCTCTATGAAAACTCATCTTCTCTGAAAATTCTATTATGTTGAATTCATTTATTGTGACAAAAATCTTTTTTAACATCTATATATGAGCTACATTGATATAGTATTAGGTTAAGTAATTTGTGAGGACATATTGTAATGATCCAAAGGGAATTATTTCAATAATAGCTTTCCTTTATCATTGTTTAAAGTTCATGATACGTTAAGAAGAGTTTAAGAATCTCCATTTGTAGTCTTAAGGTAAGTGAGTTTAATTCTTAGGTTTTGCAATCAAATTGTAATAAGTCTTTCATCTAATACTTGAGAAGTTCTCTCTACTCTTGGATATATGCATGTATTAGTAAACAATATTTTGATTTCTCATGATATATCTAACAAGATTTTTCTATAATGTTTAAATGTTGTCCAAAACATGTCCATGTACCATTTGGAATTGTGAGTATATGGAAGTAAGCTAGTTTTCAAATAAACTATGCCAAATATTTAACCAAAATAAATCACAAATTAAAATTTTGGCATACTTATAAACAAACCATGTGGTTTAAATTCATTGTAGGAATAAATACCTTATATGGTGCTTTTCTCATGCTCACTACATCATTTTCATACAAAATTAGAGCTTCATATAGTTCAAGCAAAGAACCTACAATTTTAGTCAATTGTTTATTGAACTATGAATCCTTGAATTCATTTAGTTACAAGAAGTCTAGATGATGAAGCATCCAACTACATGATAGGAAGACATACTTTAATTTATGTAATATCTTGAAATAAATTCTATTTCCTATTTATCTCCTAAGAAAGTATATTGAGCATTAGAAATATGGAAATCATAAATAAGATTAAGGCCATTGTAAACCTAACTAAACAGACTGTCACATATAGCCATGAGACCACTTTGACCAAAAACAACACGTGGTTTTCCATCAAGTTCCATCTATGATTTTTGGAGATCTACAAAACTGTTCAATATTAAAGACATCAATGTCAATATAATATCTATTATTATCAAGTCATGAATAACAGGGATGCCAACAAAACCACATTAAATATGAATATGAGAATTATATAGGAAAGCAACACATATTGAACAAGGTCAACCAAGTATTTCAAAACACATTCAAAAATTTCTCTAAACATATAAGACAAGTTACTGCATTATTGATCAAAACACTATTTCAACTAAGTAGATACACTTTGATTTCTATCAGAAACAATATCACTCTCTCTTGATAAGTTATCTATTCTTATTTTAATAAAACAACCAAGATTTTATTATAAATTCTAAGCACTATCTTTTTGAGGTGATTGTAGAGCATTATAAACAAATACCTTTGTAGGACATTTCTCCCCTCTTTCCTTAGTGACATGTTGAACATCTAGCAGAAACTTGCCACATTGATTGTAGAGATCAAATAAATAGTCAAGCTCATTCTTCTTTCCTCTTGCAAGTTATCCTAGTTCAATTACAATACAAGGGTGATCTCTTTGCCTATCTTTGCCATCCTCTCCAGACCCAATTTAACACATTCTCTTATTTTTGCAAGCTTTGAGTTGTTGATCACTACAATAGTTTTTATTATTAGGTAGTGTTATTAGCCCACTGACTACATTACTCAAATGATTACTATTTTGAAGCAACAACACATTATCATTGCCCATATTCAAGTTCAACAAATAGTTATTCTATGAGAGAGTCATAATGTTATCTCCATTAGGTTCTTCCACTGATAGACCTATATCAACAACCTAAGTTATCATTATATGATCTAATAGACCCTTATAATCCATGTATAATCATTCTCTTAGATAGTTATGATTACCAATAATGTCATACATGAACAAATTGATGCATCAAAGTTGTAAGTCTAATAATGTCATGCATCAAATATATGTCATAAATCAAATATTTATTGTCATATATACATCAAATGCACATGTTGAATATGTCCACTAACATAAAATCCAAGATATATGTCCACTAATTCCTAAACATGTATCCATTAATATATCTTCTCTTTCGCATGAGGGGAAGGAAACAAATCCTTTGAGGTCTTCACTAGTTGCATGGAGGGAGATGATGGGGATGAAGAGGTCTTCTTCACATGATTTATCATCCTCTTGTTAAGGCTCCTCTCTATCTAGAGTTGATTCAAACAAATTATATATAAATCAATAATTATTATGCATTAAAATAAAATATATGTACACACAAGATTTATTATTTTCTTACCACCATCAAATAGTCACTCTATACATCCACCTTAAAGGCTCATGGATGATCGAGGGTAACAAGGCCCTACAAAAATTTAATCAATATAATCACTTGATCATACTTATAAATACCATTTGAAATTTCAATACTAACTATTATAAATAATAACTAAAACTATGTAAACGCTTTCATACAATCAATGGATTTCAACTAGCCATCATGTTAGTGACTCCATAATCAATGGACTGGCAAAGATGAGGAGGATTCTTTGACTTCAGAAATTGTAAATCATATAATATAATTTACATTTTTTAATAGAATATAATATAATCAAATAAATTATATTAACATGAAATAAATGTAACTCTATGAAGCTTGTATCATGCCTAGGCTTAGACTCCCTTGTGAATGTTGATGGTCCAATAGAGAACTAATGTACATGGATAAAAAAATTGATACATAGCTATAGACTCATTGATGAGATGTAAAATGGGGGTAGGGAATTTATGGTAGGGCCATCAACACTCTTACCTTGAATTTTGAAAAATGTCAAGGCATGCTAATTTATTAGTCATTCATTGTGCATACAAAATGTGATCAAATTAGTTTATTATAATTGTAATTTACTTGTGTGTCAATGCCATATAGCTCACTTAGGAAGTCATCAATGACTATCCCATTATCTATAATGTCTCCATTGTGACTAGAAAATGTTCATAACGATCCACATGATGTACACATGTGACCACAATGTAAAGAAGGCTCATCCTCAAATAATGGACTAGTGTAATGAATTAGGGTTTGTACCAAAGCACTAATAGTCCCTAGAGTAATACTAAAGGAAACATGACATGCTCACCCAATGGTTTGACAAAAGGTGCCCTGACTAAATGAGGGTCATGATATTCCCCTGGCGTCTCAAATGCCAACCCCCACCTCTACCATGAGAATCTAACCCTCCAAAATAATTGGGGATCTCCCTAAGAACAAATTCACAATACAATTTCCTTAAGAAATATATTTGAACCTTGTGATTATTTTAGGGAGGGGCATCAAAGGCCATCTTCCATCTATCCCAAAAAAAAATTCTAATATCATCATGGATGCACTAGTGGATGGGGAACCTTTTAGTCATATTTTAAATAGTTTCTATTTCTCCTAGAATTTTTAATAATGCACATATGTTACCTTTCATTATGTCCTTTTTTTAACATCTTCATAGGATAATTTGTTTCCATAATATCTTCTTTCTTCTTATCTCTTAACATGCCAAATATCTAACTGACCACTAATAGAAGCTACCTAGTTCATAATGGACTCAGGGGTAGATGCCAATTATGCTCTCATAGGATTAATTTTCTCGCAAGGTTTTAAGATACCAATTATTGCTTCTAATTTAGTTTTCCCTCTTTCTATATCATTCACTATATTGTCTTGGGTGTGAGGACAAGTTCTTTCAATCAGTGGAGGTTGCAAAGGTTCTTGCTCTCCCTTGTGAGGGTTTTCATTTTGATCTTGTGGAAGGTTTTTTTGATTAGGCTAGGGACTTGGTGGTTGAGTATTCAAATTTCCTAATAAGAAAACAATTTCTCTTTTAAAAATTAAACAAACTTGAAGAAAAACTAAGAAAATATACAAAACAATGTTAAAACATACAAAATAATAGAAAAATAAGGCTAGAAAAAATAATTCATGAACTTGATCTTGATCTTCGGTGACAAGGTGGTATTTTGAGGAGGAGAGTGAGTAAAGATTTCACCTTCTACAAAATCCATGCATAGTTTTGGGGGTGGAGAAGGCAACTAGTAAAAAGAAAACCAAAAAATTGGAATGGGTTGTAGGTCACAGTCCATGAATAGGGTTTCCAATAGCATGCATGAGCTATAGCACTATAGCACACATGCACTATGGCCTCAGTTCTACAAGCCTAGGACTTGTAAATCCTAGGCCATAGTGTCGTAGTGTGTGCACAATATTGGAAATTTTTCATATAAAAAATTGTGTCATCTTTTTGGCACAACATTTTGGTGGATTTGCCCATAAATCTTTTGAAGTCAGTGATGAGATAATGATTCACTTGAGGAAAAATTGATTTCTAATTGGTCCCTACAATAATATGAAGATGAAGAAATTTGGTTTTTGTAAGATTTTTTAAGGAAGTCTAATAGTGGAAATATTATTGAAATTGAGTTACTCAAAGAAATAGATATTTCACCTATGTTCAACATTGATGATATCTTTAAGTATTTTGAATTAGATGAAAAGCTAAAAGGTAACTTTGATTAACCTAAGAATAAAATAGATTGCACCAAGAAGATATTAAGTAGCTGAATGAGTAAAAGCACCATAGGAAAAGGCTACATGGAATACCTAGTTTAGTGGAAAGACAAACCAATTGAAGATAGGCCATGGATTACATAAGCTAAGTTGAATCTTTATGACATAGGCCAGAATATTAATCATGTTTTATGTGGACATATATTATTTATTAACCCCAAGTGTTTGATTTATGAACATTTTGGGTGTTTGAGCAATCTTGTATCAACCAAAAATATTTCTAGTTTTTTGTACTAGTTTATTGTTCATGAAGTATTCATTGTTTCTTTTATTTTAATATCATACATAGTTGTCATTATATCAAGGACCTTTCCTAGATTCTTTTCCTAAGAGTGCAAGTTCTTATGTTTTGTATTTCTCGAGTTATGTATTATTCTTTGTACTCATGTTTCCTATTGTTTTCACCTTATGTAGTGTGTTGTTCTAATTGGCACAATTTTAGTTGAATACATGGCTTCTTTTGTAGTTAGGAGTTGAATCCTAACAACATATGTGAACCTACCTTCAAGTGTGCATCACTTCATATTATCATTGATTTAGCTATTTTGATAGGCCAACACTAGGGAAAATAATAGAGAAATATTTTTAATATAAATTAGAATGATTTTCAGCTTGGTCTATTTGTGTCAATATGGGGGTGTAAGCTTGTGAAATATGTGTAGACAATATGCCACCAAGGGGTGCTAGCTATGAGATGAGGTATTATGAATGTAGCTACAACACACAAAAGTAAATATATGGAAAACCAAATAAATCCTAGCTAGAACTATCAATTTGTGGTGATAGGAACTTCAACAATAGAAATAAATATAAATCTATTAAAATAATTTAAAAATAATAATTAATGAAAGAGATAAAAAAACATAAATAGTTATATAAATTCTAAATCATACTCTGAATTAACTTATTTGAAAATCACAAAATGGATAAAATTATGAACATCTAAATTAGCAAAATTAAATACTCAAATAATACTTTAAAAAAGAACACCAAAATATAAATAACATCATGCTTTTCCATAGAGTAGGCCTTTACTCCCTAACTTGCACAATGAATAAAGAACAGATGAAGCTGGAGTAATTTCAATCATGCAAAAACACTATTTTAAATTATTGTAGATAACACAGTTTGGACTTGTATACAATAGTTTTTTGTACCAAAATATGTATATCTACACCATGATATATATTGCTACAATTTTTAATCGACCCCCACATTTTATAAGATGCCTCAACACCCTATTTTTGGCCATTTCTATGCTTGACTATTTGGTTGTTATAATTTATGAAACATATACCCAATACAATGGTACAAGGTTTTCCCATTTAAATGGAAGATGAAATTTTTGATGCTCTTGTATTAATTTTATTGGAACTGATCTCATTTAATAGAAAATTACAACAATTTAGTAATGCGGAATGGAAGGTAGGTCATAAGAGTAATATAAAACTTGATGCTATAAGCCCAAATGGAATCAAAGCCCAACTTCCTTTCAACAAAAGGATATTCTAGATTAAAATTGTGGTGGAAGACATTTCATTAATGGTAAGAAGCAATGACCATGTTCAGTTGGAGGAATAATCATTCATGTCCAAAATGTGATAGGAAGTGCTTAGGGAATAGTTGATAGGAAGATCTGTTCCACAAATCAACATGCTACAATAATAAAGATTAGAAAATGCAATCAATGTTCAATTTTCTATATTTTAATCCCAAACTATATTAACTAGTACTTATATATATTAAACCATATGCAACATCAAACAATAAAATGCAATGAAATAGAATGAAAATGGAATGGGGAAGTGAGTATGAAACTAAATGAAATGGATCAAAATATGGCATAAAATAGTTTGTAAACAACTCTCATCATATTTGTTTACTCTTCCAAGTATGGACCTAATTTGTAAATAAATTCTTTAATAGTTGATTATAAAAGAAGATAGTTTAGATGTAGGAAAGTATCGTTCTTAGAGAATAAAAGATAGAAGATTTGAGATAAGAATTTTAGATTGAAGAATTATTATTTTGTATAAGACTAAAACCTAGAAGGCCTCACAAGTAAGCATGATATGGTTTCTTTATACGTGAAGTTAAATAATTATGCCTTCAAACATGTTGCATTGAGCCTTGTATTCTATGTGCTTTTCTTTTATCAATGTCTAGCTTATGTGTGTAACTATGAGTAGGGAGTGATGAATGTTTAAGTTAAGTTTATTCCACATGTTATTATATAATTCCTCATATCTCCCTACATCAAAGAAACTAAGAGAAACAAAACTTTTCTTCATTTCATTCCCAAAACCCAACTAATTTATACATTGAAGAGATCTAAATCAGAAATTATTCTCATTGAAACTCTTGTTATTCCTCATTACAATGGCAATAAATTCAATGATTCAAAAACAAAAAGACATAACAAGAGCTCTAACATATTATTCTCTACATGAAAAACTATACATCTATTGTTCAAAAAAGAAAGATAGCAAAAGAATGGTGGAAACCTAGCTTGAGAACTTGTTCAATTTGGTGGAACCAACCTTGTGTAATGAAAAAGAAACAAAATAAGTAGAGGAGAAGTGATAGTTAAATCTAATCAAATAGTGTCATGTACATCCTCTTCCAACTCCAACTGATCTTGTTGTAAATATTGTCTCAATTCTCCTCCTTCAACTAAAAATCAATTCCCCTTCATTTGCCTCAAAAAACTCATCAAAATATCTCTAAATGATATAGGAACAAACTATAAAAGAGAAAAAAAATTCCACTAAATTCTTTCTATAAAGTCCATTAAATGATTTCCAAGGTAAAATATCACTATTTGGAATATTCTTGCCAAATTTGGAGATAACCCAAATAATCATTTTCTCATAAATAGAAATTGAAACTCTGTTGACAAAGCCAAAACAATCTATTGAGAATGCCCCCTTTTAAAAAACTAATAATATCTTTTACCCAGTTAAACATGTACACATTTGGTCTACAAGATTATAATCCTAATTCCAAGACCTTTTTGAAGATATATAATACTTGCATATCTAGATCAAACTGGAACTATTGCCATTTGTTTGAAGTTATAGGCTTTGAAGGTGAAAGGGCTTTCAAATATTTAAAATATTTCATTTTATTCTATAGTTTGAAACTATGTTATAAAATGAAAGCTTATTTAAATGAAAGAAAATTAATTATTTATTCATCTTTGAAATTATAATTTCCCTCCATATTACTCATTTGGTCAAACTGGTCAACTACCCTTAAGTGCAACTTCTCCAAAGTCATGACTTTTCCATGGTCGTAACTTCTCCACCTAGGTAACCTATGATCTCCCCCTTGAGCACAACTTCTCCATGGTCGTAACTTTTCCACTTAGGTAACCTACAATCTCCCACTCCCCCTCTATCATGACTTCTCCACCTAGGTAACCTATGATCTCCCCCTCTATAGTGACTTCTCCTCCAGTGTGGCTTATCCACCTAGAAAACTTGCAATCTTTCCCACTATCGTGACTTCTCCACTAATATGATTTCTCTACCATTGTAACTTCTCCACCTAGGTAACATGTGATCTCCCCCTCTGTTGTGACTTCTCTCTGCTAGTGTAACATCTCCACAATCATAACATATCCACCTCTAGAATGAGTGCCTAATGTGTCATTTCATCAGTAGTCATCACCACATGGAACATTGGTATTGATTCACATCATGTCATGTCACCTCTAGTCATCTACCAAGTGATAAGTTGTGTTTGGTCAAAATTTATTTATATATCCTAGCAACTCAACTAGGCTCCATGTGCACATGTCTTCACTGTCAAAAGCCCTTAAGCTTTGACATTTGATGTGCTTGCACTTGCACATAGATTCATTAAGAAAACACTCAACTTTATGATTATGGGATAAATCCCTTAAACAACACTTTATTAATGTTGAAAATGGTTAAGTAGCCTCTTGAAATGACTTCAAAAAATGACCAAATCTCATTATTAACCTGATTCTTTGCATGACCTAATAGTCTTTCATGTGGAGAATCTACAAGAAAAAATGGATACACATTTGATATTGGAGGAAAAATTTATTCACCTTCAAAGTTTCAAATTTAGCCATTTTTGTACATTTTAAAAAACTAGTTTTGGACACTCTAAAAGAAAATGCATAATGTATGAGCTTCAAAATTTGATCCAATGGAGAGTTCAAGGGATTCAAATTGGAAAAATGGTTGATAAAATAGTAGAAATCATGCAGTACCATTTTTTTTAGTTGTTTGTCAATAGTGTGTAAGATAAAAATTTATGAATATGGTTTGTTAAAATTTTCAAAATATGTCAGTGCTAAATTAAAATAAATTGCATTTTAAATGGCCATGGAAAACCTATCAAATGGAATCATAAGGGGCTCAAAATGGATACCAAAAATGTCTCTCATGTATACATCACACTATTGAAGCAGTTTCATCAATAGAATCAATTGGTCACAACGTATTAACTTTCAAAGTGGGGTACTTAAATTTGTGAGAAAGTACAAACAATAGACCAACATGAAAGATGGGACTTTGAGCAATTGAAAACCCTATGAAAATTCATCATTGAAACTTAAAATTTAAAATTTAGGACATCTGATCTGCAATTTAAAAATAAAGATAACTCATTAAACTCAACAAATTGCAGGATTTACTTATGAAAAGTAGGCATGTTCATTCCATTTTACACTTAGCAATATTCACAAATTTGTCAAGTACTTAAAGCAACATCTCACCAAATGACTTAAAATTCTAAACCAATGACTTGAGATGTATGAATAAGATAAATGAAATGTGATGAACAAATGAGATACAAGATAAACCTCAAAACACTATCTAGGCACATATTCATAAAAGCATTTATAGGGGTACTTTTAGCAAATTTCATAAATATGGTACTCAAACCTCTTGTATATTTTTGAGTCTCAACACCTTCTTTGGGTTACACATTGTCGAGTGGTAGTGATTCTTTTACCACTTAGATTTAGCATTGGTTTCATTGCCATCGATGATCCTTGTTGTTGTTTCTATCTTCTATCGTCATTTCTTCGAGACTTTCATGTTGTTCATCTTGAGATATCATCATGTACTATATGACATATGTCTATGTGACATTTATTCGGAAGGTGTATATTTGTACTTATATTGTATCATGATTTGACTCATTTTCATTGTTATCCCTATAATATGTGCAATGAAAGATGTGTTTTTATATATTTCATGATGTATCAATTTATCTCATGTACTGTACCTTTCCTATATGGATATGATAAATGTAACTCAACTCCTTTATTTGTGTTCATTTCATGATGACTAATTAGTAGATGGGGAATATTTCAATTGGTTTTTTAAATCAATGAATAATCTTGTAATATATATGTGATGTATCTTAGTATTTTAAGTTACATAGTTAAAAATAACTAATCTTAGAAGCCTTGAGATAGTTAACTAGGTCATGTTAGTTGGTATCATGTCCTAAAAAATGTTAGTAATGACATTTATAATTATAGTTTCACTTGCTTCTGTATAATGTGTAATGTATATTCAAAATTTAAAATAATAATTTGTTGTGCCAACTTAGTGTAGAGATAGGTTAATTTCTCATGGGTTGGAGGATGTGGTTTTACAAAACTCTAAAATGCATATGTAACTATGGAGAAATGACTACTTGTAATATGTAATGTAAACATGTATCTATGACCAGTTCTAATGCATTGAAAAAGTATTTATTTTAAATGTATAACCTTGATGTATTTCAATGTGTCTTGGTGGAATCATCTATACGAACGTGTTTATAGGGTATCATAGATCATAGAGTCTTAGTGATCTAAGTGGATTAGTCATATTGTTATGAATTGTTAGTAGGGACATCAGGAAACCTAAGAGGACTTGATTAACTAGTGATGTCCTATGATCATGATTGTATTTAATGTAATATTTCATAACTAGTTAATGTTATATGCAATGGTAATAGAATGTTTTTGCACTTTTTTTTAAAAAAAATTATTTTTTGCTTTTTCTTTCTCTCTTTATTCTAATGATAGGTTGATGGAAAAAAATTCCTACACAATGGATTTGGGAAGCACTAATTAAAAAATTATTTGATTCAAGAGAGGAATCAAAAGAAAAACATTGATAATTTAGAGTGCATTTTTACTCTTCTAGGGTTTCATGTGTCTCTTACATATGACCCTCTATCTAAGCTTTCCTTCTATGTTTTCCATCTATCAAACCACATTTAGTGTGGAAGTTTTTAGGGCTAGTTTATAATGGCCCTAGTCAGCTATAACAAAGTAGTTGATATTAGTGCTTGTGTTGCTACTTCAAATAACCATGGAACCTCCATTGAACAAACATCCTCACAAGTTCATCCTAAAGGTTTTCCATTAGGTAATCTTGTTATTTTCCTTCCTTTGCAAGAATTTTATGCTACATGTGAATGATTAGAGCAACATACTTTGATAGTGTATTTTGTGGGTAGGACTCCTCCTAAAGCCATGCTCAAAGAATGGGTTACTAAGAACTAGACTCCTTGCGGAGTTTACCTTGAAGCTGTGCAAAACCTTACCAAAGTATTTTTGATTCTGCTTTACTAACCCATCCTAGGCCGATGCAGTCTTTGGAAATGGCCCTTGGTCACTTCGTTCCTCCTTGCTTGTGTTCCAAAGGTGGTCACAGGACTTTATAGTCTCTAATGACAAAATGTTGATGGTTCTTGTTTGGGTTGAGTTTCTTGGTCTCCCCTTACCATGCTAGCCATTTATTGAATCCATTTCCAACACTCTTGAAAATTTTGTTACTAAGGAACACAATAATTTTTTCAATGCTCACCCTCATAAACTCATTTTAATTGAGGTTGATCTCTCTAAGGATCTTGAGGAATTTGTAAAGGTTTAGATTGGTTCCCATACCTTCTCTCAAAAGGTACTTTATTTGAACATGTCAAACACCTATTATATGTGTCAGTAAGTGGAAAACAAGATCAGGGAGTGCCCTTTGGAAAAGCCCAAGCTTAAACCCCCACTCAAGGATGCTCCTATTAAGCAAGTAGAAGGAAAATACAAAGAGAAATGGACCACTATTGGGCACAAGGGAAAGGATTCCTTGGCCCCCAAATAGTCGAATGTTACTTCAGTTTTCACTCCTCCTATGGAAAATGGAGCACAAAACTTAGTCGTTGTAGGGTCAATGATAGTTCCACTGGAATCAATTCCTATTACTTCACAAGATTCAAACCCTATTGTTTCGTAGGGAATCAAGGCAGCAATGAGGGATACCACTCTTGTAGTGCTTCAAACTTTTCTTGTTACATCCTCCATTGATACTTAGAATTTGTGATGTTCTCACAGTCCTCCCAATCATACTGACAAACAAGATGAGAAGTGGTGGGTCATCACTCCTCCCTCAAGGACAAATAAGATATGGAAGAGTTTTCATGAACTTTTTTATCATAGAATGTGCAAGGTCTTACAAACTTCTCTAGAAAGTGCTATATTCAGGATACTCGTCATAGACTTGGTAATCTAGATTTCATTTGTATGCAAGAGAATAAAATATCTAGTTTCATGCTTTCTTCTACGTGTCATGTCATTTGACCCAATGGTGTTATGTTTTCTTCCCAACACAAAAATGTTAGAGGTGGTGTAGTTACTCTCATGTCACCTCCTCTTCATTATTTTACTATTTCACATGGTTTTGACCTCATGCATAGAATTATTTAGATTTTTCTTTCTATCAATAATCATTCCTTTGGCATCTAGTTAATGTTTATGCTCCCAATGAAATTGTGGAAAGATCTCAAATTTGGTGTTAGATAACTGACAACTTGCCTCCAACTACTTGGGTTATGTATTGTGATTTTAATATGGTAGAGTTGGCTTCTGACAAGGAAGGTATTTTGCATTTTACCTCGGTAGCTAGGGAAAGGGAAGCATGGTACTACATGTACAATAAATTGGGCCTTTTTTTATCCCAACACTAGCCATTGCTAGTAGAGTGGGGTCTAGCACACATGGTCTAATTTTTGGGTTGGCTCTAACCATATATTAAAATGTCTTTGATCATGCCATGATTACTACATAATATTTTTTCTCATTTTTAAAATATTGAGAGCTACATGTCATTCCTCTACTGGATGTGACATTATCAAAAAACTATCCCATTTATTTTACCATTTCTTGGAAAATTATTGTCCAATGATTTGTCAAAACACAATTTTTCCTCAACACATTGGTGCTAATGCATGCTTCCATTATTGCTCACATTCTACATGTTTGGAATTTGGAGCAATGTCCCCATTCTCAAACAAGTTCGATTCAATGGTGGAATGATGTTTTTATAGAAACACTAGGTTTCTTCATAGCTATGGGCAGCAATTGGCTATTTTCATAAAAATACCTTATGAAGCCAATACCAAGGCTCTTAGGAAGGCTTCTAAAGCTCTCACCCTTAACCCATTTGATTCTGATTTGTAAGTATTGCATGCCAAGCTTTGTCATGATAAAAATATTGATGATAACTATGCTATTGAAGGTGCCCAAATGAAAGCTCACCTACATTGGTTGGAGGTTGGTGATAAAGTTTCTAAAAAATTCTTCTCGGATCTTAGAGGTTGTTATACCGACTTTTTGATTTAAAGGATTAAATAGGGTGATACTATTCTTTCCAATCTCCCTGGCATCTTGCAAGATTTTGTACATCATTATAAAAATATTTTTTCTTTGTAGGGAAATTTGGTTGCCCAAGAGGAAGGTCTCAAAAAGTGTACCTCTGCTACTCCAAATCACTTAGTGGTCAAGCAACAAGCTTTCTATAAATAGCTTCACACCATCATGGACTTCAAGGAGGTTTTCTTTTCTATGGAGAACAACAAGTCTCCTGGGTGTGACAGGTTACCCTATGAATTGTACAAACACTTTTGGGAATATATTTGTCAAGACCTGAATAATATCTATCTTGAAGCCTACCAGACTAAGAGTCTAGGAGAAATCATCAAGAAAGGAAACATTAAATTCATACCTAAAGTTGGTGACCCTAAGCATATTTGCAACCAAAATTCCATCACCTTGCCTAATGTATCATACAAGATCATTGCTAAGGCCTTATCTCTCAAGATTTGACATCTTCTTCCCTTAATTGTGTGCATAGAGTAAACCAATTTTATCAAGTCTAGGTATATCCTTGAAAACATCATTGTTCTTCGAGAAGGCATGGAGTGGGCTCACAAGTCCAATTAGCAGACTCTATTTTTGAAAATTGATTTTGCGAAAACCTATGGTTGAATTGAATGTCCCTTCATTTTGGCTATGCTTCAGGCTTTAGGTTTTGGCCCTAATTTTCTTTAGTTTATGGAAATACTTTTTGGTGATGCTAATGCTTGTATTACCATTAAAAGATCTCAATTTGAAGCCCTCAGGCTCTTTCAATCTATCTAGCAAGGTTTCCCTCTGGCTTTGACTTTGTATGTTCTTGTTGCTAAAGGGTTTGGTTACTTACTTGTGCACTCTATTTCTGCTAGTTTGATTCATTCCATTTGCATGCCTAAGTCTTCTTCTCAGTTTTTCAATGATCACTTTATTGATGACTCTTTTCTCACTTTCCTAGAGGATGAGGAAAATATCACTAATGCCTTGCAATGCTTCGACACTTTTTGTCAAGCTTCTAGTTCAGCTATTCAATGGCACAAGATGGTCTATTATAGGAAATATTTCCTTTTGGTGCTACCCTGGCTTTCTTAATTTGAGTGAAAATGGGTTACTCATGGGAATGTTGTGCTCATGAAAATTGAGAAAAAGTTTGATTACTAGATTAGTAAACACCATTTCTCTTGCGGGGAAATTCTAGGTTTTCTCTAAGGTGTTGAAAATTACATCTCATATGTATTACTCTTCTTTTTGGGATCCTTCCAAAGCCTCCTATCTCAAGTTGGAGTGTTTGCTCCATGACATTCTTTTAGCTTTTATGTCTGATCATCATGGTTTTCATAGGGTTGCCTAGAATTTTGTTGTCTCCCCAAAGAGTCTAAGCGCCTTGGCCTTCTTTCTACATAGAAGCAAGGGCTCGATCTCTATGCTAAGTAGATTATCTATGTTCTCACTAGTGATGAAGCTTGAAAGTTGTTGGTTTGACACTATATCTCTTCTAGATTCCCTGTTAACAAGCCCACATGGAAGGGGAATGGTCTTCAGACACTTCTCATCATGCGAGAACCTGTTCATATCCAGGGCTCCTTTGTTATCAAAAGCATTTAGAAAGCTTGGGAAGTAATGAAGCCTTGACTTCACTAACATGAAAAATGGCTTTCATGATGGGCTTTCTTTGAATCAACATAACCTTTAGTGGTCCCCACTATTTTCCATACAGGATGTTCCTCTAGCCAAGACTTAAGGTGCCAATGCTTTGCATTTTTTCAAATGCTGCACCAAGACTCCTAAGGATCATTTTTCTAGGATCTCTATGAGACTCAAATCTTGTGAAGATATGTAGATCTAGTTCTATATTTCTCATCTAGATCGATAGACTTTTGATATTCTACTCTCTACCCTTCCAAATCATTTGATTCACAAGGTGTGCATCCAGTCTGTGCAACCTTGGTGGAAAGACTAGAAATGATATCCTGCCACATCCTTCACCAATTACAAGCCCATTTTAGAATATTTTTGGATTTCTCCCCATTGTCCTATGGTGGATACTCTCAACCAGCATTGGCATCTTCATTGTTCTACTTACCAGTGGAGGATATGATTTGATACTATTTGGAGTTCTATCAATGAGCTGAAGATTGCCCATTTTGTTGGCTCTCTACTTTTTCAAGGGCTTTCCCTTAGGCCACGACTCAAACATATTGGTGTTTTAGATCCTCAGTTTCCTTTTTTTGGACATCCTTAGTCCTTTTTGCATATTTTTTAATTGTGTAGGCATGCTCAAAATTACTACCAATGGATACATGATTATTTGAAGCCCTTTAGGCCTAAACCCTTTTCTTGGCACATGATTATGCTAGCTGGTTCCCCCAAGATTCCTAGGAAATTTGTCAAGATCTAGCATAATTTCAAGATGGATATTTTTTTTACTTTATGGAAGGATAAGAATGTTTTTCTTTTCACTCACAACTTTCTTAATATCAATGTTATTATGTGCAATAAAGCATGCATTTATAATAATTTTATGTTGCAGATTTAGGTCTAAGAAAACAAGGTGGCATTGGAGGTGGCCTACCTTTAGGAATTTATCAATCATTGTGGTAGCACACCTAGCATAGTTGCTAGAGTTCCTCCTGACTCCTCAACTAACCACACTCCCTCCAAGGGCCATCATTAGGGTTGCATTTCTTCTTCTCATCGCTCACACATGTTGCACTTGCGGGCTCCTTGACACCACTCTCCTAGTGGTGCTGATGTTGAGCAATGCCACTTAGCTTCTCCACCTTGCCATAGCTCTAGCTAGTCTCAAATTCCTATGGTTCCCTCTCATGTTTCTCCTCTTGGTGTTGGTGGGCTAAATGGCCTTTCCCTCGCCTGGATCTAATTATTTTTGTGTTATAGGCAGAGGAGAAAGTGAAGGAAAGAGTTGATGTTGATGGCTAGATTGTTCCTAGTCCTCCTGTCAATTTGAGGGATTCATGGGGTTATAATGATCATTATAATCCACTTCCCTCAATTGGCACTGCTTTAGTAGCCTAAGGAAGCTACTTATATGATTTTTTAATTTTTTTTATGAATAGTTATTGATTCTCACATGTGTGAACTTTTATGGGGTGATATTTTATCCCTTGGCCCCTTTTTGTGAATTTGTAACTTGTATTATAATTTATTAATAAAATGGGACTATTCATCAAAAAAAAAAAATGATTCTTTCTTTAGCTTATTGTAGTGTCTTCTCCCATTCTCTAGTAGAAATTTACATAGTTTCCACCTAAAAAGTAATATGATTATCTTAATTTTTCCTAATGTGTGATGATTTGAGACCTCATTGTTTCATATAATAATATTTGAAGCCTCTTGTTTCTTATAAACATTATTTAAATAAATGTTACATAAAAGATTGGCCACTGCAAATTATTAGTTTGCTTCAACCCCTATAAGTTTGTAACTATTGATCATTCATTTCATTAACATATCATATAGGAAAACCTTTTAAAATTAATAACATAGAGATTAAGTTGATGCTATATAAATAAGCTTTGACAAATTAGAAAGCTCATTTTTTCATAACACTAAAATTATATTGTCTATATAGTGTCGTTCATTTTTTAATTGGCATGCCTCTCAATATATTAATTAAAACTTTTCCTCCTTAATGAAAATAGATAGGAACTTATTCACTTAGCTTGCTTAATTTAGTAATTCAATTAGCTTGCTGAATTTAAAAATTCCTTCACATATGGTAGTAAATAGAAAATTATCTTCTAAAATAAGAGTAGGGTATGGGATTAGATCTCATATCAGTGAAACATGAATGGAGTGTTGGAATGTGTAATTTCCTCTCAAATGAAATGTGAAGGCATAATAGAAGATTGTAGAAATTTCTAGTTTACTGAATAGGATTAGGTAAAATTAATATTTAAGTTTTTAAAGTTCTAAAAGTCATTTCTGTTTAGATAATTTTAGAAAAATCTCTTTGCTCAATGTCGGTTAATTTAGATGTTTTCAGAAACAATCAAAGACCTCTATAAAAGAGGCACAATGTAATATTTTTTGTACCACCAATTAAGCAATGAAATTATTTTATAATTTCTATAAGTGACTACACTATGTCTTTTTGGGTTTAATTATCACTGTGGATCCAATCCATCCACCTCCATTAGTTTGGTATCAGAGCTAGGTTGACAAAATTGTTGATTAAAAAGAAAGAAATGTTTTGGTGCTGCTAAATTCTGGAGGATTGATTTGTGTTATAGAAAAGACAAATTTTTTGAAGAAGACCACACACAAAGTGTTGAGTAGTTACCAAGAAAGCACATTATTGAGAACAAAAGGTATGGTGTGAATTCTTATAATTATTTAATAACATTTGAGAAATTATAACAATAGAACAATATTGTGAGGAGTCTAGCTATCAAAAGGGTTTGTTTCAAGTTGTTTGAAGATTTAATTAAAAAAATCTAGAAGTAAAAAGACATTTAGAATTTTTTAAAAGAAAGAGTAAGGTGTGTTAAATTGTTGGTTTCAATGGAAAAAGGCAATAGAGTTTAGAAAGAGAAGACAAATAAGTTAGAAGAAGAATTAGTGATGGTGAAGAAAGAAAACAAAAAAATATTGTGTGAAAGAAGATATTTTTCAAAAGAAATTAGCAAAAGTAAGAAATGAAATGGGAGAAGAAAAGTCTAATTTGTTAAATGAAATTAGTGTTTGCATAGAGGAAATTGAAGAGCTAGAAAATAGGTTAAAATTTGTGGAAGAAATGCGTAATTAGAAGGTTAAAGAAACATGCAAACTTAGAGAGATAAATAAAGAATTAGAAGAAAAGTTTAATTTGTTTGATGATGCTGAGAAATAGAACAAAGTTTTAGAAGAAAATGTGAAGAAATTGGAAGAGGAAAATAATATGTTAAAGAAGGAATTCTCTACTTTGAAATAAGTGAAAGAATGTTTGAATGTGAAACTATTTGTATGTGATGTATCTTGTGACACAAATGATTTGAGTGATAATGGGATTGAGAAATGTGATTTTTCTGAGGTTGTCTACAAATGTCTATCAAGATTAAGATAAATTAAAATAAAATCTTGGAAATAATAAAAGTATTTGATCTTAAATCATAGTTTCTATACTACAAATAAATTCAAGCATTAGAAAGATATTAGGGTAAAAGCACAAACCTGTGTCACGTTTTATAAAGGAAAGTGATATTAGAATTTAAACTCTACGACTTTAATGACATAAAAGTGGCATTTGTGTTTAGAATTTGAAAATGATGTAAACTAATGAAATGTGTAAAATTGGATGAAGTTTATTTCTATAAAAAAAAATTTAATATTTGAGGGAAAATTTTATTTATTTTTGAATTTTTAATGTCTTTATTTTAATTTTTCTTAAATGTTGAAAATATAGAGCTTTTTTCCTATCAAACAAATATATGTAAATGATCATATTTTGGTCTGATTATGGGATATGTCAAAGTTGACATGTATATCTAGTGCACCAAAATGGAAAAATTAAAATTCAACTAATATTTTTCAAGTTATAATTGGTCAAAGTCAAAGTTATCAAAAATTGATAGTTTTTTTCTTGTCAAATATTTTCCATGAAATCTACATATTTTTTTTTAAAAATTACATATTCTTGAAGAAGACTATCTCCTATAGTGCAACATTAAGAAATAATAATTTTTGAACATGATTTACTATTTTTTTTTTCTATTTTTGAATAGACATCTTCATGAATCTTAAAATACCTACGTGTAATATTTTCACATTATAACATATTATCCATAATCAAAATAATAAAAAATTTATATGATCATAATCTTGACTGTGAGACCTACACCTATAGAAGTATATTTTTAATTTTTTTTAAAACTTCATTTTAGTAGGTGACATTGGCCTTCAAAGTGAGATGTTTATAGAAGTTCGTATTTTTGCTTGTGTGGCTACCACTTCGGATGCGACATAGATAGTTACAGCTGAAATCATTTTGGCTGTAACCCTTTCAGCTGAAAGGGTTTTGTCTATAACCACCATCGGCCTATCAAACTGCTAGTGGTTAATTTGCCAGTTTCATATAAAATAAAATTAAAAAATTTCATTTTTTTTTCAATAAATATAGAAAACAATGAAAATTAAAAGAACATTTTTGGAAGACAATGATTTTTGAAGCCATTTTCAATAACTATTTCACAGATTTAATCAGAACTACAAAGGATCAAATATTTTTTAAGGTGTTTTTTCTGGTCTATTTATTTTTATGTATTCTATATTGAAGCATTAGCTTGTATTTAGTAAAATCTAAATTAAATTTTTTATTTCTATAGATTAAAGTATTCAATTTGTAGTAAAAGGAAAAGATCAAGGAAATATGATAGAATAAGAGATGACAAAATGAAATGTCATACAAAATGTAACCAAAACCAACCTATTGAAATTCTTGAAGAGGATCAGATTCATGAAGAGAATGAAAGTAATGAAGAGGAAGAAATTGACACTTCTAATGATAAAAAAAAAAAAAAAAAGGCATAGCAAATTTGATGGATTTGGATGAGGAACTACTTTTTAACCAAATTCAATCTAAAGATATGATAAATGATAACACTATTAGGAAGCATTGTCAAAACATGTGGGACAAATATTTCAAAGATAAAATTATATTTGGACAAGCAAAATTATTTGTCAAGTTATTTAGGGGAAAATATATGAGACCTATTTTGGAGTTGTTGGGTGTTGATAATAGGAAAAACCATGTGCATAATATTAATAAAAGAATAGTTGAAAACTTACAAAATGCTCATAACAAAATTTGACAACACAACTTGAGGAGGTGATTTGAGTAATGCACATAGAGCATTGATGACTACTATATCTAGTAGAAAATTGACACAGAAAATAGGTATGTGCAATTTCTATTGTATTACATATATCTAGAAGAACTGTTCAAAGATAAATCAAGAGGAGAAATATGCTAGATGATAACATTGAGAATAAATGGGTGAATATTTGTAGAGTTTCTCAAAAAGACAAAATTTCTAAATATGTAAAAGGACAAGTTATTGAATTTTGGACCACACTTTCTCGTGTTTCTTCCAATAGATGTTATACTATACAAATTAAAGATCAAGAGATAGGGGCCAAAATTGAACATCCAAAACATTTCATATATATAACTCAAAGTGAATTATTTCAAACATTCAAGAAAGAATTTTCAAATGTCAAAATATGTCAAAGAATGTTTGAGAGTTTTCATCCTTCCATTGTAGGCATAAATAAGATGTGTGAAACTTGTTGTTATCGAAATCATGTTGAATTTGGTCTACACTTGCAATCATATAAAAAAGTTATGGCAATACTTGATCCTAGTTTGGTTATCTTTAATAGTACAACACAATTTTTGAAGTCCATATTATGTGATAAATTAGAAGATTTAGATGAGTTCAAAGTGCAATGCATCAAAAATTAGTGTGAAGATTGTGGAGATTTATACAAATTTTAATGCAAATTGAGAATATTAATGAATTGACCCCAATTTTATGGATGAGATATGAATATGAGACATACCAAAATAGACAAGAGATGAATCCAAAAAAAATGTATTGAAGGAGAGCAAATTGCGTTATGATGAGTTTATGACCAAGTTTTGTCCATTAATATATCCACATATCCAACATTGTCATGGTGCATGATGGCAAGCTAAACAACTTCATAATTCCAAAAATTGTTTTCAACCTGGTTGTATACTTTAAGTTTTAGATTTTTTTGAGAATTATATATTTGCACCTCAAATAGAGCTTCAAGGGTAATATTATCATTCTGAAAAAGTTGCAATATTTGTGCAAGTGACCTATAGACATGCACAATTTGAGGTGGATACGATAGAAAGGTTGGATGAAAATGAATGCATCATCATCAAAGAGGTTTGAACATTTCTATATTAGTGATGATAGAGTTCATGATAGGAGTTATGTGACTCATTGTTTTGCAATATTCTTTGAAGATCTTAGAAATCGTGGAATAAATGTTTTAGAGCACTGGATTTGGTCTAATGGATGTGCAGGTTAGTATACATGAACTTACATATTTATTGAACTTTATTTTAAGTTATATTTATTTGTACATGCCTATTTTGATTTGATACATGTACACAAATAATTGTTTCTAGTTATCATTTTATGTTCATGGGACAATTCAAATCTGCAAAAGCATTTAATTGGTTAGCAATGCAACATGTCAGAACCGATGTTAGGTTTTTATAGAATTTCTTTGAAAGTGGACATAAAAAAGAGGAGCATGATGGAGCTGGAGCATGTATAAAGCATGTGCTTCGACAACATGAACTTGTAGGTAAATATGCATTTAATGTGCATGTTTAATACTAGTAGCATATATTTTAAATTATATATATGTATGTTGTATGTACATATAGGGAATAGGATAGAGAGTGCAAATCAAATTGCTGAATGGTGCAAAGTTCATTTTTCTACTCGAGATACTAAATACAATAAGAATTACTTTTGGGAAGTGAAAGGTGGACTTTATGTTTATTTTTAATGTATTTTTCAAATTTTTGAGTTTTTTATTAAATATTTATTTTGAAATATGACAATTATTTTTTGTATTTGTAATAGATATAGATTGATCAAATCCTTACAATTGTCAAACGATTGCTAGTATTAGAAGTTTACATCAAGTGATGACTACAGGAAACCATAAACCTGTAGTAACTGAAATAAGAGAGAAAACATGTTCTTGTGATGATTGCATCAAAGAAAATCTAGTGAGTGTATGTGAAAATATTGTGAATGGATATGTTTTAGATTAGGATTTGAAGGACATAATTAGAAAGCCTCCTTTTGAAGACACTGACATTGACATTGAAATTCATGATCCTACATATTTAACTAATTATGAGCACATTTTTTATTTAGTTTTGGTAGGTTTGTGTGCATATACATATATATAAATTAATATACATGCCTATTCATTTTAAAATTAATTTATATTTATCTATTTTTATATACATGTAGGAGAAATTTTTGCA
Organism: Cupressus sempervirens; assembly: GCA_028749045.1. NCBI lineage: Eukaryota > Viridiplantae > Streptophyta > Pinopsida > Cupressales > Cupressaceae > Cupressus > Cupressus sempervirens. The sequence continues at coordinate 427,051,310 of CM053786.1, forward strand.
GTTCAAGCCTTTTCACATAATGCGAAAAATGTGGAATATTATCTTTTAAGATGCACAAAATCAAAAAACAAGTTGTTAGAAGGAACTATAGATGTAGATGAACAATCATATCCAATTGGATCAATTGTTATTGAAGGAACACATTATCAAAAAACAAGGTTAATTGATAGTTGTATTGAATTTATTGAATATAGGCCTAGAGGAAATTTTTTACATTATAGTAACCATGTAATAGCAACAAAGCTACAATTTGAAGCAATACAAAGAAGATGATGTCATGGAAATCAAAAGTCAAAACTGTCTATTGAAGAACATGAAAAACTTCTAGAGATAATAAAAGTTAGAGAGGATCCTAACAATACACTGTATGTCAAGCTCTAGTTTACCTATGTACTTATTGTGGAGCTCTAGTTCAGCTATGTCTATAGAGCTCTTATACTTTCACATTTAATGTTGACAGGATATTTGTTTTATATATTTGTATACATTGGATCATTTATCTTGGATATGCAAAGTTAGACATGTTTCAAGTTATTTTTATTTAAACTTGACATGGATATCTAATTTAAGACAACCTCTTAGGACATCCCCTTAGACTACCTATTACCTAACCTCCCCTTAAGACCGCGTATTAGGACATCCCCTTAGTACCACCTTTAAGGACCTCTCCTTAAGAAAACCCCTTTAGTATTTATATGTATATATATACATTGTTTATGTTTTCTTATGATTGTTAGTGCTCTTATCTATTTATGTATATAATCTTTATGTTCTTATATGTATTAACTTCTATTAATAAAATGTTGTAACATGCATTCTTTAGGACATACTCTTTATCTATTCTTATCTACATGTATATGTTATATTCTTATGTATGCATTAATCTACATTCTTATATATGTATAATTTAGGATCTCCCCTTAAGACATGTCATTAAATATAGTTAATTACACTTAGATTAAGGCATTAAGATGAATAACATATACATGAATAATACATACATAAACATAAAAGATTAAGACATTAAAAGATCAATAACATGTACATAAACATTAACAAAAATATGAATATTGAAAATATGTATTACATTCTTTATGTTCTTATGTATTCTTTTTGTTCTTATATGTATTAAATTTAGTGATTAAATGTTGTATTTCATATCATGTATTCTTTAATAGTACTCTTTATGTTCTTAAATATGTATTCTATAATAGCATGTATTACATTCTTTATGTGTGTATGTATTCTTTGTGTTCTTATATGTATTAAATTTAGTGATTAAATGTTGTAGTTCACATCATGTATTCTTTGGTACTAGTACTCTTTATATTCTAATTAAGACAACCTCTTAGGACTTCCCCTTAGGACTACCTATTACCTAACCTCCCCTTAAGACCACCTATTAGGACATCCCCTTAGTACCATCTTTTATGAACTCTCCTTAAGACAACCCCTTTAGTATTTGTATATATTTATATACATTGTTTATGTTTTCTTATGATTGTTAATGCTCTCATGTATTTATGTATATAATCTTTATGTTCTTATATGTATTGACTTTTATTAATTAAATGTTGTAACATGCATTCTTTAGGTCATACTCTTTATATGTTCTTATGTACATGTATATGTTATATTCTTACCTATGCATTAATCTACATTCTTATATATGTATAATTTAGGATCTCCCCTTAAGACATGTCATCAAATATAGTTAATTATACTTAGATTAAGGCATTAAAAACAATAACATATACATAAACATGAATATTGAAAACATACATGTCTACTTTTAACATGAACATATATACATACATCTATGAAATAAAAAATATATTTTAATCTACATTCTTATGTATAATTTAGGATCTCCCTTTAAGACATGTCATTAAATATAGTTAATTACACTTAGATCAAGGCATTAAGATGAATAACACATTCATAAACATAAAAGATTAAGACATTAAAAGATCAATTTAACATGTACATAAGACATTAACTAGTACTCTTTATGTTCTTAAATATGTATTAAATTTATTGATTAAATATTGTAACACATACATTACAAAATAACACATGATCTATGAAATAAAAATATGAATATTGAAAACATGCATACATTCAACATGAACATAAGACATGAACATAATATGTACATCTATGTAAAATAACACATCTATGAAATAATGTATGTACCCATGTAAAATGTATCCAAGATACCATATAAAATGTATCCAAAATATCACATCAAATGGACCTCTAAAATACCACGTGTATCAAATGTATCTGAAATAACATGTACATCCATATAAAAGTATTTAGAATAAGACATGTATCTAAAATAACATACACATTCATATAAAAGTATCTGAAATAGCACATGTATCTGAAATAACATACATCTCCATATCAAAGTATCTAAAATGACATGTATATATATATAAAATATCCCAACATCAATGAAATAGACATGTATAAACTAAGGTCAACCACATCCCCCTCCTAATCCCTAAACCCAAAAGGCATGATCTAGATCTAAACCCTATGTCAAATGAAAGAAAAAATTATACATGTATATGTGCATGTATTATATCATATGTGTAATATATATCTACCAAATATATAATAAAAAATACATAGCATACCTATGAGTCATGTTGTGCAAGATCTAGCAAGGTCTGAAGATCTCCATAACACAATAGACTATCACTAAGATCCTATAGAACACACATGTACATGTACACAAGTTAAATTGAATCACTCAAGAATATGTATGTATAGACCTAAGTACATACATATAAAAGATCTTGAGTACACTAAACAAACTATATACATGTGTAAACTATAGTAACAAATAAATATAAACATATATAAATTTACAATATTTACCATAGCATCATGTAATGCTCTGCCAATCTGAATGATATTTGAATCATGTAGTAATAGAGAAATATCTGAATAATGGAATGCAGGTGCTCTAAGGCAAGACTATGTAGGAGTAGGTGCTATAGGATCTTAAGTAGCTATGGGGATAGGTGCTATGGGGACATGTGTTGTATGGACCTCTACAGGAGCAGCTACTGTAGAACATGTAGGGATATCCTCCTATCTCTGTGAGGACTATGATCCTATTATGCATGACAAAATATGGTTGATGTGTCCACCAATGTCATGAAGAGGAATCCCCATGACTATCGATAAGGTCTAATATGAACTAAGAAGATCAAATGCTAAATAAGATGCCATATGACACAATACATCCACTTCTAATATAGCCAAAACCTCTAGTGGCAATGGTATATCTAATATCTCATAGAAATCATCAGCTCTTGTGCTAGAGGATGCACCTATCGAAATGGGACCATGAGATCATAACATATATCTACCATATATATTTGGAGATATCTCCTATAAGTATGTGGTAATTGTGGAAATGCTAGAAAATATCTGACTCCTGACTATATCATCAAGAATAGTCCAACCCCTCGCAGTCATCTGTGGACCTCTTGGCATGAACATAAGGTTTGGACTCACCATTGCCCATTTATTAATAGGTGCACTAGCAATGTCCACAGGTCTAAATCTCTTTGACAATCGGCCAAGGCCCTATCTAGCATGACCTAGAAAATTTGTATAATCGACATCATGATGTAAATGAAATTCTACAAATAATTGTTTATAGAAATAAAGACTAAACTCATCCTTCTATGGCCACCTGTGATGCACAGCTAACCATTAAGGATATATTAATGGAGCAATGAGCTGATCTATACACTTCGTCACTGAATAACCTCAAACCCTAGGCCTATTTGTATAAAAGGGAAAAATAGTTTCACCATAGCAGTGGAGACCTCACCATCAATCTATGTATACTTCACAGTGCCAGTGATACTGTAAGAAAGGGAAGAGTAAAATGTCTCAATACTAATATCATCAAATGGGTTGTACATAGAGATCATCTTGATCATCTGGCACAACTCATCTCTAATAGAAATAATATTCTCCCTATAAGGGAGAGTGGTAGAAGCCAATAGTGTAGAATCAAGATAGTCGAGAGCACGAGAGAACCTAGCAATAATATCTACAAACAAACATTGTCTCTCCTCAGAGGATGATGTTGTTCTATGTGTTGTACCTAACTCAGCACTATGACCCCCTCCCTAAACACTAGCCTCCCCTGAGGACATAGGTGCTTCACTAGTACTAGATGCCATAATGATATATGCAAAGATCTCTATCTATAAATGCAGAGTTAAGATATGCATACATAATTACATATAGAACTGAAAGTTAAATTTAATTTAAAACATGTATGTATATAAATATGGACAAAGTTGAATGTAACTAAAAATATGCACATGTTATTTAGTACATCTGGCTCATGTATGTGAACAAAAAATATGCATGTATGTTATTTAGTACATATAGGTTTACTATGTTAATGTTTTCTAAAATGTAACTAATTTTTAGCTATCTTGAGGTCTTAACAAGTTTTTAAAGTTTCATGTACATGTTATTATAGTTTCCAAGTTTTCTAAGTTTTAAGTTGGTTAAATTTTAAGTTTTCAAGTTTGAATAACTAGAACATAGTATACTTTAGTTCTACCTAATGTTTCAAGTTACATGTTAGTTATCTATATAGGTTTGTACTATGTCAATGTGTTATCAAGTGTAATTAGTTTAGTTATCTAAGTCTCTACTTGAATTTTCTATGTTTGATCATGTAAAATCTACATTTATGATTAAATATACATATTTAATTAAAAAATACTATATAGTATTTTTTATCTTTGACATGTCAAGATCTAACTATATAAAGAAAATTAACTAGTCTAAATAATCAACTACTAAAAAAAACACTTAAAATATAATTAATTTAATTACCAAAACATTTTTAAATAGTTAATTTAATTAATGCTAGCATGTAATAACTAAAAAACATTATAAATAAATATATATATATATATATATATATATATATATATATATAAAATGTACTTACCCTCAACAATGAATGATCATTGACAAGGGATTTTCTAGTTTTTATAAATCCACTGGGGTTACGACCGAAACCCTTTAGGCCGAAAGGGTTTTGGTCATAACCCCCCTGCCACATTCGCATAGAAAAGTGTCATGTCTAGACAGTCGTACATGTTTCAGCTGAAACCATTACAGCCAAAACCCTTTTGGTTGTAACCCTGTCAGATATCACAAATGGTGACACATGTTTGTGCTTTTACCCATTTAAAGACCACAATATTAATCAATAATTGACTATTTTTTAGAAAACCAAATGAAATCAAGCTCTAGAAACCATTGTTAATCTCTGAAAAATATGAGAATATTTAGGACTTGGTATAAATCATTGTTAGATACTTTGTCAAATATTAACATTTTGGAAGGCACTTTCATAATGATAATAAAACATGAAAATGGACATTAATATGTCCAACCAATTTTTTTCCTAACCCTATAATTGAAATACTTTTTAGTTTACTAAGATTATTTTGTTAAATGGTGACTAATCCCTTGCTCCCATTAAAATGAAACCTTTGAATAAATGTGTCTGAATAATAAAATAAATATTATAGTGTATCAAGTGCATCTTCACATTAAAAAAATGGGCATCAAAGTTGATGTTCATCAACTTTGATATTTCCACTAATGGTATTGCCTTGTCAAGTTAATTTTTACATTTATAGACCAATTATTTTCCAAATTAGATAATTTCTTCTTATCTTTTACATTTTACAAAGATGCTTTCAGGTTTAGATTTGGAGGAGTCTAGTTTCAAGGCATTTTCATTATTCATTGCTTAATTCATCTTCTTTCATAAGAATTATTGATTGATTACCACTGCCATTGACACTGCATTTCTAATTTTAGTTTTATGCCTCATATTAGACCCAGCCAAATCAATAGCTTTCCTATGCCCCCACCTTAAGGTAGGGACTTAGGCATATGCATGTAGCTCTTGTTTCTTGGAGATGATGAATTTCTAAATATTAATTAGCAAAGAAGATGTTTTATTAAAAATAGCTAATGGAAATAATTGGTTGCTACCCATTGTTAAGTATATCCTTGAACTTAAAAATAATTCAATTTTAGTTGGGCAATTATTTTTCTAATTTTGTAATGTCAAGTTGGAATCCAACAAATAGAAGATGACAAAAGAATATCTTATGATTGCAAGCGAAAACTGATTAGATGATTTATATCTATTAAAAAATTAGAACGATGCAGGAATTATTTTCAACTGTAATGCAAAGGAATGGCACAAATTTCTTAGACATTAACAAGATATTAAGAAGATATATTAAAAAGAAGCAACTAAAATGAAAAATAAGAAATTAGGAATAAGACATTAAAATTTGTAATTAAAAAAAATAAAAGAACTAATGTCTGATAATGAATTCCTCATCTTGAAAATAAAGTTTTTACCAATAAAAACAGATGAAACTAATTTGAATATTTTGTCAGTAAAAATGATCAGAGAACAATATAGAATTATGTTCTACTAAAAATTTGGAGGTTCTATAGCAAATGACAAGGAAGTGCCTTATTTGAATAAACTTGCAAGATTTTGGCTTGGCCTTTTCAACCCATAAACATTTGTGAGGATGTTAAAAATTGTTGGAATTGGACATTGAACCAAAAGTTTGATCCTTTACCCAGCGGAAAGAAATGCAAATCGAGTGGGAGGGATGATAAAAGACATGGGAAGATGAATCGACAAGACAATAAGGATAAAATGGGTTGTATTGAAACAATTGGTGGATTTATTACTCACTAAATTTTTCTAACCTACCAAACTTGGTGCTCCTTCCCTAGTTGAAACATTGTTCGAGTATAGGTTTATTGCTGGTGATAGAAGGGAAGAGTTTGTAAGGCCATTGCTCACAAGAATGATAGTATAGCTAGCACGTCACAAGATGTGATCTCATTTATGTGCAAATATGATTAGATGTATTATCCTTTGCATGAAGGGATGTATTTTGAATCTCACGTAGAAAGTGGTGTTCCTTTTCATGGATTTATGGATTTATGGGCAAGTTTTTGTCTATAAGAGTTGTAAGAGAAGATGCTAGGATGTTAGATTGTATTTAGTTAGATATAATCTGGAGAAGGTTAATTTGCAATGTTTCCATATAGGATTTGGTGAAGCTGAAATCATTTAAGGGTCTGATTGTTCATAGTTGTGTCTATTAGATTTCAAGTGAGAGATTATTAGGTATTTAAAGTGAATGGTCACATGACCATTTGCCTTCATTCTTCTCCCAATTTGATAGTTATATATGTTTTTATAAATGACTCTAAATGCCATGGATAATATTTTATTGATTAAGTATAAATAAAGAGGTTCCCTACCTTGAAACCAGACTTGCACAAAGATGCATAACCATTATAATTTGTTGTGTTATGTTTTGTCTATTTTTATCCCTATCTTAATTATGTTTCCCTCTTTTATCTGCTCAATTAAAATCTATACATACTGGCATATGTTGGCTTGGTTTTTCACCCTTTATGTTTTGTTATACCTTATAGTGAAAAGCCTTAGTATAGGGTTTTAAAATCTTGTAAAATTTGTCAAAACCTTGGATGAAATTTTATTTAGTTCCATAAGCCCTTTTTTTGTCTTGCCCTAACCCTAAAAGTAATGAGAGGTAATATTTAAAATCATTTTGCAAGGGAGACATTTTCCTCAGTTTTCTTTTTTCCCAAAGTTATTTTTTTACTTTCCACAAAATAAAACTTTTCATTATACACAATGCCCTAACCATGGTCAATTCCTAAAAATTTGGTGAAACATCTTAACTACGGTGGTTTGTTTAGGTTGATTGTTGATCTATAGAAGATCAATGGTGGGTGCATGCTCACTAGATGACTTTTCTCGAAGTTTATGTGAAGTGGGCAAGCACCTTTGTGCCACGTAACACTTGGTGACATTTGGTTTTAACTATGCTGCAAAGACTACAATTTTTCAATACATTGTCAAAACTTTTTCATAGCTATCAGTAAGGATCAGTGCACATTCCATTTTCTAGCAATATCACTAGTTGAGAAAAGTAGTGGGGTTACCTTTTATGCCATATCATTAAGTCATTAATCTTGGGAAGATCAATGGCAGATGCATTACTGCTTTGTGAAGATGAGAATATTTTAAGCAAAGTAGGGAAGCATCCTGGTGACACATGTCCATAATGATGTCAGAAAGTATATCTCATACAGTTCAAAGGACATAGGTTATGTACGTCATTGATCTCAAAAGGATCAATAGGTAGTGCATGCCCTCTATAATAAATTTCTCATTATTTATGTAATGCGGGAAAGCACTTGCAAGACACATAGCATATGATGATGGCATGAACCTGTAGCTATCAAAGGCATTAATATAGCATGTATAGTTGGCAACTGTCAGATAGAGTGCAAAATCATATATCTATTAGTTAATTTGGTTGACAAGATCGTAAAAGGGCATGATCTTTGTAACACCATTGATCTTGAGAAGATCAATAGGCAATGAATTCTCGTAACATGTAATGAAGCAGTAAAGTGTTGCATGCCATATGGCAAAAAGAGACTTGAAATTAAGAAAGTTGTTGAGTCATGCCAAGGTGGAAAAGTATGATGATATGGAATGTACTGATTTGTGAGATAGTACATGTATTTGCCAGGCTAGAAATGAGCATGCTAATGGGGCTATAATTTTAAAGCCATATTTGTCAAAGTTGTAATGAATTCTAATAATTGTCGATTCTTGGAAGATCGACAATCAGCACTTCACCACTTTGTGAAAATGCTCAATGTTTATGTAATGTGGGAATGTGCCTATTTGATGCATGGCATATTTTCTAAGGTTTTAACGTACCTTTTCTAATTTTAAAACAAGTCATTCAATGCTTCATGATTTATGGAGGAAATTCAAAATTTAAGGTGCAACATGAAAATTAATAGTTAGAAGCATTAATTCTATTTAGTGCCACTTTGTGCGACCTTAATGTTATAGTAAAATTTGGAATTTTCCATTATTGAGCCACAAAATTGTAAAATTCTCACAGTGCAGGCATTTCTAAGAGCTAGGGCAAGAATTTTTTAGGGTTTTAGTGATTTTTAGAGTGTTTTACAGAGATTAAAGAGCAAGAAATATTGTGGGTAAATTGTCTAAAACTTCTGAGGATTAAAAAAATTGTGATTGTATTAGGGTAAATTAAAAAATGCCTCCTCGTAAAGACTTTTTTGGCAAGGTAGACTACTTGAAAAGGGCAGTTCATGATGATTTTCTAGAGCAAATGCCTCCATCAATAAATGAAATAATTAAGGGTAAAGATTTTATTCCAAATAACCTCATGTTATTAGTCAGTGAGGGTTTCTATGATAAGGAAAATTAATTGAGGGATGTAGAGGTCTCTGTGGGAGGCTTAGAACATTTCAGGAAATGGTTTGTAGAATGGAATTTAGATACTCCAAAAAGTAATGTTTGGGAATTTGATAAAGGAAAATTGATTATTCCAGGAGTTTTCTCTGATGGTGACCTACTAATAGATATGGCTAAGAAATATGATCCAATCACTAGGATAGTAAAGATCCATGTAGGGGATACTCTTTTTTGGGTTTCATCTGAGTTGATCAAAGAAGTATTCAAGTTGAAACCTAACCATGTTGTTCATGAAAAAATTGACATGGAGGACCTACAAGCAATATATGATGCATAGAGGGTATATCTAAGGGGAGGTCCATTACAACAACACTTTGTTAAGATTGGGTCATTGCCTCTAGTCGCAAAAAGCTCCCCAAAGCCCTTACTGAAAAAGTATTTTAATCCTAGGGCACATGCTTTATATTTTTCTCTCTGCAAGATATTTGGTATGGATGAAAAAGACCACATCCCTAGTCCTATTATTCTTATTATGGCTCAAACTCTACAGTATGAAATGAACTCAATTCTACATTTTTCTACTTTCTTAGCTAAAGAAATTAATAGTGGACTAATTGGAGTAACAAAGGTTAAGGTTAACAAACCTTTCTTCTAGTACTCAATGTTAATGTATATCTACCTATATAAAGGAGTTACCTTTTTCTCAAAAGAGATGAAATTGGAATTGGAAAGAGATGGAGAAAAGCACTCAGTTAAATTGTGAAGTTTAGACATGACATGGGAGGTTACTAATGCTAGTTTTATTAGATTTGATAGATACTTCATTTCAACGCTCAGATTATTGTTGAGAGGGGATAGCCGTAGAATACCACAATCCCTATTAGAATTGATAAGAGCCAAAGACCATGCTAAAGGACTTTTGGTAAGTCATAATTGGGGAGATATGATCCCATATGTTGTTTCTACTAGTTCTAGAGTTTATGGCCTCTTGGGAAAACCCCATGTGCTACCCTACCAAGTGCCTTTGAAGGTGGGAATCGTAGAATTATTATGGAAAATTAGATCTATTGATGAGAAGAATTTGTTAGGAAAATCCAAAGGTACTTTCTTTCCAATAGTTACTATCACTCATGATTTTGTATTTGTTAAGAAGGTATGGAGAAATTTTGGGAAATTCCTAGATAGATATCAAATGGCCCAATACCATGCCTATTTTGTTGATTTGGAGGGATTCTATGACCTCCTCATAGAGAGGAGTAAAGCTAAAGCCCAAATACAAACTGTATATTTCCTTGAGGATGTAATTAGAAATAAGTTCTCATTGCAAGAGTAGAAGGCCAAAATAGAAAAGTGGATAGTTTATAGCAAGGTCTCAGAATTCATAAATGATTTTGACCCAAAGTATGATCCCTTAGCTAATAAGAAATATTTGGGGGGGAAAATGGATATGTTGATGAATAATTTGACTAGAATCATGTAAAGCTTGGATGAGGAAAAGGAGATCCTAACAAAGACATATCCAGACAAGGTTACTGAGGTGGAGAGGAGGTTAGCCAACAAGATAGTTGTAACTCTAGGACAATATACATTGAAAAGAAAGGATGCATATGTTGTGGCTCAGGGTATACAATATATTCCTCATTATAAGAGGCCAAGATCAAAAAAAATCCCACCTAATACAAATGCCCCCAAGAAGAAAAGGTTGGAACAAGGATCACCTTCAAACATGGAAGAGTATTCACCATCCTAGACTCCCCTCAGAATAAATGATGAGACATCTCTGAGAGAATAGCTAAGACGAATTGGAGGGGAAGGGAACATTATTTTTACTACTCCTGATATTGAAGGAGGAGTGCCTAAAGAGCCTCCTAGTCCATCCTCTAACCTCACTATTATAGATTATAGAGGTAGGGAGATGGACCCTGTAATTACACAAGCCTCCAAAAAGTTCGTTGATGATGAAAATTTTGTAAAATCTAGAGCCTTTGCACAATTTTTGTGGAGAAGGAGCATTGGAAATTTTGAGAATAAGTGTAGATCATTAAAAGTAGAACAACCTTGAAATAAGTTAGACTCTAAGATTGAGGAAGAGGTTAAGGCCAACTTTATGGATGAGTTTGCATGATTTATCCTTGAAGGGGGAAGACATTTATTGAAAGAATCAAGAGTTTTGATATTACCTGAGTGGGACATAGCTAATGCTATGATTTTTGACTCTGTCAAGAAAGAAAAGGATATTCAGTATAAAACTAAGGAGAAAATTTTGCAAGCACATAGAGGAATAAATATAGAAATGATCACCAAGAATTGGTGATATGGTCTATTGAAAAGAGAGACATAACTAGGATACAAGAAGTCTCTAGTGTTGAACATATGAGTAGCATCATTGTTTATAGGTCAAACGAAGTGTACAATGACAAGGTGAATAAAATAACTAGGGAAATGATATATTTTGGGGTGGCAGTTGTTGGGAAGGATAAAAGAATTTTTTTGGTGTTGAATGCCAAGTTTGAAGAAATATTGAAGGCATGTGAAGAGAGAGGGTTTGGGACAAATCAACTAGAGAATCAGATATCCCAAATGGATAAATAGCTAGGAAAAAGAAATATGGGAGAATCTAGCTAGCCCCAAATTACTTATCCTTACCCAGTGGTGGAGCCTTTTAAATCCACCCCTCTTGTTGAGATTCTAGATACTCTCCAAAGGCCAAAATTTTATACTACAAAGGACTTTGAGGAAGAAAAAAGTAAGTTATGGTCATCACATGTAGAGCTTAATGTGAAATATGAAGATAAGATGAAAAATTCTCTCATGTACTTAGTTGATAAAATTGATTGGCCATCATTTTATAAGCAACTAGAAAAAGAAATAATGTTTTAGGTTGAGATAAAGGCAATTGATGAAGCCTTGAAGCTAGTTGTTGACAAATGGAGTAAAAGGAGTAAATAGGCTACTCTTTTATGTTTTTCTATTATTAGTTCTTCTTGTGAGAATATAGAAAAAAACTTATGATATTTTCATTGATCTCTCAAAATTTGATGATAAAAGAGTTGAGCTACAAAAGAGGATCATTAATTATGTTAACAAATATAAGAGTGTTGATTTTGAACTCTTCCCACATGCCATAGACAAAAAGGAAAAATTAAAAAATAAAGAGGATAAGGCTCAAGAATTGAATGATTTATTTTGTCTTTGAATTAATAAAGTCTTGAATGAGACATGGAATGCATGGTGGACAACTACAATTGAAGAAGTGGTAAATGTGCAACTCTTTTATGATTCTTTGAGGAAAGATTTTGAAGAAATTGATAGAATTGGGGAGTATATACTTAAAAGGAAACAAGATATTCTAAGCTTTAACTAGCCAAATGACATACTTTTTAGTAAATGGATGCCAGAATTTATCAATGTTAGACATTTATAACTTGATGAAACTAATGATGATCAAGATGAAATTTAAGTAATTGATAAACCAGTACAAGCAAAAGGGGACAATAATGGACAAATAGTTTCAATTGCTAGAATCAAAGTTCAAACTAATAATACAACAACAAAAGAATTAGATGTAACTATAATTTTAGAAGTATGTGATGACATGGATGGAAATTCTTGAGTTGAAGTAACTCCGTAAAAATATGAGCCATATCCATCACTTGTAGTTCTTTTGGTGACTTCATTCAAGGAGTTGCAATAGAATCAAGGCCAATAATGAGATCCTCAATAGTAAAAAGATGCAGTAGAAGGTGGTCCCTCTAGAGAATATTCATGATGAAGACATCTTGTTGCAACAAATTTTATTTTTTGTGATGGTAACAATGAAGATATTTTTCAATCTTAAGGATAGCTAGCAATTTCTCTATGCTTGAAGTTTGTTGCATCTCACACTATATAGGTGAGATTCCAAGGCTAGAGAAAGGGTCTGAGTCATTTGCATATTTTTAGTTTTATTTAGATTTGTCTGGTCTATTCCTTGGTGCAAACTTTATGATTTATTTTTTCTACAAATATTTGACAATACATTGATATTATAGGATCTTGATGTCTTATCTTGAGTCATTTTGATTTCTATTAAAATTATTATACAATTTTCAAAGGAAATTAATACAAAGATAAATTGTCCCCATATCTTTTCTTCCTAAATCTTGTCTCCATTTTTATTACCTAGTTATCTTGAAATTGCATGAGCAAAGCTTGATCAATTGAATGTAATTAGGATAAGTTGTATATCATTTTCACTATTGCTTTAATTCAATGAATTAGGTAAATACTTTCGTGAATATGATAGGATCTCCATGGTAGTAGAGAGGATATGTGTAAGCATGAGTTTCAATGAGAATTGCTAACAACATTAACTATAATGTAGTCAATTAAGTCCAGAAATTAGATAGACTCTGAAGAAACCATAAATAAGCATCAAGCTTAAACTCAAAATTATTTTTACTTTAATGTTTGAAGAATGTCAAAACTAATTAGCATTTTTTTATATTTAACTTTTGATTATTAGTTAGCTACTATTACCCAAAATTGTTTGTAAATCTAAGAAGAATTTTGACCAATCTACAATAAGGGATGAGTATTATTATAAAATTCCATGGAGTAAATGAAATATGTATATAGTATCAATTTGTGAAACTCTTATACCTCAAGTGCACCTGCCTTGGTTTTGTAGAGCCAAAAGAGTAGAGAATCTTTCATGATTTTGTTGAAGTTGGGTCCAGATCTGAAGAACATATAATTGTTTATGGAAAGTAGTTGATCCATAGGTTATTATGTTTTTCATCATCTTAGTATTAAATTTTTTTTTTCTTGGTAGTTTGAACACACCAAAAAAAATGGTGACTCTACTAGGGAGTTGTACAACACATGCTTATGTGTAAAATTTGTTTTAGTTTCTCTAGTCATGTCAGTATAAATTTTTGACTAATTCTTTAGCAATTACCTATGGTTTTATTGGACTTTTATTGTGACAAGCCTTGAGAATTTAAAAGAAAGAAGAAAACCCTAAGTACCATAGGAGCACACTGACATATATAGTCATTACAAAGTGTCTTATCCATCAACCACGAGTTGCAGTCCTAGAATCATTGTGATTGGTCTCTTTTCATGTGTCAAATTCTTTCATATTGTCTCATGATATTTTCCTTAAGTCAACAAGCTATTGCATTATATATATTTTCCCTAGAATAAGGTGTAAAACCAGTCAAGGTTTTGAAGCTAGTGCTTACTAACAAATTTTCCCCATAGATGGCTAATAAAAGGAAGAGTACACGAGCTTATTCAAGAGCCAATCCTAATATACCATTGTATACTAATCTACCCCAAGGGGTAGAAAAAACCAAAATAAAAAGAAAGCAGATATAAATCCCACTTGCAAGCCAAGGTGTATTACATTAGTAAATTCTCAATACTAGCTGATGGTAGGTAGAGAATCCTCTTCATTAAGTTCTAAGTTAGAAACCACAAGGCTTTTAGGAAAAATGTTTAGTACTCTACTACAAGAAGATCAAGATTACCATGATAAGAATGTTTCCTCAATGGGAGATACATTACATAGACAAGATGTGATAAGTGAAATGAATCATAGGCTAGGATATGGGAATGTTATGAAAGATCCTTTTAATCCTAGAGTCATTCCTTATAGATAGACAAATCTTATAGATCTTGATGATCCTGCCAATTAAGAAGCAACTTCTACAAATCAAAAGGAAGTCAATTCAGAAATAGGACTCTTAAAAAATGGGTTACAGAAGAAGAAGCCAAACATGCTCACTTGGAAAAGGAAAGAGAGAAAGACACAATGAATGCTCTCATTTAGAGAGATAAGTTGCTTAGAAGTATGGCTGCCCTAAAAGATCAAAGCAATAAATTGGAGGAAAGAACTTTAGTCCTTCATATCGATGTCTCCGGGGATATAGATAATTTGAGATCCAAGGTTCTAGAACAAGAAAAGCTCATAAGCCATAGGAAATAACCTACAATATCTCAAGTTCAACCCTCCAAGCCTATTCAGATAGACCATGTAGAACCTATTGCAAAACCCACAAATAAAGGAAAAGGCAAGGCTATGGGAGTCCAAATAAATAAACCTCAAGTTATGGCAAGTAAATCTATGAACCCTCCCATGTCTAAATTAGATCTAGATCTAGAAAGGGATAGAAAGGAGAAAGAGGATCTTGCAAAAGAACTTGAGAAGATTGAAAATGAAGCTTAGGCAATAGAAACTAAAAGAAAATTTCAATTTATCAAGTCAAACTCTACCTTAGCTTCATGGCCAAATTTGTCCACCCAAGCTACAACTTTTGTACTTTCTTGTGGACCAATAATCTCTAGCAAGAATATATCTCAATCCACCCCTATTTCATCATTTATCACTAGTACTCAACTCCTTATTGTCCAAATACAATGGTTTCAAAATGTTGTTTCATAGTAGGCCAATATAGCAAGCACATCTAATGCTACTAGTTTCCAAAAGAAACCCATATACATGGAAAAAAATAGACAAATATCATTTGTAGGAATTTTGGTTTCCCACATCCAATAACATTTGATCTAAGAGATAAAGTTGTGAAGTTTTCTATGAAAAATGTTGTTACTAGTGAGTAACACTTAAGAATATTGATAGATATGTTGAATGACTTTGAAGTTGAACATGAGGATGTGGTGATGAAATCATTTCTGCATTCATTAATTGAAGATGCAAGGGATTGGTTTAGGAGATTACCAGATGATAGCATTAGTTCTTGGAGTGATTTGGAAAAACATTTCAAAGAGAAATATGGAGACAATGGTAATGCTAGTTTTATGTTGAATGACTTCAACAATATTAAAAAGAGCACAAATGAATCTACATTTGATTTTAATGTAGGGTTTTAGAAGGGGATGTACAAGTTGTTTTAGGTTATGAGATTGTATGAGGATGGGTACCTTACCACATATTTTAATGCTTTTGATAGTAAAATGTTCTATTAGTTGATAGATAAAGAGGCCAAAACTTTGAGGGAGTCTTACAAGGTTACAATAAATATTGATAACAATAGCAAAGCATCTGTTAAGCTAGGTAGGAGAGATGATCCAAAATTGTTTAATCCTAAGGGCAATAAAAAGGAAAGTGATAAATCTCCTATAAATAAGAAGCATAAGGAAGCTTCTATAGGTCAAGTATTGGACTTATTGAAGAAGATGAACCCACCAACTTTTAACACACACAAACCTCATGTTGGTGAAAAGGCCCTAGCAAATAACAACCATTTCAATAAATAGCCAAGAATTTAGAATTACCCCTATACCACTCAATGGAAATATGGTAAACCAATTCCAAGTCAAACCCAAAATGTGAAAGAGAAGGGTACCTCTGATACCCTACAGAGGAATTCTATTAATATGAATGATGATGTGCCATGGTACATCATATGTCAATCACCTCTCTCACGAAACTAGTGTGTGGTTGCTCAATCATTTACTGCAGATCAGAATGTACAGAATGAGGAGGAAGAAGAGGAAAGAAGCCATGATGATGTAAGTTGTAATATGGTTAGTATGTGTGATGACTATGTAGATTCTAACTTAGAAGAACATGAAAATGGCATTTCTCATCAGAGAGAAATCTACCATTTACATCACCAACAAGTGTTTTTAGATGATGAAAATAAGGTATGTGCTACTTCCTCATTTGTTGATCACATCAATCTAAGAATCCCTTTGAAGGAGGAAATTGATAGAATTATTGTAGAAATGATTTCTCAAGTTCATAGTAACTATAATCTAAGGACGGTTGGAAATGAAACTAGTAAGCCTTTTAGTATATTCATAAAGGACATCACTCATAAGATGACGGATGACAATAAGAAAAATAATGTAGAGATAGAAAAATTCAAAGACAAAAAGGTTAAGAAATGGGAGCCTAAGAAGAAGGTCCAATTTCGAACAAATGAGACACTGAGAGTAATGGTGCAAGAGAAGAAGTCAAGATCTAATTTTGCTAAGCAAATAATAGTTCCTACAGTCCAAAAGGCTACAACTCTAGGTATGCTTGTAAAACCTACTATGTCTGAACCCATTGATGTGATATCCATGTTGTTCTAGATAATTGTCAAAGTTTCCTTGTCTAAATTGTTTAGATTTGATGAAGATAAGAGTGAAGCTTTGTCATGGCTAGGTGGAATAGGTAATAGTAGATATACTATTGGACAAACTATCACACAACAAACTCCTATGGTAGTTGAAGATAATGAAATTATATCCCAAACTCCCCAAATGTGCTTAGATGACTCATTCATGGCTTATTTACAAGACATTGACCCATTTTTTCTTAGTCTAATTATAAAAGGAAAAACTCTTAAGAATTGCATGATAGACTCAAGAGCCTCTAACACCATTATGCCTTTCAAATTCATGGAATCCTTGGGTCTAAAAGTGGATACCAAGCAAGGAAAATGTAGTGGTATGGATGTTAGGCAATTCTCTCTCATAGGAACTATTAATGTATTACCATTTAAGTTAGTTGCATACCCTAATGTAGAATTGACTATGTCGGTCCTAGTAGTTGATATTCCTCCACATTATGGAATGTTGCTCTCTAGAAAATGGAGCACTTCTATGGGAGCTAGTTTACAATGTGATTTGTCATATGTAACTTTCCATATATGTGACAAGGTAGTTAGGGTAGATAGGGAGCCAAGGGTCAATCATATTTTGGGAGATAACATTGATAAGGATTCCACTTATTTCCTAGACACTGGTGTAAATGCATTCAAAATTGAGTTAACTATTCAAGAAGTTGAAAAAATCCCTGCTATAATTGCACATGAGGTTTAATGTTGTATGGATTCACTAGTTTTTTGGACCATGTACTTTGATGGGGTCAGTTCAAAAGAAGGTTTAGGGGTAGGAGTAGTCATTATTTTTCCTGACAAAAACACTTTTAGATATTCATTCAAATTGAATTTTTGTTGCACCAATAATATAGAATAATATGAGGCCCTTTTATAAGGATTGAAAGTTACAACCCATCATGGAATCAAGAAGTTTCATGTTATAGGTGATTCTATATTAGTGGTTTTTGAAATTAGGGTAACTTAGGCTTCCAAAAACAAAAGATTAAAACAATATAGAAATTATGTATGGGATTATATTGAGTTATTTGATGCATTTGGCATCTCTTGGATGGAAAGGAGTCAGAATATGATGGCTGATCTAGAGGCAAATATCAAGCCAAAGGATGTGTCATTTGCAAGAATTTTGTAGATTGAGGTTTAGAATCAGCCTTGCATACCTGACAATATAGAACATTGGCAAGTCTTTGAAGATGATAAAGATATTTTAAATTTCTTGTAAAGTGAAGATAAATATTAGATGGCCAAGAATTAGATTGCAGTGCCTTAATTGAAACCATAGATGGTAAGGAAATAATTTTTGGTCAAGAGATTATATAATTGAAAACCAACAAAGTACCCAAAGGGTTAGTTGTTTTAGAGAACATGTTTGATGACCAAGATAGGGTAAAGTCTAGAGTTAGAGATCATAAGCCTCAAGAGCTAGAAGAGATCAATCTTGGTACTTCTAAGCCCCAAAGAAAGTCTACATTGATCAAAACTTATCTGCTAATATTAGGAAGCCTTTCATTGATTTGCTAAGAAAATATAGGCTTGTTTTTGCATGGTCTTATGATGACCCTAAGGCTTACAAAGAAGATTTATTCCAACATGTTATAACACTCAAAGAAAATGTTAAACCTTTTAGGAAAAAATAGAGACCAGTGAATCCCACCCTAGCCCCCAAAATGCAAGAAGAACTAATGAAGATGAGGGATGGAGGAATAATCATACCTATTAGAAATTCCACTTGGGTATCAAATTTGGTGTTTGTTAGAAAGAAGAATGGATACATAAGGTTATGTGTAGACTTTAGAAATTTGAATATTGCTTCTCTAAAAGATAACTATGGATTACGAAAAATGGAAGCCATGCTGAAATAGGTAACTAGTTCTTAATTCATGTCTATGATGGATAGAAGTTCAAGGTACAATTAGTTCCTAGTAAAAGAAAAGGAAGAATTTAAAACATCTTTTACAACTCCATGGGATACTTATATATATGTAAGAATGTCATTTGGGTTAATAAATGTTGGGGCAACTTTCCAAAGGGATATGGATGTAGCTTTCCATAATTATATTAACAAGTTTATGATAGTGTACCAAGATGACCTCATAGCATATTCCAAGAAGGCTGAGAACCATTGTAGATATCTAGAGAAGATCTTTATCAAAGCCTTAGATTATGGAGTGTCCTTAAACCCAAAAAAAGTGTACATTTGGGGTGATAGAAGGAAGATTGTTGGGACATATTGTGTCAAAGGAAGGTGTGAAAATAGATCTTGAAAGAGTGGCTGCTATTGATAAGGTGCCTAAGCTAAAGAATGTAAAAGGAATATAGTATTTCTTTTGATAGGTAAACTTTTTGAGGAGTTTTGTCACAAATTTTGCTGAAATTAGTAGACCCATATCCAAGATGCTAAGAAGGGAGCTGTCCTCAGTTAGGATGGTGAACCTTCAGAAGCTTTTCAAGAAATTAAAATAACCATAAAAAATGCTACAGCCCTTAGAACCCTTGACCAAACAAAGCCTATGCATATATTTTCTTTTGCATCTTTTCATATTGTGGTAGCAGTCTTCTTACAGAAAAATGTAGAAGGGTCTGAGCAACCTTTTGCATTTTTTAGCAAATCCCTTCAGGCTACTAGGTTGAAATATGAGATAAATGAAAAATAGGCTTATTCCTTGGTAAAGGCTATCAAAGCCTTTAGATGTTATCTGGTAGGTGCCATTATCATTGCATTTGTACCTAGAAAAGTTGTAAGAGATATATTCTCTTAGCAAGAAGTATCTGGCAGAAGACTCAGATGGAATAATAGGATCTAGGAATTTAACATTGATATCTAGATCACAAAACTAGTAAGAGGTCAAGGATTATCAAATCTTATGGCTTAGTCTAACTTGGATGCTAATAAGATAAATGTAGTAGTGGATGACCTCAAATGAGATTTATGTGATATGGATCACTGTGAACTGTATACTAATGTCATATACTATTTACAACACATGGAAGCTCCTTCCCATTTGATAGAAAATGAGAAGAGAAGCACAAAATTATAGGCCATTAGGTACATCATTGTTAGGAATGCTTTATGGTGGAGAAAATTCAAAGGTGTGTTACTAAAATGTATTGATCAAGAGAAATCAAAGGAAATATTGAATGAAATGCATGTTGAAGTCTATGGAGGACACTATGTGGCCAAAATTACAGCCCACAAAGTAATGAGATCTAGATTCTAGTTGCCTTCTCTTTTCAAAGATGCTTAGGTAATGGTTAGGAAATGTGATGCTTTTCAAAGATTTGTAGGTAAGTTGAATTTTTTTGGGAATACTTCAATAAAACTAGTTGAGGTTCAATCACTTTTTCAGCAATGGGGTATGGATTTTATAGGTGAAATTGCAAGATTTCTCTATTTTTGAAGCTTGTTGTGTCTCACACTATATAAGTAAAATTTCAAGACTAGAGAAAGGGTCCAAGTCATTTGAATAATTTTAGTTTTATTTAGCTTTGTTTGGTCTAGTCCTTGGTGCAAACTTTATGATGTATTTTATCTACAAGTATCTGAGAATACATTGATGTTACAGGATCTTGATGTCTTATCTTGAGTCATTTTGAGTTCTATTACAATTGTTATAAAAATTTCAAAGGAAATTAATACAAAGATAAATTCTTCCCATATCTTTTCTTCCTAAATCTCATCTCCATTTTTATTACCTGGTTATCTTGAAATAGCATGAGCAAAGCTTGTTCAATTGAATGTAATTAGGCTAAATTGAGTATCATTTTCACTATTGCTTTAATTTAGTGAATTAGGTAAATTCTTTAGTGAATATGATAGGATCTACATGGTAGTAGAGAAGATATGTGTAAGAATGAGTTTTAGTGAGAATTGCTAACAACATTGATTGTAATGTAGTCAATTAGGTCTAGAAATTAGATAGACTCTAAATCCCAATGGATGAGGCACTGATCAATTAGTTTAGTCTGCATATGAAGAAACCATAAACAATCATCAAGCTTAAACTCAAATAAATTTTTACTTTAATGTTTGAAGAATGTCAAAGCTAGTCAGCACTTGTTTATATTTAACTTCTGAGTATTAGTTAGCTACTATTACCCAAAATTGTTTGTAAATAGAAGAATAATTTTGACCAATCTCCTATAAGGAATGAATATTATTATAAAATTCCATGGAATGAATAAAATATGTATGCGATATCAAATTGTGGAACTTTTATCACTCAAGTGCACCAGCCTTGGTTTTATACAGCCAAAAGAGTAGAGAATCTTTCATGATTTCGTTGAAGTTGGGGCTAGATCTGAAGAACATATAAATTTTTATGGGAAGTAGTTGATCCCTAGGTTATTGTGTTTTTCATCATCTTGGTATTAAGTATTTTGTTTCTTAGTAGTTTGAAAACACCAATAGTATAATTAATGAATTTAATATTTCTAAGAAAACTTGGAAGAAAATATCCAACTAGAAATTACACCCTAAGTAGCAATAGGTATACCTAGTATCTTTTTAGGGATTTTTAATTTAGACAAATTTTTGTATAGTTTAATTTAATATATTAATTTTAAATATTGTACAAAATCAATAGAATAATTAATAAAATTTATATAACAATTATATAGATTCAAGTTATGATTGTAGAATAGTAAATTGAAAACTTATTAATTTAATCTAGCTCTTGTAGACAACATATCTGCCAATTATCCAAAGTGAATGACCCTCACAAAGAGCTCTACAACTTGCAACCTAGATCTTACCCCCAACAATGGTGGAACCTTCCCTATAATTATGTCTAGATCTTTAGCTGGTCATCTCTAATGGGGTCTTTTAGGTTGTTAAGGGACCCCCTACTAATGAAAATGCCTAAAGGGTTTCACTATTGGCTTGGGGGATCAATATGGGGCTACAAAAGAATTTGGAATTTTTGTATAGTCATAGTCCCAAGACTAATCTAGAGAAATTTGGGGCTTTAGAGACCCCAAAGAAAAAATAGAAAGGTTTGTTGGTAGGATAGTATGTTTTTGGGGTCCCATCTAGTCCTCCTATTGTAACTCATGAGGATGCAGGTCCAAAGATCCTTATCCTAGATTCAATATTGTATAGTATTTCAAGTAGATTTTTCCAGAGCTTGGTAGGTAGGTTTACATCCTATAGACCTAACATTGATATGGTTGGGAGATGTGTTTCCATGAAGTGGAAACTTAAGGGATCAATAAAAGTTTCTTCTATGGTGGGCGCCCTACTCCTGATCAAATTTTATATTGAGGACCAATACCAAGCCTTGGTAGGAACTTGGATATATGGTAAGCATCTCCTAAGACTATCTCAATGGAAACTAGGCTTCAACATGAGTATTAATCTTCAGATAATGACCCTAGTTTTGTTTAGACTCCTTGGACTACCACTTGAGATCTAGAATGAAGTGATTTTTAAATTCATTGGGGACTCCTTTGGATATTTTATCAAGCCTGATGTAGTCACCCTACATAAATCTCACATGCCCACTATGCTATATTTTGTGTTAATGTGGAAATTAATAAGCCATCCCTAATAGTAAATTTCCTTGAAATCAAAATTGAGAATTGAGAAGCACATGGTGAACTATGAAAATGAATATTTGTACTACTAGAAGTGTAGGAAATATGCTCATGTGGTCATCAAATATAAAATAGATAAAAAAAGGTGCTCATTTGGAAATGATTATAATAAAGAACTAGGGTGCTCATTTGGAATGGACCAAAATCCTTTTTGATCATCTACAAAGGAGGAGGAATAACTAAAAGGCTAGTTGGATGAGAACCAACCCACTACAAACAAAGATAATGACTCCAAGGCTCATCTAGAGGAAGGAGGGATATTTATTAAGGTGGGCAAACAAATAGATGACCTGAAGGTTAATCTAGAAGAAGGAGAGATGATGGATAATGATGAAGATAGGGAGGTGGCCTAGACTACGATATAGAAATATTGTAAGGAAGTGATGGGTGAAGTGGTTACACCACCTAGACTAGGAGGATCTCAGGGTGGGAGGCTTATCTCAACCCCTCAAGAAGAGGTGGAGAATATGTAAATTTTCTCTATCAAGTGGGAATGCTATCCTTCTTCAAAGGGAATTCATATGGTAACACTTTTGTGTTTTGATGAATCTCTCTTTGCTCCTAGTATGTTAATGCAATTCATGGATAAGTGGGGTTGGCAAAAAGCTAAGAAGACAACCCATGGACAACCAAAGGTGGATGTATGTTTTAAGATGAGAACTAGAGTGGGCCCAAAAGGGTGGTAAAAGGGTGGTAAGAACTAAGGTGACTTCTTGAGATATTTTCCAACAGAATTAGAGAGCCTTAGAGGACACCCAATGAGGTATGAAATGAAGTTTATTCCCTAAAATATTAGGGTAAATAACCCAAGAAAATAATTTTCTCTAACAAATATGATCTATGATCATAACCTGGTAAAAGCATAGATCTGTGTCACGATTTAGGATACCAAAACTTATTTTGATAAAATCTCATTTCTCTATCAAAACTCAGTTGTTTTCAAAAACTAAAAATACCCTTTTATAGATCTTAGATTCAATATCATCATTATATAAATTTGTGAATTTTTTGATTAGCTATAATATTTTATAATTTAAAAATATTATAAGTTGATAGTTTAACATTTCAGAAGATGCACCCTAAAAAAAGGGGAAAAATGAAATCGTATAAAAAAAATGAAAAAATATATTTATCTCTAGAGGAGAGAGTCTTCTTCATGAAAATGTAATTTTTTTTCAAGAAGGTATAGATTTGACAGGGAAGTTTTGTCATGAGGAAAAAATTGGTAGATTTCGATAGGCCAAGCTTGAGTACTTATAAGGAACAAAATATACATCAACAATAATTATTTCTATTTTTATTCCCTATATATACATGTCATCTATAAGATATTTTCAAAGGAGAATAGACAAAGATGATTTGCATATACTTGTTTGACGAGAACTACACCCTATATTTTTTTATAGTTAAAGAAGGGGCTTCAAAATAAAATAAAAAGAATAAATTCTTACTCAAAAAAATTATAAAAATATAAGCATAAAAGTCATCCAATTGTACACATTTCATTAGTTTACATCATCTTCAAATTCTAAACACAAGTACCATTTTTTTTTGTCATTAATATTGAACTGTCACATTCTAATATCTCATTTCTTTATAAAACGTGACACAAGTTTGTTCTTTATCTCAAGGTAGATATTGTGCTCATTCAAGAGGTCAAAATGATTAAATAGTACTTTGAAAAGTTTGTGGGATACATTTGGCAAGGGGCTAAATTTGGCCATAATGAAGCTTTTGGGGCTTCAACAGGGATAGTGACTATGTGATACATGAACAAGATAAATGGATCTAAAATACAAAGTCACCCTTACTACTTTGTTGTGATTTTTTTAGATGGGGATAGGGAATGGACCCTCCTAAATTTTTATACTCCTAACACTAGGGGGAGACTATAGGTTTAGGAGGAGGCCTCATCCTATACTAAAAAATCTAATAGAACCAAGGTTATTTGTGTGCGGAACTTCAATACCCCTTGGCAAATTTTTGTGGGGTTAAGGATGTTTTTGAAAGTATACATGATCTAGATGGGTTCTTCAAATGAATGACCTCATTGATATGGAAAACTAGGGAGTGAAGTTTACTTGGTCCAATAACTAGATGGGATGTGCAATCTCATTTAGGTTAGACTGGATAGGGTGCTTTGACCATCTAGGATATTATGCCTTATACCTCTCTTTATGGGCTCCCTAAGAATGTATTAGATCATTCAATGCTTGTCATTAACTAGATCAATAAGAAGATATTTAAAAAGAAATATTTTAGGTATGAGAGCATGTGGCATTCCCATCCCCAATTTAGAGAATGTATAGAAAGTTGGTGGAATGTAAAGGTCCAAGGAACAACTATGTTTTGCATAGCTAAGAAACTTGAAAATGTCAGGTAAGAGGCCATGTCTTGGAAAAAAAAATCTTCATTCAGAGACATCATCAAGGAAAAGAAAGAAATAGAGGGTAAATTGGATCATTTTCCAAAGAGAATGGTGAAGAAAGACCTTTTTGTGACTACACATGAGTCAAAGAAGAACTAGATGAGGAAATGGAAACAAGTAGTTAAAAGAGAAGAAGTCTTTTGGGAAAAGAGATTGAGGACTTAGTTGCTCAAAAAAAGAGATTACAACACAACTTCTTCCATAGGCCAGCCTCTAAACACAAGAGTAGAAACACCATTTGTAAGATCATTGAGATCACTAACAAGGAAGAGATTGGAAGATGCACCACCACATACTTCAATAAAA
This sequence comes from Cupressus sempervirens, assembly GCA_028749045.1. Classification (NCBI taxonomy): domain Eukaryota; kingdom Viridiplantae; phylum Streptophyta; class Pinopsida; order Cupressales; family Cupressaceae; genus Cupressus; species Cupressus sempervirens. The sequence goes on from CM053786.1 coordinate 427,077,123, forward strand.
TTTATAACCCCACACAGTTGTAGGTGAACCCGAAGATGGAAAATTTTCGTCTATAAATCATAAATTGTGTTGTTGATGATAGGACAAACCAAGACTTAATAAGGAAAGTAATTGTAGAAGAGGTGATAGTAGTGGTTTTTTCTATGAGAGTGTTCAAGGTCCCTTGACTTGAAAAATTCCCTCTAGCCTTATTCTAGGAGTATTTGGAGATTACTAAATATTACCTTCTATTAGAATTTTTAGAATAACTAAGAGGGGCGTGAATCAATCACCCAAGGTCAAAATGTACCAATTGAAAAAAAAAACACTTAAACTACTTTAGATCTTGGAATTTATCAATTCCATCCTTATAGTAAACTTTTAGTAACATAAATTAATAGTCCACTATCCTAAATATAACAAACTTAGAAAATGTAAACATTTATAATAAATTTTCACAAATAACATCCACACAAGTTTAACACTAGGATTTAACTTGGAAACCCAATTTGAGAAAAACCACCAAAAACTTGTCACCAAACTTTTAACTCTTTCGAAATGAGCTTCATTAGGAGCCAACCTTGTTAAATTTCCAAACATATTGTTAAATGTAAAGGATTTAATCACCCTATTAGGAATGGCCTTGTTAGAGGACTTTAGAACATTCCATTTTGAATGCCACCTTGATTAATAGATTTACTTATGATTGTTAGATCAACCTTGATCAAAGGATTTCAATACTAATACAATGGTTACAAATTAATAGTAGGTTTGATCTAAAAAATACAACTCACTTTACAATTTTAGATCTCAATTTGGCTCAAATGTTGATCCACTGACTATCCTTCATTTTTATCTCAGTCTCTAATTTTCTTGGAAACCCTTCAAGAAATCACTCTTCACCTCTTCTCAACTCTTCTTATCCTTCTCCTTAAGTTTTCCAATTAGTAGAAAAAACAATTGCTCCAACCTTGTTAGGTCTTAAAACCTACTCGTACACACATGAGCTTATCTCTTATGCCTCCTTAAATAGGTAATTCTTATCTTTTCCACTTAAACAATATAGTAGATCTTAGCATTATGATTAGATTCAACACATATAGTGAATCTCTCTACCTTCTTGTTCAAGTTCTCCTTTTCTAAAAACTTCTCTTTGAATTATTGCATAAAAACTTGCAAATTTGGTTTCCCTTAATTTAAATTTTCCAAATAATCCATCCTTATCTTCAACACATTTTACATATTCCAAAAAATTTACTCTGCGAGTTGGAAATCATGATTTCTCATAAACTGTTAAAATGATGTCCCTTGGCCAACTCTATGTTTTGATACTTAGACACCACTAGGTTACTTTGTCAATAGTAACTCTCTTTCTCAGTAGATATACTATCACTTGATCAATAATGATGCTCAATCAATATTGATACACAATCAACAAGTTATTTTGCTCAACAGATACTAGCACTTGGTCAACACTAGCATTACTCAACACAAACTTTATGTTCCTTTATTGTCTACTCTATTGCTTGATCAAAATTATGCATTTGGTCAATCTTTGATCACTTCTTCAAACCTTTAGTACAACTATCTTCTCTTCTTTTAGCATGACTAAAAAATTACTTTATCTTGTCAAAGTCTAACTAATCAAGTTCTTGTTTGTGGTTTCTTCTCATCACTAAACCTTTCCTGTAGGTATTTTTGTTATGACCAACTTTTCAATTCCTCTCCATCAATCATATAGATATGGAACTCAATTGAGATAGAAAATTATATTACCAATAAGATTTGACATCAATGATAGCATAAGAATTGTTTTAATTATAGTTTCCAACAATCTCCCTCTTTAGCATTGATGGCAACACCTCTAGTTACCATGTAATCCAAAACATGTATTGCATCAATCAAACTCCCTATGTCTATAGTATCAAATATATTTTAATATCTTTAGTTTCATCCTGATTCTCATCTCTGTGTCCAACAATCTATTTCTTGAGTTCCATTTTGATTCTCATCCATGTAGCTCTGATATGCAACACATAAGATCCTTATATCATAACATATCATGAAATCAAATAGATTCTATGTATTTTTTGAAACAGCTTTGGTTCTATAAACTCTCTCTTTCTTATTCAATATCTCCCTCTTATTTATCACATCATAGGTAACTACTTCAATATTCTCCCTCTTTATGGTGACAAAATTACATTATTATTCCTTTTTGACAATAATACCAAAGACACTTTGTTTATCTTATGCATCTTTTCCATGTAGATATTTTCATGTCAGTACTTAATTCTTAATTCTTCCTTTGTCATATATGTATGACTAATACAAGACTTTGAATTTATTTCTCCACTACTACCTTAAGCAACTCCTAAAGTAGGATTGTCTAACTCCTTAGTGTTAACATACTCCAATCTCACTTCTTTGTCTTGAGCTAGCTCTCTCAAGTAATGATACTTGATAGCAATGTACTTTTTCTTAGTGTGCATTACAATATTCTTTGATATGTTAATAGTATTAGCATGAATGTTGATGATACTACTTGGGGTTGGTATCCTAAGAATTGGAGAGTATTGACATGTTACACTTATGACTTTGTTTGTCATTGATGTTGACATAGCAGTAAGTCTATGAAGATTGCTAGAGTAGCAGCCAAATATCTTATTTGTATAGATAATGTTTTTATTTTTTAGTGATGTGTAGCTAAGGACATCATATAGTGTGTCTTGATGTCAAGATTCAATGTGCAGAGTCTAAGTCAAATATATACGGAAGATATACTTGATTTACAAAGAGCACTATAGAAATAGATTGCTTGGGAAGTAGTCTTTGATGTTTGTATTATATCTTTCATTTGAGATGTAATTAAGTGATGCAAAATCAACTAGTCATAGAGGATAGTCTGATGGTAACATTAGTGAGTGTGCAATCCCTATTATTGCACATGTGAATTTTTTTGTAGATTGTGAGCTGACAGTGCTATTGTAATTGAGAATTAATTAATTATCTTATTATAATTAATTGGGAAATCCTCAAGGCTAACTCAAGGAATTATTTTGAAGATAAGGTATAAAGGAAATATGTGTTCCTTGTTTCTAAAATGTACAAGTTGTATTAAGAAAGTATCAAGTGTGAAAAGGAGCAGAGTGTTTAAGGAATGTGAGTAAGAGATCTAAGGGATTATTGGATACAAAATTTGTGATTAGGCTACAAGATAAGAAGGAATAGAAGTCCAGTTGACACGATAGAGAAAGAGAAAGAAAATACAATTCTATTCTATTATTCTACAAGGAATAACATAGAGAGCATTTGGATAGTGTGTTCATTGGTCTTTCTCTAAAGTTGTTTGGACAGTGGGTCCATTTGTCTTGCACAACTCCTAACAAGGATTCAAACTCTCCTAGAACAAGAAATCATATGTCCTAAATGTATTTAGAGAATCCTAATAGGGCCCATCCTTTAACAAGGAACTTTTATATTAGTACATCATCTTGTGGGTACCATCCCCATTGGGGATTTCCCTTTGATCAAGGGTTTCCCTTGTTAACATATCTATTATGACTATGTATGAGTATCGTGTTATGGTTTTTTATTATATTGCTTATATGGTGTAGATATTAAAGTTGATAACTATGGTAATAGTTGGATAACTGATTCACACTCCTACTTAATTATATTGGTGGACTATATATTCTAACAAATAGTACTAGTGTTATCATAGTAGATAACAAATGGATTAGTGATTTCTTCCTTCATTCCGTTCAATAGTTATTTGGTCAATATGATATTTGAATAATTCATTATTGTTGCCACATATTCAAATTAAGATTTTGATTGAGAAATGTAGTTATGTTTCTTGCTTGTTCGTGAGACTAGTATCTTTCCTAGAAAAAATGCCCCTTCACTTGTACTTTTCCTATCATCAACATTTCTCGCTTGTTGAGTGTTTATTTTGCATGAGGCCAATGTCAAAAATTCTTAGGAATCTCTCTCTTGAAAAGCTTATCTATGACCAACTCCAAGGTTCTAGGTAGTTATTTTTTAACCTATTGGATAACTCAATCAAAGATAAATGTGAATGTTCACAAGGAGGCCTTTTTTGGTATCTTCCAATCTACATAGCTTTGCAAAAATATGACAACAACAAAAAAATATTTTTTTGTATTTTTCCATTTTATGATGGAAGAAATTTCTTACCAATGCAACAATATGAATTCCTATTTTAGCCCAATGCTTTGAGATGCAAATAATAGAGTTTGACACAAATTTTTGAAAAGTAAAGTCCTAATGGATATAATCCAAAGTAATAACATATCTAAGGATTGAATTGCCAAAGGATCTAGTAGGAAACAAATGAAATTAGGAGCAACACTTCCTCAAATCTAGTCATGATATTGTCTATGGAAACTTCAATGAAACCCAAAAATATTTCATGATTCATCAACTGTATAGCCATGGAAAGTGTGTTCGCACTAGATAAAACTCTATGTAAGAAAAATGAAGATCATTTCCCCAATTCATCACAAAAACAGAATTAAAACATCACACAATTATATCAATACAATAAAACCATTATCTCCATTATCATTCATGAACATAAATTCACAAAAATAACAAACTGACAAGATTTAGTATACTTAGAATGAGAGCACCAATAGCAAATATTATTGTATCAAAATGTTAGCCTTGAATATATATTACATCCATGTATTTAAAATAAATCCTCTCCTCCTTTTGTGTTATCAAATCTTATACTAAAAACTAAATAATTATATACAAATTGACTCTTATAAAGAAGCTAAGTAGGTCTCCACCCTTATTTTCATCAATTAATGGGTGCACAAAGTTTTAAATGATATAAAAGAATAAAATAATGAGAAGATAAGATGAGAGAAGATGCAAGATGAACTCAAAGTCATTGGCACTTCCAAAAATACGAGCTTGGCCTCAAATTGTAGTCAAATTACATTTTTGGTACTCAAAAATAGTAAATGGTAGTCAATTTTTATCACATTGCATGATCTTCAAAACTTTTGAGGCACCTCTACATTTTGTACACCTTCAAGAAATGCACATTTGAAAAGTACACCTTAAAAAATCATACCTTTAAAAAAATTTCCTTCAAAATGTACACCTTGGTAACAGAACCCAAAAATCCAAAAATTCTTCTAAGTGGCAAAACTAAATTTCTAGCATCTGGGTTTTCTTCCCCTCTATACCAAAATTTATCCCTAAATTGTTGAATTATTGTTTGCATAGAGAAAATCTTGGTCTTTCACTTGTTTTCAAAAACCTCAATTTTAGTGGCATTTTAGTTTTTATCCACTTCCAAAAATTGCTCTTGTGTCATATTCTTTATCTATTGAATATCTTCCTATAGTCCTTCCATGACTTTATTCCTAGGATATATCTTATCTATCCAATAATCAAGATTATCTAATTCTTCTACTAAATATATCTCCATCACTATCTAGTAATTTTTCCCTTATTGGCCCAAGTGTCTACCTCATTTAAAATCCCAAAAACTTGGTTTATAATGGTAACCAATTTGTCAACATTACTCTAGATGTTGTGCAAAAGAATAAAATTTCCTTTTATTAGTTGCACTTCGCTTCCTCAAAACTATGATGTCATTTTTGACAAGCATCCAAAAATGAATCCATTGGTTGTCCTATTTACTTCCTTTCCAACGCAACTCCAAGAGTAATCTTAGGATTTTAAAAGTCTATCGGCCCTACTATCCTATTCAAATACCTTCCCAATAGCTCATTATGTTTCCTCAATTTCAAAAGCTCTAATTAATGTTTGTGCAAATGTGTGAGCACTTTTTTGACACCTATAGTGATCAAAACCATTGATGTATCTATTTTGGGTCTTCCTATTGCTACCTCCTTTATTTGGTAGTTCTTAGGATTCAATTTCTCTTTATCTACATGAGGAAGTGGGATAGAAATATGTATCAAATAGTCATGATCTTGATTCTTCATTATGAAGGCTAATGTTTTTGCATCACCCTTGGGTGGCTTGGGCTTCTTATTCACCTTTATGAATTATGGCATTCCCTCTTCTTCCATCAATTCCATCTATCTCTTTTGTCTAAAAATAACCTCTTTCTTATGCCATGATGGTGGTCTCCCCATTGGTGGCATGTATTGCATTAAAGAGGTAGGCTTTACTATAGGTTTCTTTCATTTATCACTCCTCTCCTAAGTCATCTCATGTCAAGGAAGAGCTTCAGAGAAAGCTTCTATATCATTTTGGGTTGTGAACCTAGCCTCTCTATTTGGAGGACCTTTCTTCCTTTCTTCTACTATCTGTCTTTTCTCAAATACTTCATCAAGAGGAAACTAGACATATAATCCTTCCTTTGAATTTGGACTTTTAGGTTTAATTTTCACAGGAGGTGGAGCCATTAACCCTTTATCTACTATGTTGCGAATATCCTATGTTGGTGGAGGAAGAATGCTAAGGGGTCCTTATGCTAGTGGAGGTAGTTGATTCCAATCTCCCCCCAATGGCTCATTCCTAGGGATGTCTTGTATTTTCTCTCCTACCATCTTAGTACCTATATGCATGATATAAAAATTGCAGACATAAAAAAGGTCTACCCCCTCACCCTCCATTTTTGTTTCTCATCTTTCAAGGTCTCAACCTAGATGGGTTCCCTAGGGATACTAGATGGTGTTTGACTTGAGCTTCTTCTCCTCTCTTCCTTGGTTGCAGTAGCTAAATGATTCATCCTATTCATAGGGAAAAAATCTATTTTCTCTCCTTCCTCCTCATCTTCAACCTTAGGGATGGTTTTTGACATTTGAGTTGAGGGTTCATTCTTCTTCTTTAGTCTCCTCCTCTTGACACCTACCACCATTGTCTCTATTCTAGCTCATTTGGGGACCGGCAAGGATGCATCACCTATTGAGGCTTAAGGTGGAGGAACTACTTCCTATTCCAATTTTGTTGATTCTTTCTCTCATTGAGCTTATTCTAGTTCATGTTGGGCTTCTTCCTGAGAAATTGGTTCTTCTTGAGCCTTTCCATCTTCCTCTCTTACCTTGGGGGCTCCTTTTCTCTACTTACCCTTTCCTCTTTGTGCCTTAAAGTAATAAACCTCCCACCCATGATGATGTACTACATCTGAACTCACTGGTGACATGGTAGGGTAGGTTTGTATTATGACCTTTATAACTTTCTCATTGTTCCTATTGTTAGAATCCTCTCTTGGTTCTCTTTCTAACTATCAATTTTCTTGCTACCAATGTACACTTATTTATTTTGAAACTTTAGTTGCATAATTGTCAGTGTATCTTTTCATATTTGTGTATTGTATTGGCTTTACTTCCTCTTCTATTTTGCATGACTTTTTGTGTCGGCTCATGTAGAACACATGAAGTAGTCTCTCCCTTGAATCTTTATTATGTCTACTTCATTTTCTTTATACTAACATGGCATGATTAGGATAGTCAATATTTTAACTTAAGGGGAGGATTATTTTTTGTGTCATCATTATTCTTCACCACATCACCATTTGTCTAGCTCACTATGCTTGTAATATCTTGACTTTCGAACCCCTATCTTGTCATAATTATTCACCATGAATTGCACTACTTTCTTGATTAACTATCATTTTTGCTTTAATTTTTTCCCATTTTTTATGTCTTCACTTTTCTTTTCTATTGTTTCCCATTTTCAAATCCAATTCTTGTTTTTACTATTTGATACCATGAGAGGTAAGCATATCAACCATGAACCTAATTCTATAGATGAATTGAAAGCTGTTAAAGAAGCCCTTAAAATTTTTACCTAGTCTAGATGGATATGCTCCTTTGAATAGTTGTGTGGGTTTGATTGAGCAGTCATAGTCAAGTTCATAGTAGGGCTTCAAGGGGAGACTGTCGTAGTGTCTAGATTGTCATTTCATGTTGATAAATAAGCAATTGTAACTATCACTTTTTTCTCCCACCTTGATGATAAAAAATCCCCTTGGGATACTCTAAAGGTATGGACTTGAAAAAATATACCAAGAAGTTCCAGAATGGTTTTTAAGTCTCCACCAAAACTATGGGATGAAGTGGTTAAGTTTTTTATCAAATATATTACTTTCAAATGGCACTATAAGTATGTTTTTCTCACCATATCCATTTAATGCTTCATTTATGATATGGTATTCTTGTTAACCTCCCTTATTACTTGTTATTCTCTCTAATGCATTCCCATAGTTAGCTTCTTGAAGGTCACATTGAGTCACTAGCTCATTGTGGATTAAGAAAACTATTAGTTATCAAATCCCTTTGGTCTACATAGCCTTCCTTAGAATGGGATGGTTTTATTGATCAAGTTCCTAACTCCTCAACTGCTTAACAAATTTTTGAAGTCAGTTCTTAAAAAAATGGTTAGATATATCCATATTTTCCCCAAATCCAAATAAATCAAAAGCCCTCCTAATAGAACCCTCTAAAACTAGTAAGCAAAACCCTAAAAAAAATCAAGGTAAACCAAGTCCACATATTGTCAAGAAGACATGAATAACCTCTAGTAGATTATAGGAACTCTTTGTTAGTGTTGAAACCATTAATAGTGCGGAGGTTCTGTCTATTTCAAAACCCATATAAAGAAATGATCATATTTTGAGAAATGTCAGATCCCAACAAAGGAGAAATAGGAAGCAATCCAAAATAAAGGAAATGTAAATATTTGTTGAGGAGGAAGAATTTCCATCCAAAAGAAGACAAGTGACTCAACATGAGGTGATCTTTCAAGGAAAATGAACTGAGTGGGAAAGTGAAGAAGAATCTAAGGGGAAACATGAACAAGAAGAAGAAACCTTGGAAGAAGAATATGAAGGTGAGCCTAAAGAAGAGAGTGTAGTAGAAAATAGAAATGGTCTAGAAATGTAAGGAATAATGTAATTGGTACATTAACAGAGCCCCTAGGTGGGAATCCAAAATTTGGTAATATAGAAAATGTGTAGCAAGTCAAAATGAGGAGTCAATTAAAGAGCTTCAAATAGAAATGCTTTAAAAAAATATAGTTATCCAAGAAATCATAGAAAAGGCTAGTGATGTTTCTTTTAAGGGTGGTGTTTAGCAAGAAACCAAGATAATGAGTGAAAATGATGTTCAAGACACTAGTCCATTTTTGGAAATAGGGATTCCATAGTCTAAAGGTACAATAAAGGATGCTCCTAAGGAATTCCCTTAAATATATGTGAGGTCCCTCCTCGCATGTACTTATTAAATATGTATCTCTATGTTAAAACTATTGTAGGAGATTAGGATGGATATGAAGTAATGTTTTATGTTGTGAATGTCCTAATGAAATTAAGAGAAGTTGATACATCCATATTTAAATACTCAGTGAGTTGAGAACTATATTATCTCGACTAATTAAACATTAAAATTTCACTAATAATGATACAAGGCATTTTTCACCCGATGATAAGGATGTTGATTTTGATACCTCGATGATTAAGTTTTATGCTTTAGATAGTTCAGTATTCTTTAATTGGTGTTGTTATGATGTTTAGGTATATGTATACCTAATGATGATTATACTAGTACTTAATCTAAATTAATAAATAAGTTATGTTATTTTGATTATGTAATTTCTGATGATTAAATGTGAGTAGAAATGAATTAAATAGATAATTAATTGAAGGATTATGTTCTAAGTTATGTGATTTGTCAATATGTTATATACATATATGCATGCAATTTCCTTGAGCTACTAATGTATGCAATGAGTGTGCGGGATATTTTAGCTGAGAAATCCAATGGAAAGACAGAAGTGAACCCCTTGTTAAATTATGCTATCTTTGTATTGTAATTCTTTGAAGGTTGTTCTTTGGTCTTACTATTCTCCTAGCTTTATTTGTCTCCTATTAAGTATTTAAGGTTTAAAAACATTAAATTTAAGTACCCTAAGGTTAAGGTTATGGGTTGAGAGTACTTTCCACCCCCTTAGCCTCCTTGGTTGACTTTTAGGGTCACTCAAAAACCCTACTTTTGGTTGATTGCGAAAATTGATTGTCTCCTACTTGAGTTGGTGGCTCAAAACTCCATCTTGAGGTTACTTGAAGTCTAGTTGAGTTAAGAATCATACTTAGAGGAAATATGGAGTAGTTTTGTGGTTGCTACCCAATCTCTAGTTTTGGAGAAAGTTTGAATATTGAAGGAAGAAAAAGGAAAAGCTCTTCTCAAATTACCATTTTACCATAACTTTTTGTGAAGGTAGGAGTTCTTCACTCTTTTGAATTTGTTTCCTCGTGGTTTTTATGCTTGAATCATGCATATGGAATTGTGTTGTTCTTTGTATTGCTTGCTTTTGTGTTGGAGTTGATTTGGAGGGATCTTAACTTGTTCTTGATGTCATTCTTATGCCTGCCTTGATGTTTTGTTTTGAGGGGATTTCATGGGGATTGTTTTGGCATTACTCAGCCTTGGATAGGGAAGAAGTGGCCATGTATGGGGGAAGGGCCTTAGTTGGACCTCAATGGTGTAGAGTCTCCTCTCATGGTGAGAAGAGGGAAAGAGGGTAGGGTGTTATGGCCCCCTACATGTCATCACATACCTTGGTTGATATTGTGAGTTCTTGAATATGGAAAGGAATAAAAATCCTTGTTGTATTGGCCTTGAAAGGGCTTGTAGAAGAATCAAAATTCTTGAGTTTTAGCCCCGAAAGGCTATGCTATGGTATGGTGATTGACATCTCCCATTGGGAAAATCTACCTTCCCCTAGTCAGGTTCAATGTTTGGACCTATTGTGTAAAATCGGGTTGGGGTGCATGCTTGAATTGTTCTTGATGTTGGGATGTTTTTACCCTATGTTAGCTCTCATCTTCTCCATGTTTCCCTTGATACAATGAAGGCATTGGATGAAATCACTTGTGAAGGACCTAGAAGAGAATTCATTTGAATTGTAACATTATGTAAATGCATTTAAATTTTGATGTATTGGCAAGGACGTCGAGGTTTCTTACTATTTCTTTCCTGATGGAGCCTTGAATTAGGTTGATTAATAAATAGAAAAGATTAAGAAAACCTCCTTGCATTGTATGTTATGATCAATTCAATTCATGTATAGGTATGTGGAAAAATAGATTTAATGATGTGTTTATTCCAAATTATGCAATCTTCAAATTTCAATTCGTTAAGGAAAAGAATTTTTCTATGTTGAAAATTCAATCCAATTTCATATGTATTAGGAGATACAATAAATCTCTCATTGTTGATAAAGTAGATTGTTCAATCATCTTGTTAGTCTATGCAAATGGTGAATCCGAATTTTAAAAAAATAAAAAAAATAGACACTCCTTGTTTTAAAATCAGTTTGCAAGACAAAGTTGACACTAAAACAAAATGGCTCCTAGGAGCATTTAGCTCTCTGGAATATGTATAGAAGATAAAATTTAATCTTTGGACAGCAATAGAGTATATTACATTGATTCTTTTAAGAAGAAAAAAAAAAATATTTCTCAAAACCTTTAAACATAAATATGAATAACTTTGATGTTAAAACAAGTAAATAATGCAAAAAATGTATATATTTATACATCTATTCTAAGCTCACCTAAATAACTTTTTCATTTAATACTCTCCCTCAAACCTAAGTCTCTAACCCACACCTCCACTCATCATTCCTCAACTCACAATATTAAAGGCGACATGGCCTTGTACACCCTCAACTTTTGTATGGAATACATGGTGGCAGGAAGTGGGTAAGATGGACACTCGACTTCATTCAAATACATGAGTTGTCAAACAAACTTTGCAACTTCATGTTTCCCCATTTTAAGCACACTCATCATGGAGGCTTTCCTGCACGATTTGGGGAACCACATGTGTGAGGACTTGCACTGACTTGTTCGTTGTACTCGTAGAGCAGGCTAGTCAAATTAAATGAAGAGCTTAGCAATTTTTTTTCTTACCCCATCTTTTACTCTCCCATTCCTCCATTTAGGCACTTGCCCTTGGGAGATCCCCTCACATCAAGTAGGGAAGACAAGGTCCACACTAGCACAAACTAGGGAGCAGCACCATGAGTCTTGGGTTCCACCCAAGCACTTGGGGATGTGGGGGTGACAGGGTGGCCAAGTGGCCAAGTGCGTAGGATAGGCCTTAGGTTAGTAGGGTACGTTAGTTGGTAGGCCTTAGGTTAGTGAGTTAAGTTAGTTTAAATGTTAAGGTTAGTATGGTTTAGATATTAGTTTAGTTTTATTTTTTATTTTTAAAAAAGTTTTAATTTAAATTTATTGTTAATTTAAGTTAGTTTTAGATTTAATTTAGTTTAAGTTCTTAATTAATATTAGTATCCTTTTAAAAGTAATGTTAGTTTTTAGATAGGATTGTATAGTAGTATAGTTATTAGTTAAGCTCAAGTTATTAGTGTTGTAATTATTTATTTCAAATATTAGTATTTGTTAATTATAATCATTTCATTTATTTAGTTCTTCTTCTTTTTTGGATATTGTCATCATAGATTAAGTTAGTATTAATTTAATTAGACTAGTAAGTAGTGTTAGTAATAAAGTTTCTCTCTAAACCAATTAAGTGTTAGTGTTAGTTAGTGTTAGTTTAAATATGTGTTGGAGCATTAGTTAGAGGTTAATTATATGTTGTGAATATAAGTTATTTAGTGATGTTAACAATTCTATCTTTTCTAATGTTAGATTGGTAGATTTTGATAGTTTGTTCTATTTTATTATCAAATTGTGTTTTCAACCATATAAATTCTAAATAGAGTTTAATTATAAATATATCGTCACATTAATTAGTAAGATCTTTGAAAATTAGTTTTGAATAATGTTAAGTTTGTTGGTAATATAATAATGATCTAGTGTTGTTATAAATTTAATAGCGAGAGTTTAACTTTAACGATTTATTTATTTATTTATTTTTATGATTATAGACTTTAGATGAAATATAGTAAACCTATTCCTTAACTTTCCAATCAAGCCCTTGTGCCCTAGTGAACCTAGTAAGTTTATTTTAAAAAAAAAGATTTGTGTGTTTTCGCCCTTGTATTTTGGGAATGACAATATATGTGTTATGTTGTCATTTGGCATGATGCTTTAAGGATAGGAATTCTTTCAAATTCCTCCCTTGAAAAGCTAATCTAGGATCAACTCCAAGGTTCTGAGCGATCTTTCAACCACTAGAATCCACTCAATTGAAGATAAATGTATTTGTTCATAGGGAGGCCTTTCCTAGTTCCCACCAATTTGAATAAGATGTCTAATGTACTATTTGCCATGAAAGAAATCTATTTTTAGATTTTCTCTTTTATGATATATGAAAATTATTGATATAGCCATATGAATTCCTAATTTAACCAAGTGTTTGTAAAAGAAAATAATGAAGATAAGCTAACAAGAAGTTTAAGAAAATGACTTTGAATCGTAAATCCTAATGGACATAAGTCAAAGAAACAACACATCTCTGAGTTAAGCCTTTGAAAATATTGGTGGGTAACCAATGAAAGTAGGAGCAGTGCTTCCTCAATTCCACTAATGCAATTGTCAGTGAGAATTTAGTAACTATAAGATGTTTCACTTCTCATCAAATCACAAGGCTACATAAAGTGCACTCATGTGAGATAAAAATCTATGTAGGAAAAATAGGTGATCTCTTCTCCAACTTGGTACTTTAGTAAAATTTGTAAACACATGGAAAAAAATAGAACTAATATATCGCACATTCAAATCAACACAACAAAACCATTGGCTCTATTATAATTCATGAACATGCATTCACAAAATATAGCACACTCGGGTAGGAATAACTATACTTAGAATGAGAGCACCAATAGCATATATTATTGCATCAAAAGAATTCCCTCGATTGCATATTACATTCCTAAAATTATAGGCAATGATCTCCTCATTCTTTTTTGAGAGTGAGAGATTCCTTCATGTAAATATATGCTTAAAACTAATAAAACAAATCTAATTATATACAAATTGACTCTCTAAGAGGTGGTAACATGGACTCCACCCTTTCTTTTTACCAATTAATGGGTGCATGAGCCTTTACATGTCTTAAAACAAAGAAAGAATGAGAAAATAAGAAGATCAAAGCTACAAGATAATGTGGGAGTCTCTAGAGGTGCCAAAATTAGAAGCTCATCCTTCTCTGGATGTTTCTAAGAGTTAAACTATCATCAAAATACATTTTAGGTGCATGGAAAGCTCTAAATTAGAAATTGGTAGTTAGTTTTTGATGCACAATCACTTCTTCAAAATTATCAGCACACCTCTAGAAATAGCGCACCTTGTGCACCTTGATGACAAACTTCAAAATTATAAAATTTTCCCAAGTGTCCAAAACTAAAATTCTAGCCTCTAGGTTTCATTCCCCTTTGTACCAAAGTTATGTCTAGATGTTTTCTCTTGAATTTCTCAATAATCTCTATCACTTGGGTGAGATCTAGTAAATCTTAAGCCTCATACTTATTCTTTACTATCTGTCAATAGTTGCTAACCTCTATGTGAGTCTCTAAAAATTTCTCATGTGTTATGTCCAGTTCCAGTGTTGCCTCTTCATCCTTAAATGATTGTCTAATATCTTCATCAAATGAAGCATTCTCAAAAGTTCCTTGGAAATGTTGAACTATTAACTATATTTAATGGAGCTTTGTCTTTGACTCATCTTCAAAAATTTCTATACCAACAACATTATAATATCTCTGTGCTTCCAAAATTTTCTCTTGAACTTGGTCCTTGAGCTTTTGAATCTCCATATGTAATATCTCCATAAATTTACTACTTGCTACAATCTTCTCAATCCAATCATCTATCTTATCTAACTCTTTCATAGTATATGCATCCACAAGAATACAATACCTTTGACTCTTTATTGATTGCAAGGCTTGAAGATCAATAACCTAGGTATGTATCGCATCTATCATTACAAAATCTTGGTTCAATTTAGAGACCAACTTATCTACACTAGCTTCCATATGGTGTAATAGGTTTAGATTACCTTATATTATCTATACACCTTTCTCCTCAAAATTATCCTACTATTGTTGACACACATTAAAAAATGAATCCATCTGCACCCCATCCCTCCCTTTTTTGTCAAGTTTTGCACCTAAAATTTTCTTTGGATGATCTGGGTCTAAAGGACCAACTGCGCCATGTAAATAGCTTCATAAAAGATCATTCTATTTTTAGAGCATTATCAACTCTAATTCATCTTATTCCATATGTTTAAATAGTTCTTTGATCCATGTGGTCATTAAAACATTTACAATGTATATAGTGGCTTTCCTAACAATATGTCTTTAATCTAATAGTCTTTATCTGTCAAATCTTTGATATCTAGATGTAGAGGAGGGATGGAAATATAAGCCAACAAGTCTTAATCTTGTTTCTTTATAATGAACACCAATGTTTACACATTAGCCATAGGTGGCTCAGGTTTCTTGAGGGCTTGAATTAATTCCTTAGTTCCCTCATCTACACTACAATATAGTTGCCTCTTTTTTCTAACCATCACCTCTCTCTTTATCTAGCAAAGAGTAGTTCCCATTAGAGACATGTACTTTTCTAAAGAAGAGATTTGTACTATAGGACTCTTTCCCTTATTACTCCTCTCTGATGTCTTCTCCTTTTGAGAAAGATCTTCATGTGGAGCCTTTTTATCTATAGTGGCTAGGGTCCTAACCTTGGTATAATGAGGAGTCTACTAGGGTTGGTTGTTATGGTATTTGACCCTCCTCTGATACTTCATAGGCTAGCAATTCATCTAGTTCTTTCTCTTTGATAGCCTACTCTTCAATATATATAGTTGAAGAAAGATGAGTAACTAATCCCTTGTTTAGAAATGACAATTTTTGAGATGGTGGTGGTGGGACACCTAGAGGTCCTTGTGGTAGAGGTAGAAATTGACTACAATCCTCTCCCAATGGTTGATTCATCAATGTATCTTTGATTTTTTCACCGACCATCTTAGTGCCAATAGGCATGAGGTCAAAATAAAAAATGTCAAAGACATCTATTTCTTGCATATCTTGATCAATCAAATGTTATTTCTCATCTTTTGATTCTATAACCTAGATAGCTTCTTTTGGAATAGATGATAGTGTCACTATGGAATTTTTCATTCTTTTCTCTTTGGTTGTCCTAGTTAACCAAGTCCTTTGACTCAAAAGGAGATTATCTTCTCCTTCTCCTCCTCCTTTTCTTCTTCTTCTTCTTCTTCTTCTTCTTCTTCTTCTTCTTCTTGAATAATTTTTGGAACTTGGGGAATATAAATTACTTTCTTTTGCAACTTTCCCTTTCACTTCCCTCCTACAGTAAACTTTCTTTTAGCCCTCTTGGAAATTGAAGGTGATGCTTCTTCCACTTCACCAGTTGATTGCACCTATACTTCTTCATCTATTGGTTCTTGTTCTAGTTTAGGTGGTGGCACTTGTAAAGTTTCTAGAATATGAGCTATCTACTCATCTTAAGGTTCAATCACTATTGGATCCTATTCTACTTGCTATATGGATCCACTTTTACTTTTATTCTTTCCGTGATCAGCTCTAAAATATTCAAAATTTCTCTCATGTTGATACATGGTTTTTGGCCTTACAAAAGACTAGGTGGGAAAGGTAGGCACTATAACTTTAGCACCTTTACCCTTAATAAGGTGTTCTATGGTCTACAAATTAATGGCCTGAAGAATTGGATCAAGATTAAAAGATTTCTTAATCTATTCCTTTGTCAACTAGATTATATGCCTGGCCTTGTAATTTATGTCTACATTTTAATCCCTATTGTTCTCCACATTCATGATTGGTCTATCACATATATTATCCCTATTATACAGTGGATCCATTACATATTCTATGTCCTTTTTAACAATCTTGAGTGGGATCTTTATTTTTAGGACCCTTCCTATAAGATATAGAGTCATCCTACAATAATCCCTTATACAGATAGCACAGTCATCTATTGCATTCATCCAATGATCTTCAATAACATCTTCATTTTGAAATGTATTCCTTGCTTAATGCAGAACTTTGCCAATATTATCAAAATAGGGATGAGGGGAGTTGTAATCTTTCTAGGGATATTGATCCCATTCTGAGACAAAAGTCATTGTATCCTGCTTCTGTTTGACTTCAAATGCACCTATGGTAATAGGCCATACCTAGGTCTTCTTGTGTCATTTCCTTAGTTTTTCATAAGAAAACATAAGTTTCCTTCCAATCTCTAGTAGGATGAGCCTATCCAATGGATATCTCAAAAGCTTCTTTAGATTCACCATGGTACCAACTAACCTCAGATAAGAAAATGTCTTGAATTGGATGTAGTAGGCATCGATCTCAAAGATCCTTGTTGCTGCCTCTACTGACATCCTCTTGGCATAATCACCCTTTATGAAATGGATGATTGCAAAGATGAAGGAACCATTCACTGTCCTATACTCCTTGCTTTGATTTGAGAGATTCTTCTTTACTAGCTGAGTATATACTGCATATGGCCAAGTGTTGGTATCTTGCATGTTTCCCTTCTTGTACAATCTTAGGTAATTAGTTGTCCTAGCCACCAATAGATGCACTAAGAATGATTTCATATAAAACTAAAGGTCATTTTTGACTCCCACCAACTACTCATCTAAGTTCTCACTTAGCATCACGGTCCAATCAATCAGCATTTTAGCTGATCTAGTGGTCTCTATGAAATGGACCATCCAGACATTAAGATGTCCTATTGCTGTTAAACCCATGACTTTTCTCAAAAGCACTATAGGATAACTGATGCCATCCTTCATATATTCCCTTTTCATATCAACCTTTCTAGCTCTGCATCCCACTTGTGTCCTATAAATCAAATATGATGATTAAATGATCTTTTTAGCCTTTACTTGATTCTTCTTGGACCATCATTCTTTTCAATCAATAGTTTCCTTCATGTCTTGATCAGCTCTAGGGAGATGGAAGACCTTTTCAATATTTATGGGTGTCAGGTCTAGTACAATTTCTCCTGTAACACTTTTCACAACACCTTCTAATACATAATTCTCATTCAATGCGATGATAAGTTCAAATGATTAAATGTGCATAAGATGAGATGATGCATTCACCAATCTAGATCTGATAAGCATAGAAACCATTGTAGACCTCTCTTTAGGTTTGTTACATTGCACAAGGAATATGTTCTAGTCTATATGACCTAGCTCAGTATCTCAAATTTTTGATTGTCCATCTTGAAAGTGTGATCTTGTAGGTGCTCCTCGAAACTTGAATACAACAGGCTTTGGGGAAAAAAAATTTGCAAGCAAGGAGGATGAGTACACCATTTTATCTACATATAAAAGCAAACTATTATTCTAGAAATTCAAAAACCAAATCCTAATCAAACCCTAAATATAAGAAAAATCATGCCTAAAAAACTAAAACCTCAAGAAATAGCTAAAATTCCCCCTTTATAGCTTGAAAATCAATTTGTTGCACCTTGTACACCTTGAAGGCACACTAAATGCACACCTTGATGGGGTGTGCGTGTGCACACCCTCACTTAACTTAGGTTACCATGTTTTAATAATGGTGTGTAGATGTGCACCTTGGAAAGGTTTGTATATGTGCACCATTAGCTTAGGTTTTCTTAGGTTATGAGAAAGGTGCACATGTACGCACCTTGGGGAGGTGTGCACATGTGCACCTTTCCTTGGGTGTCTTTAGGGTTTTCCTTGGCTTTTCTTTTTAGCTTTTTATTTTTTTGAATCTTAAGAAAGGTGTGCACATGCACACCTTGGACAGATTACCTTCATCTTTGATGACTTGGTGCACCTTGAAGAGTGCAAGGGTGCAATCTAGAGAATGAGCAATAGAAACAGTGATGTAGAGAGAGGGAGGGTCCTGGGTATTTATAGACCTAGGACCATGCACACCCTTTGGAGGTGTGCACTTGAGTAGCTGGTGGGTGTGCATCTCTAAAGGGAAAATTTTTGCACTTTCACATATAGCACACCTACATACCTAGGATAGGTGCACATGTGTGCTAGGTGTGATAGTGCACCTATTTTCACAAAAAAAACCTTTTCATTCTGCATTTTTCTATTTCTGCATCTAGGTTTTTCTAGTCAGAGGAGAAAACAAGATGCAAACCCTAGGTAGAGTCCAAAAAAATGTCCCAAGCCCTAGACTAGGGGTCTAGGAGATGAAAAAAATTACTAGGAGGTCCCCATTTTAGAAGAAATGGGGCGTGCATTGTGAGACTACAACAATACGAATTTCCTAATAACCACACACATCATATAGATTCCCTACAATATAAAAATAAAAGTAATTCTAAAACTTTTGAAATTCTTGTAGAAAAAAGGCATGCATTCCATTTTCCATGTGCACAAATATGGAAAATGATCATTGAGCTTCAAAATTATAATCAATAGATGTAGAGATAGTTGAAACACTTTTTGATGAAGGGAAAGACACCACTTCAATGGAAGGCAATAGAAATTGTACTGGAATCTCTAAGAATCTCCTTGCCCAATTTTCTATGTTTGATTGTCCACCTAATTTGCATGAGAACATGCAAAGTCCTTTAGCTAAGGGATATTGTGGGTGTATAACTATGTCTCCTTCTTTAGCCTCTTTTATGTGTGCCATCATTCCTTGATTCTTCTTGAAGTCCTTTTATGCCTTTAGTTATTAAGGGAATTCAATATATTTAATAGAGTTGTAAGGGAAAGGATAATTCCTAAAATATGATGATAAGTATAAAAATAACAATGATTTAATTTCTTTTTGCTATAGGAACTAAACATGAGTGACTGAGCAATTACAAGAACTTTGGAGTGGCTGGTGTAGTTGTACATATATATCATAGCTCTATTTTGAAATGTTAGTTTAGGATTATGTTTTTTATCATAATCTTCTTCTTGGAATGACTTTAGGCAAAAACATTATGCTATTATTATGGTTTTTATATGGTGAAACACTTGTGCATTACGAGCAAGATAGTGTTTGTAAAATTTAGATTAATAGCATGCGGCCATAATAATTTGATTCAACCTTGTTTTTACATTTTAGAAACTATATAATAATGTCTATGATCATAAGGAGGAATAGAGAAATATAATTATCAGAACACTATTATAAATCATCCTTCTATATCCCCTTGGCTACTATCCTCATAAGAGGCTTAATTGCTTGAGTATATGTCTTCTACCATCCTCTCCTTAGATTTTTTTCTATAATAATATGTCAACAAGTTCATGGTGCATTGATTGTTGTCAAATTCCCTCTTAGGCATACCAGTGAATTGCCTTACCATTTGGAAGAATAGGTGTTTCAATAATGCTTCAAACCTGAACACCACACTTCCTTTTTTCTTTAGATTCTCTATGTTGTCTAATAGTTGATTTCTTATAATCCAACACATATTAACCTTCTATCTCTTTTTGGTCATCAAGTATGTTGCATGGATAAATCCAACATGTACTAAGTTCAACCTTCAACTGTGGCTCATTTTGTAACCAATGATCTTGTTGCTCACCCTTACATCTATTTTCTTTATGAGGTCAATCCTCATGTTCCTTCCATCTAATTTGGTCTTCATATGTGTTTCCACCATCTTCTTCACATTCTTTTCATTTACTAAATTTCTTCCCTCATTGCTCAATCCTATTAACTTTTAAATTATATCATTGTCAATCATGATAGGCATATCTCCAATCTAGAACATTCCTTAATGAATTCATCTTAGAATGATTCTACTCCACTCATGATTGTCAAAGTTCATATAAAACATATGGTTCACTATGTTTAGTTCCTTTATATGTGCAAACTCTTCTTTCAACTCAATGGAAATCTAGGTCTATGTCCTTATGAATGTCATTATCTCCAATGCTTTCAGACTTGCAATGTATGATCTAATATCTTCGATGTGTAAGACAATCGCTAGAGCTTGTGAAAATTCTCCTAAGGGATCATCTACTTGAGATATGAATGGATTCATCTTAAACATATACCTTGTCCTCTCACTTACATCACACATAATAGGATTCATCATTTCAATCGATTCAAATACTTCAAGAACTTTGTAAAATACTTGGAATTCCCATAATGGGGAATTTTCTTACCTCACATTGTGAACACTTCAATTTTTCCTTTTCTTGCTATCAAATCACTCTAAATTTCTCCTTAATTCTTTATATGATCAAATGGTAATTAAGATCTTGTTCACATTCCTTAAATCTTTCAAATTATACTTTGCATTGAGTGTGTATCTACCAATTTTTTGTAAAATGTTATTCCTAATGACCAGTGAGTTTTTTTACCTTTGTCCTTGTTCATGCAATCACTAAATGGTTTATGTTCTTAACCTAAGCTTCCTTACCATTTTTCCTACCATCATATAACTTTCCAACTTATAATTTTATTTCTAACTTATATTCCTTCTTTTTGATACTATCCTCGATAAAAGGTGCTTAATTCACATTATGGTTGACTTCAATCTTCCATGAGGTGCATTAGAAAATTTTTCTTCTAAAACCACAAATGTACTTTTTGGATCTTTTTCTTCATAAATACTTCCTTGAATTCTTCAACATGCTCTTTAAGTGCTTCATCCTAACTATTACTTCTACTTATATCACTTCTTTTGTCATTTATGTTATTTTTCCTTCCATAGTTTGGGTTTTTGTTGAAGTTCTTTCTATCCACTCTATAAAATATTGCCATGTGTCCAAATTTATTTCATAACTGATGTACAAGTGTATTCCTTCTTTGATTAGGTCTATTCTAACTATCTAGAGCATTGCAATTCCTTGCAATGTGTCCAAAGTTGTTACACTTATAACACACAATATTTGTTCTTATTGTATTAGCTCTTTCTTCATCATTGGATCTTCTTGTGGATCTCCTTCTTTCATTACTTGTAGGATTAGTATCCCTAATAATTCTACTATTTTTATTATTTCTATCAAATTTATTATTTCTAAAATCTACTACTTTATTTCCAAAACCATGAAAATTATAATAATAGAAATTTGTAATAGGTTTAAAAGACTTACCTCTGCAATCTCTCTTCATTGTCATGACCATATATACATGTATTTCTATGTGATTTTTATTGGACTACTAATTCTTTAGTTTAGTGTGTGGGAAATGAACCATGGAATTTAACTGGGGAAACAAGATTTAAACTTATGCAACCATGGTATAGCCAAGGAGAATCTTTGGAAGATTCAAAGCCTTTTTGTTATGTGTTTATTTCATAAATATGAGTTTGCATCTATGTAATAAATTTAAATACATCAGTAATTAGGGACATGTCATTGTGATGTGAAATATATTTTAATGTGTCACTTGATACTTGTAATTGTACAGGTGTAGGTGACATGTCACTCAGGGTTTTGGGCATGTGGTCACTTATCCTAAACCTAATCCTCATTTTATACTTAAGTAAACCCACTCGGGAGAGTGTTAGGATGAGTTATCATCATGTGAATTTTGAATTGAAATTTGAAAAGGATTTTAGAGGGGCTAAATATGGTCCCAAAGTTCTATTTTTGTGAAAATAAGCCACTCACATGATAATAGTATAACATGATAGGGTTTTCAATTTAACCATTTAAGTGGTTATATAACTTATAAGACCCTTTAAACAATTCATTATTGAGCCAATTCAAATTTGGAGTCACCCCATGTGCTTACTTCCACATTTCCACTTAGTCAAAAGTTGTCATTTTGGTAGGGACAAGAGTGTAAGAGATAGTGGGTTTGATATTGTTTCCAAAAGTGTGAAAGTGGATGGGATAGTGGAGGAGCCTTTCTAGAGGGCTTGTGATAAACTAGTGGAGTGTTTCCCCACTCAATAAGTTTAGTGATAATTAAGGTTATTGGAGGGAAAAATCTAAGGAAGGGAGCTCTTCAATGACTATCATTTCCAATTGCTTTGATTCAAGGTTGGCTCCCATGCCATAGTTTCTAATTGAAGCTTGCATTATGCTATTGAATCTATGTTTATGGAGAAACATCATTGTGCATTATGTTTTGTGTTGTAAATATTGTGGTGTGTTCTTTGTTGCAATTTATTTCTTTGGTTGTTCCTTGTTTTTTACATGAGTCTCGTTCATGGCTGTGACGAATTGACTCACCCTTTGGGAAGGGAAGAGAAGTCTAGGGTGAATGGGTTAGTTGGGCATGGAAATATAGTTGAGAGACTGGGAGTATGGGCTCCATTGTAGCTATAAACATTCATATCTTTCTTTGGGGGTGATAAGCAAAGATTGGTGGAGAGAGGAATTTTATTGAGTATGGGCTCCAAGAAAGCTATCTAGTTGATGGTAGCTTTTTTGGAAATTTATTGTGAAGAGAAGGATGATTGTGAGAGCCACAAAAGGGCATGGAAATTTCTTATTGAAGATATTGTTTGATATGGAAAATATTCTCTTTGAAAATCACACCTTCACCCTATGTTCATGGTTCCATTTGTGAATCTTTGTGAAAATACCTTAGGTTGGGATTGTTTAAGTATGTTATTGTGGTTTTTATTCATTTTTAATATTTTATGTGGTAACCTATTTGAGCCTTGTTTCACGTAGCTTGGTGGGTGGCCTCATAGAGGCCTAGAATGGGAGGTGAGCCTCCATGCCTATTGTGTGATCATTTTGTAGGTTTGCCTTGTGCTCTTGGAATCCAAAGAAGGAAATAGGGTTCATATACATTGATATAACAAGGAATGAACATGTCATTAAACATTGCATTGAAGTTTTGTTGTGTATTTCATTTTTAAAAATATGCATTCCCCATCTTATGTACATTGTTGTGAGGTCTAATTTCATGAAAAAGATGATGAAGTTGGAAGATGATTGTAGGAAATTGCATTGTAACTTCAACAAAATTCTTTTATATGTATTGAAATAGAAGGATTGATACATCAAATAGTCTTAGATGGGATGTAAATAGACTCATATCTAGATAGTTCATTGTTTTTCTATTCTTGTAATGTTCATGCATATGTTGTATCATGCTTATTTAGATTCATGAATTAATATGAGAAAATACCTTTCAAAAGAAAAAGAGATTGTTAATGTTTAAGAAATTTTATTATGTATTGGCTCAATAAGAAAATTCATTTCAAGTAACAACATGGGTAGGAATAATTGATTTGTTAGTTTACACTTGTTCTTATTTTCAAAAACATTACATGTATCAAATTTATTGTTCAAGTGGACTTGATAGGTTATTAATTTGGACATATATATTAGAATGATAGAACAATATCATATTAACAAAATTATTATCACTATAGTTGAATAGAAAAGGTAAAACTATATAGAAAACATAACTTGAGATTACATGAATAAGCAATGTTGGGAGAACAATTTCCACTCTGTGGAAAATGTATGTGAAGTGAAATAATCCACTTCCCAATTATAGTCTCCAATTACAATCCATTGAAATAATTGAGAGATTATTCTTGAGATTCTATGATTTCAAAAAAAATGAATATAATCCCTATAGCTTAAGGCTATAATGTAGCATGCAAGGTTCTCAAATGGACAACCCCATGTCCCATTGAAATTCCTTGACCATGCATGTATAGCAATAAAATAACAAAAAGAGCTAAATGTGAAAAAATAAATTTAAAAATAATCATAAAGGGACAACCTATATTTTTTTCTTAAATTGTAGAAGACACTTGAACAAGGCCAAGCAATGGAGGGAGGGAGATCACATGATCCCCATACTGTCCTTCAGGCACAAACCTTAAGGTTACTCAATAGGATGCCAACAACTAGGCTAATCTCCAAAAAAATTATACAAAAGACAAAACAAAGTCAAACTTGATTTTTTCTAGATTCATCAAAACATAGCATTCTTTTGCCAATTCTTTTGTTGTTTTCAACTACAAACTACACAGATCATGAAGATCGAATTCTGATTTTTTTAGAAAAATCCATGCTATTTTTTATTTTTTGAAAGTTGGTTGATTATATAGTTTGTTTGGAGGATAGTCATGTCTAGCCACCAAAAGGTAGGCACATTAAGATTTCTCTATAACTTCCTCCGCATGTCCACATCAACCTCACATTTCCCTCACATTATACCATGTGGGCCCCACTTCATACCACTCTCCTAACCAGTCACATGTCCAAGAATTCACCCTTCTCAATAGATTGGACATTGACTTGGGTTGGTGGGACCACCAACCTCTCCCTCAAAAACCTCCCATCCCTTGTCAGGACCTTCAGCCAGCCCAAGATAGTCACTCAATGGTAATGAGGGGTCAGATTTGGGAAAAGTGCATGGAAGCTTAGGTAGCATACCCAACATGGGAAGCACCAAAGACATTATGGGAAAGGGAGATTTAGCTAACAAAGTGGTCAATAGGAATATATGACTTGGGGTTTCAAAATTATTATGGGTATGGGTTGGGTGGATTTAGCATTTTTAGGATATGAATTGATAATCACTAGGATTTAGTGTTTAGTCATTCAAAGTGATAAATATATTAGTGAATGACGTTAAATCAAATAGAAGTAAATGGGTAATATGTATATATAGTTGTATATTAATATATACATATATAGTAAAAATGATTAGTTATAACCTATATGTATCTTAATGATAGTATATAGATTAAATAATGGGATATCTATGTAAATATTTAGTACTTAGTAATAATTGGTAAGATTTTAATTAAATACTGAAGTAGTTTTGTAAGAATTAGTAGGACATCTATTAATTTGTAGGAAATGACAAACTTAGATATTTGGAATTTATGATTAGAAAGGAACTAGTTTATGGAAGTGGGATGAGAGAATGCAAGTAAAGGGTCATTGAATAACATTAATTGATAGTTATTGTGATCACATTGGCAGATCATCAAAATGATAGAAAATTAAATGTTTAATATATAAGTAGATAGGAGATAAATGGAGGATAGGTTGTTAGTAGTTAATGTTAGTTAGCTAGTCTGATCCACATAAAATTTAATTAGTGGGAAAGTGAAATGTGGGATGTGGTTAGAGTGGTTTTGGAGCTATAAGATAGATCTCTAGTGGTGGATGCATTATGTAATTTAATTAGTATCTAATGAGTTAGGGACTAGTATAGCAATAATGTAATCATCTAATGGTTATAGCTCACTAATGCCACATATACTTAAGTTTAAAATTCTACGTTGATATACCCAAGCTCTTATATTAAAGGTTATTTTCTATATAAATTCAACTATACTACACCCTCATAATAGATGCATGTGCATATTGTAACTCTAAGGAACCCTAACGAATTCCTTCCCCATCAATTTAATTGTGATTGAAATCTAGAGTATCTAACAAATGAGGCATCTATTCATAACACCATAAGAGTCAAGCATTCAATTAAACCATACCCTTAAAGTCAACAAACCTATAGGCTTACTTCCATACAGTGGTTAAGGTTTGTATTCCCCTATTAATAGAACCATTGCTCAAAGACCCTAAGTAGTTTTTTACTTAAGACCTAACTAATTGTTGTCCTATTTGCAGAAAGCATGTAATAATATGTGTTTTCTAAGTTTATCCTTCAAAAAAATTGTACTTATATTTTTTCCCTAAAATTTTGGGCATGACATTCATATGACCAAATTTATTTCATATGAAACATCTATCTCTAGACTCATGTCTAACTTCTTTAGGTGGTTCAAATTTCTCTATTAATTTAGGTTCATCACATTTTTTATGTTGACTTTCTTTCTCAACTTCTTTAGGTACTTCTATAGACTTTCTTGGTTCAATCACATCTTATATAGAGGTTTTAGCTACTAAATCTAGTTCCTTCCTAGCTTCAATTTTCTTTATTGATTTTTCTCCAATCAAATATCCAAGGCCTTTCTTATCATAAGAAGATCTCTGATAGAATTCCATGTCAATATGGATCTTACTCAAGTTGTTAATCCTCTTATGAGTGTAACCCCTTATGTGAATAATTTACATATCCTTGGTATGCACCTAATAGGGAATGGGACAACAACAAAATGCACCATGAACTTGGTGACATATTATTATAGAAAACAATTTGAGGAGAGGATGGTAGAAGGCATAAACAAGATGATGAAAATATTCCATGCAATAATGAATCAAAGGTACAGAATTCCACCCTCATTGGTGGAGAAATACAAAGATGATATACGTTTCATGGTTGAAACATATGTCACTTGCATGGAGGTAGTGGAAGAAAGAGATAAGTTCATAGACCCTATGTTCTATGAAGTGAGTGAAGATGTGATAGGATGGTATGCAAAGATCATACTCAAATCTAAAAATGATATGGATAGTTCTAGATGAAGAACCTATGATGAAAAGATTAGAGAATTAGAGAGAAAGCTCTATAGGAAGGAGATAAAGAATAATGTGGAGAAGAAAATTGAAACAATTATCAAGAAGTCAAACATGACTAGACAAGAATATGAAGAAGCAAAGGGTATAGCCATAGATATGAAGGCTACTAGATAGACTAAGATTTTTGTAGCCACACCCCTAGTAGTAGGAGAACCTTCTAAAGGGGTCACCATAGTAGTGTCATCTTTGCATATATCTGTTGCCCTATGCTGCAGTTGTACAAGTGTAACCCATTCCATTCTAAAGGAAAAAACATGATGAGGAAGTGAAAATAGGTAGGAAAAATACATTACTCCTCCAAGCACAATTAAGTCTAAGAGACTCACCAAGGTGAAGAATAAACCCATTGACTCCCCTAGCAAGAAGAGAGTAAAACAACAAGAAAGTGGACATGGTAAGAGAAGAAAACCACTAAATATTCTTGAATCTAAACTAGAAGAATGAAAAGCTAAAGAGGAGGCTAAGTAAAGACC
The DNA here is from genome assembly GCA_028749045.1 of Cupressus sempervirens. Taxonomy (NCBI): domain Eukaryota; kingdom Viridiplantae; phylum Streptophyta; class Pinopsida; order Cupressales; family Cupressaceae; genus Cupressus; species Cupressus sempervirens. The sequence continues at coordinate 427,104,901 of CM053786.1, forward strand.
TATAAAGAAAGTAATAAGAGAAGTAAGAACTTTAACTGGAAAGAATCTCTAGAAACTAAAGGTAGAGAATTTAAATGTATAGATTATAGAAAGTGATAATTCCATTTAGTTAAATAAGTACTACAATATGTATAGAAATATGGATAGATTATAGTTAGATAATGCACTTGTGAGAAACACAATTTTGAAGAATAAAAGGTTTAAAGATATACAAAGGCACATACTAGAAGACTTGTACAATAGATTTATCAACATAAGAAGAAGAGTTATAGTAGAAGATAAGAAAATTAGGGAAAACATGATAAGAAAGCTTTGCAAAGTTAACACAAATAATTATATGAATAGTATAATTAAGGGTATTGAGTAGTTGTTAAGAAACAAGAGAAGAGCCATTCTATTAATGGGGGAATATTATGAAGAGGTTAACAAGTAAACAAAGGAACTCATCATCAAATGCATGAACTCTATGCCTAACATCATATAATAGAATGCAAAGTCAAAAATAGAAATCTCTATGGCTTATGAGTATACCACTTCAGTTGCAGTAGAAGTAGAAGTTAAGGAAACCAAAACAATAGATCTATCTTTGCAAATATTAATTGGGAAAGACACCATTCAAATTGGTGCCACAAAGGTAACTGTAAACACTACAGAGGGTCCTTTTAAAGAATCTTGGCCACTACATTGTTGGCAATATTATCGATTACACCAACTCTAAGTAGAAAGAGGAGAGAAGGAAAGAAGAAGAGAGGAGAAAGAATGAAAGAAAAGAGAGACTAAAGAAGCACAAAGAAGATGAAAGGAGGAAAAATAAAGTAGAGGAGAAGAAAGTAAAAGAAGAAGAACACAAGAAGAAGAAAGTAGAGAAAGAAAGGAAACAGGAGGAAGAAGAGAAGAAGAGAAAAGAAGAGAAAAATAAATAAAAACAAGAAGAAAAGAGGAAAAGAGAAGAAGAAAAAGTAGAGTGGAAAATGAAAGAAGATGACAAGAAGAAAAGAGAAAAGAGAAAGGAGAAGGAAGCTAAGGATAAAATGAATAAAAATTGGAAGGTTGTGGTGCAATAAACTATATTCCAATCTTAGCTCAAACATGTCAACACATAAGTTGAGCAAGTAGTCTTCTAGCATAAAGCTTATGAGTTAATTGTCACACTAGTGACAAGAAAATTACTAGTGATACCCACACTCCTAGAAACATAAAATGATGATGATGATCAAAAGGGTTTCATATCTTCCTTGAAAAGGATTTTAGAGAAGAGCAAGATAGGAAAATCTTTGGAGAGAACATTGGGAGAATTTTTGGATAGAATGCAAAAAGCACTAACTTATAAGGTGACAAAATTAGACCTACAAACAAAGGCTAAGGATATGGTAAAACTGTTTGATTAAGATTTCAACACTCTAAGGTATTGCATTGGTTCAAGCTCAGGAAAAACATGAAGCAAAACTATTTGATATAGTTTGCACAAATGTGACAACAATCTACAAACATTGGATGTTTTTATAAAATAGTTGAGAAATAGTCTTGCAGAAGGAAATAAGTTGTATGGACAATGAAGCATGTCATACAACCATCTTAAATAAATTGATAGTAATATATTGGCCTAGATGAGTGAGCTTCAAACACTCATAGTTAGATTGCAGCAACCTAATATAAGCATTGAAGATATTGACAAAGAGTTACAAAAAGTTCATAATGCCATCAGGATTAGTGAACTAGAGAGGGAAATGATGATCAAGAGATTCTCTATTCTTAGAGAACACTTTTTCCAAAAGATCAATATACTTCATAGGCAACTAGAATATTGTCTTACCACTAAGAAATCATAAGATAACATTTCTTATAATAACTTGAATGCAATGGAAGTAGTGTCCTATGCCCTATGCACACTTTTAAGCACTACAGAGGCATTAAGTGACACATGGAAAAAACAACTTGTGAGGTTAAAGATGGAATTTTTAGATTGTATCTCCATATTATCAAGTTAAGCCACAAGAGGTAAGACAATTTTGACATGTAAATAAGTTTTGACACCTTTGTAATTGATGTCAAAGCAAGAGTAATGTACAAACAAAAATTGCATGAAAGATGTATAAAAGAATGTAACAATTTCATACTAAAGGGGAGTAGTACTTTTAGGAAAAATAAGGAAAATATGGTTATATGTAATGATCCACAAATTTTATAATTTTGTAAATTTTGAATTTTTTGTAAAGGCCAATCTTTGAAAAAAAATTGATGAAACACTTTGGGACTTAACCAATTTTCCCATATCTTGCCATCAAGGCAAAAGGAAGAGATTGTTGGTGTTCATGTGATTAAATGTTCACTAATTACACATACTTAAGCTTACTTAGGATAATGCATTGCATAGTAGTTTGTGATTGAGACACTTAGGAGTTTGCACCTCAATTAAACACATGACGTAGGAGAATTCCACTCTAGGTGGTCATAGTTTCTATCTCATTCTACCTTTAGTGCACTTATCACATTATCATCCTCATCATTGCACATACTTCATTTCATAATGGAGGATGGTCCACCTTTGGTGGACATGTGACTCCACCTTGTGTAGGTGATAGCTTATCTTATCCTTATCATTATCTCTTATTGCCTCTCCTATATAAGGAGGCCTATTATGTAAATTTAAAATCAATCCATTGGATGTTAGTCAAGTCTATTATCCATAATAGAATTCTTGCATCTTCATTGAATTGTCTTGAAAATCTCTTGTGGAAGTTATCTTGGTCTATCATTTGATCCTAGGGATGTTGTAGAGTCACCTAAAACTCTAACATGGTACCAGATCTCTCATGGTGTGAATAGATCTTCTCAAGAAGTGTAATCTTGGCTTGACTTATTATTGGTACAACATTGGCAATTTGGACATCACAATTTGGAGGAGATTTTGGGAGTCATATTTTGTGACATTCTATTGAAGGAAAAAATTGGAGTTTGATGGTGCAAATCAAAGGTTGGCATCATGTAGAGGAGGTCCAAAAACCCCTAAATCAAATTCTGTTTCATCCAAATCAGACACTTGAGGCAAAATCTATAGCCATTTGATTTTTGAAGGTGTGGTGATAATGATTTAGAAAAAATAATTTCAAAAGCAATTTTCAAACAATGATATCTCCCTTATATGGACTCCTTTTTTTGACCGTTTTTTTTTGGTAGAATTTCACAATCTACATAGTGGTGTAGATGGTTTTGGATCTCCATCTTTGAATTTTTTTGAAAATCATAAATCCCATTTTTTGTAACTTTCAAGGCTCTATTTGGGAACATTTGGTAACATTTTTAGGTGCAATTTTTTTTTGAAAGTGCATAATGTTTCCTCTACTTTCCAGATCTATAATCAAATTTCAATGATTTAGAGTGGACATATGACTTACAAAAATAGATCTTTTTTGGATATTTGCACTTGGTGAATACTTGGATTTCAATTTTCTTAACTGAATTAGTAATCTGAAGGAATTATCAGTTTATTTTAGTCATCATTTGATTTCATTATGGATTTTTCAAAACTTCCATTACTCACTTCATATAACTATCATGAATGGAAACAAGAAGTTTCTAATTAGTTGATGAGTATTGGATTGCTTAAAATGATTCTTGGACAAGATCTAGAACTAGCTACATGTGTTGCAAAAAGAACGAAATGGATTGATAGAAGGGATAAAGCACTTGGCTCTCTTAGATCTACCATCTCCAATTATTTTTTATATCATATTGCATCCTACACACATCCTCATGATGTCTGGACTACATTGGAAGAAATCTTTGGTAAACCTGATAGAATAATAAAATTCAAATTGGAGAATGAGCTTATAGGTCTAAGTTCATGTGGTTTTGAAAATATTCAAGATATTTTTTTTTTCAGTTTAATTCCATTAGATTGAAGCTTTCTATTTGTGGTATTACTAAAGATGATGAGCAATTGATATTATCTATTCTTTCCAAACTAGGTCCTAAATATTCAATCTTAGTTTTCACATTCTATGATACTATGGATGCTCTTGGTAGTGCATACAAAATGCCTTCTCTTGATGAATTTATATATTAGCTCATAAGGGAACAAGAAAAGTTATCACACATGGGTCAATTAAAGCCTTTAAAGTATCAAGAATTGGTTGCAATTGGCTCCTCTCCAAATGCTCCTAAAGGAAAGGGAAGAAAACAACACAAGGATCCTAAGAAACATGACAAAGGTGATGACTCTCCTCCACACCATAATATTGAATCCAAGAACTCTTTAAGAGAGGAAACATCTAGAAGAGAGAGGGATAAATGTGCTTATTGCAAAAAGCTAGGACATGGTGAGCATAAATGTTTCCATAAGAATATTGATGAACTCACTCACATTCCTCAAAATAACAATATCTAGTTTCCCTCATCAATGTCTTCTCCTTCTTCTCAATATCAGGTAGCTACTACTTCTACATTGAAATCATCATCCAAAGGTAAAATACAAGCACTCATTGCTTCCACACATCTTGAGCAAGGTAAATAACTTCTTGATTCAAGTGCATCACATCATATGGCATCTTCTATGGATATGGTTTTTTCTATTGAGCCTTGTACTTCTCCACCTATATTGATGTGTAATAATATATACATGAAGGTTTGTGGGAAAGTTTCTATTCCTATGGGACATGGGACATTTAATGATGTTCTTTGTGTACCATCTTTGACCACTAATATCCTTTCCATTTACCAAATTACTCATGGGGAATAATGCAGAATTGTTGAGTTCACTCCTAATTATGTCTATATTAGGGACATGGAGACTAGAGATGTCATAGCTAGGGGAGTTGTTGATTATACATCACACTTGGATTCTTTTGCACATTTTGTTGATAATGATGATGATATTCATGATGTACCTAACCCTTTATCAAAGGTGAAAAATTCATGTGATGAGAACATTGTACACTTGAATCATTTTGTTCTTGAGACAAGTGTTGAACTTCCTACTCCTCCACATCTTGCTTCTTTAGACATGAGTTCTGCTATTTAGTAGGTTGATCTTTATGCTTCAAATCTTGCAGTGTGGGATGAAATCCTGGATGCTCTTTTAGATGAGTTTCATAATGCATATTTGGTTAATATATTTGAGGATGTTTCTCTTTGAGATACTTCTTCACCTTCTTTAGAGATTGGATTTCACAAATCTTCATGTTCTCTTCATTTTTCACATCTCATATGTCAACTTGATGGTGTGATAGAATCTTTGAGCTTGGAGAAAACTATTCAGTCTTCAGAGATGCATACATGGAGACCTTTTTCCTCCTTCCTCACTTTTTACATGGAGTGGCTTCTCCATAATTTGATGTATTTATCTCTTCCTAAGGAGAAATATGTTTCTTGTAGGCATTGGAATATATTTTTCTTATAGGTACTCTTCATCTATATTGGAGCTTCTTCATTATAGAGGGGGGGATATCATGTCTCCTTATTTCCTGCCTATGGCGGGATCATTTTTTTTATATACATGATGTATGCAATTTTTTGGGGGGTCTTGAGTACTCCATCCATCCATGCATCTTGTTTTCATCTCTCTTTTTTGGAGGAGGGTATTTCCCATGAGGTTTTCTCTCTTTCTCCACTTTATGAGAGATTATATTTCATGTATTGCATTGCATATTGTACATGGGTACCTAAAATGGCCTAATAGCTGGGATCCATCTTGCATTGTGAGTTTAAGTGTATTCCCTAAGTTGCACTTAAGGGGGAGTGTTGGTGTGATTAAATATTCACTAATTATACTTACTTAAGCTTAATTAGGATAATGCATTTCGTAATAGTTTGTGATTGAGACACTTAGGAGTTTGAGATACTTAGGAGTTTGCACCTCAATTAAACACATGGTGTAGGAGAATTCCACTCTAGGTGGTCATAGTTGTTATCTCATTCCACCTTTACTATACTCATCACATTATCATCATCATCACACATACTTCATAGCATAATTGAGGATGATACACATTTGATGGACATGTGATTCCACCTTGTGTAGGTGATAGCTTATCTCCTCCATATCATTGTCTCTTATTTCCTTTCCTATATAAGGAGGCTTATTATGTACATTTCAAATCAATCCATTGGATGTAATTTAAGTCCATTATCAATAATAGCATTCTTGCATCTTCATGCAATTGTCTTGCCAATCTCTTGTGGAAGTTATCTTGGTCTTCCATTTAATTCTAGGGGTTCTATAGGGTCACCTAAAACTATAACAGTTGGAAATATGGCTAAGTATGATGAGTACTACTTATCATTTATAGAAACATATTATTCTAGAACAGAAGGAAGATCATACAACTAAAGATTTAATGACCAGAGATAGAAAATTGTCTAGGTACCAAATAGTTGAATATCTATTAAGAGGTAGTTTTGAAATTGAAAAAGTCTATAGTGAGAATTGGAACATTTTAAATTAAGGATAGGTAGACCATAGTATCATGATGATGTACCTAAGTGTATAGATCAGTATGATTAGTGCAGATGAAATTATAGGTAAAACACCAATAAAGGTAGAAAATGAGACAAAATAGAGCATATCAAAAAGGGTTAATAATAGGCCAAGGAATTATTTATGCCAAAAAATAATTACTTAATTATTTAGGGATGACACCCTAGATGTTTACCCTAATTTAGCATTGGTTAATTTAGAATATAGGCAAACATGTGAAAGCATCAAGCAGTTTGGACAAAGTTTCGTAAAAGAAAAGGGTATAAGTAAGAAATTACTACTTGTGAAGTATGCTCATATGAGAATGTGAAGTTTATGGTGTATATGTAAACTAAATATGTGACATACAAACTTATGTGAGATATATATAATGCAAATTCTGATGTAAGATTAGAGATATGTGAAGTACAATAGTCAACATAAAAGAGGTTATTATATCTATCTTGCTTTTTTAGGGCATAAATTGCATTATCACATGTTTGGACAGTATGCTCTTCTTGCATACATATGTTATTATAATACCAAATCCTAACAAGAGGATTCTATGGAGAAAGGTATTTCATTATTTTTATTGATGATTTTTATTATAATGATGTGGGTAGCCTTTCTTAAATGAAAATCAAAGACATCTAAGAAATTCAAGACATTTAAGAATAGAGTTAAGAATGAATCTGGTGTTAAGATTAAATTTTTGAGATTAGATAAAGGTTGAGAATTCACTTCTAGAGAGTTTAACATGTTTTGTGAAGAAAATAGAATCAAAATATAGTTGTCATCATGTAAGACCCCTAAACAAAATGAGATAGTAAAAAGAAGAAATAAAACAATATTTGAAGAAGCAAGAGCAATGTTGTTTGAGAATGATGTATCGAAGACCATTTGGAGGGAAGTAGTAAATAATGAAGTATACACTATGAACATAGTATAAATAAAGAAAGGTACAAATAAGACTCCTTATGAATTGTGGTTTGTTCATACACCTCCAATGAAGTATTTTATAATTATTGGAAGAAAGTGTTACATTATGAGAGAAGATGACATTGATAAGTTTGACCCAAGAAGAAATGAAGGTATGTCCCTTGGTTATTCATTGAAAATAAAAGCTTATAGATATTATAATCATATAGCTAAGAAAAATTTTGAGTTTGAAAATGTAAAATTTGATGAAAAGTTTTGAGTTAAAGAGGAGATGTTCGAAGAAAACTCTCATGAAGAAGAAGAAAATCCTAGAATTCTTACACAAATTGCATAATTTTTCTTTTAGAAGTTAACAATGACTTACAAAATGATGTACAAATTGTTGAGAAAAGAAGAGAACAAAGGTTTGAACCTAGAGAAGAAATAATAGTTGAGATAGCAACTCACACATCTAACAAGAACTTGGCAAAGAATCACACACCAGAGAAGATCAGTGGAAGTAGAGATAATAGAGTGATGAAAAGAAATAGAGTACATGAATAATTGTGTTTGATTTCTCAAGTTTAACCTAAGAGTGTAGATGAGGCATGAAAATATGATCATTAGATTCAAGCAATGAAGGAAGAATTAGATTAGATTGTAAAAAAATAAGACATGGAAATTGGTTCCTAGACCTAAAGAAAAGAATGTTTTAGGAACTAAATGGGTATTTAGAAATAAGATGAATGAACAAGGAAAAATTGTGGGAAAAAAAGATGGACTGGTATGCAAAGGTTTTTCATAGCAACAAGAAATATATTATTGGGGGACATATGTCCTTGTAACCAGAATGGAAGAAGTAAGAATGTTTGTGGCTTATGCAACAAATAAGAAATTCAAAGTGTATCAAATGGATGTCAAATCAGCCTTTTTAAATGGATAAATTGAAGACAAAGTTTACATTGAGTAGCCTAAAGGATTTCCCTTGACTGAAGAAAAGGATATGGTATACAGATTGAAGAAAGCTCCATATGTGTTAAAGAACACACCTAGAACCTAATATATGAGATTGGACAAGTATTTTCTAGAACTTGGATTTGCTAAACGTATGGAAGATAGAAATTTGCATTTGAAAGAAATTAAGGATGGTTTTTTAATCATTGTAATATTTTTTGATGACATAATTTTTGGAGGAAATGATGAAGAAAGTGATAAATTTTCTAAAGAAATGAAGAATGAATTTGAAATGAGTATGATATGAGAAATGAAGTTTTTCCTAGGTTTAGAGATTGTGCAAAACAATGATGGAATTTCCATATCTCAAGCTAAGTAGCTAAAAGATTTGTTGAAAATATTTGGCTTGAAAATTTGCAAGTCTATAGGTACACCTATGATAACTAGTCACAAGTTATATAGTAAAGATGAGATAACTATAATTGAGTAGAAGAAGTACATATCTATGATTGGAGGTTTGGAATATCTAACTCACACTAGACCATATTTAGAAAATGTAGTTGGGATTGTAGAAAGATTTCAATCTTATCCTAACAAGTATCATTATGTACTAGTAAAAAGAATATTCAAGTATTTGAAGGGTACACTTGATTATGGTTTATGGTATGAAAGATCAAGTGATTTCATATTATATCCTTATATTTATGTGAACTAAGTAGTAAGTATAGATGATAGAAAGAGTACAAGTGGTGGAGCATTTTTCCTAGGAGGAAGATTGGTTTCTTGGCTAAGAAAGAAACAAGATTGCATTTCATAGAGAACATTAGAAATAGAGTGTGTGGTGGTAGTAAATAATTGTAATCAAATCATGTGGATGAATTAGATGTTGAAGGACATTGGGATACAATTCTCAGAAGGAATTGGCATACATTGTTACAACACAAGTATAGTATGTCTAAGAATCCTATATTGCCTTCTAGGACTAAGAATATTTATTAAGTATCATGTTTTGAGAGAAAAGGTTGTAGAGAAAGAGATTATATTAGATTATGGTAGTATTGAAGAATAGATTATAGATATTTTTACTAAGCCCTTTCCAAAGGATACTTTTCAGTATTTGAGTGCTATGCTTGGGATTACACCCTTGCTTACCTCTAAGTAGATGATGGAAAGAGTACATGAATCCAATGGTACAAAGCATGATTGTTTGACTGGACTGAATGTTGATGATTCCTATATGGGGGAGTATTTGGAAGGAGCAAAGTCATCTATGAGTCTTGTTGACTAATTTTGAAAATTGTCTTTAGACACTTGAGCTAATTAAAGACTTGAACCGAATGATTAACATAATGAAGCCTTTTTCATTGATGTCAATGGGGGAGAGTATGGATGAAAAACATCTCCTAAGTATGAATGAGGGAATAGCTATGAGTTGTTTAGTGTGTGAACAACTGATGCAATTTAAATGAGTTGCAAAACAAAGCAGTGTTCTAGAGGATTTCAGACTTGATTGATGAAGAGGATTTGAAAATATGAGAATAGAAGTAGCAACAACAATAGAGTGTTGTTTTGGTATCTTGGAACTTAGATATTATATATATATATATATATATATATATATATATATATACCATCAATGCCAAAGGGGGAGATTGTTACAATGAATGTTGATGGTATTCCTTTGGGGGAGTATCATAAGCATTGGATAACATGTGGCATTACTAACATGTTGTATTCATGACTATGTTTTTCATCGATGTCAACATAGCAATAATTCTATTAGGACTAACATAGTAATAGACAAAGATTTTGGTCATACAAATAGAGGATTGATGTTCTAATGAAGTGTGGTTAAGGGCATGTTATACATTGTGTCCTAATAATGACATTAAGTGCATGTAACTAAAGTTAAAGATGTACAGAATATATAATTGAATTATAGAGAATAATACAAAATTAGAGTACCTAAAAACTAAATTCAAATATTTATATTTTATCTACTAATAAAGATATAATTAGGATACATGAAGTTATAGAGTGATAGAGGATATTCTAGTGATGATATTAGTAAGTGTGAAAGGTCCAAAGTCACACATGTGAAAATGTGTAAATACTATGAACTGATAGTGTCATGTAATTACAAAATAATTAATTATCTTAATGAGGTCCTATTACAATTAATTGGGGAAGCCTCAAGGCTGACTTAAGGAATTCTTTTAAAAAAAAGGTATAAAGGAAAGTTGTTTTCCTTGTTTAAATGCATGGAATAAATGTGAATGTGGTAAAAGTATTGTGAAAAAGAGTAGAGTATTTGGTAGATGTGAGGAAGTGATCCAAGGGATTATTATATGTGAAGTTTGTGATCTAGTATCGAGATTAGAAGGAGTGGAAGTTTGGTTTATAGGATAGAGACAAATGAAGGACAAGTATAGTTAAATTCTATTATTCTACAAGGAATAATACAAGGATCATTTGGGCAATGACTTCATCGGTCTTTCCCTTGAAGCTATTTGAAAAATGGGTCCATCTACCTTCTATAACTCCTAATAGAGTTGGAATCTTCTAACAAAGATTTAAAGTATCATAACATGGACTGATATGTACTGAATGTATTTCATACACTCGTAATAGATTCCATCCTCTAATATAAAATATTTATATTAGTACATCATTTTTTGGATACCATCCCCACCAATTTTTTCCCTTTGATCAATGGTTTCCATAGTTAACATGTCTGGTTTTATTGTGCATCAGTATCTTGTTGTGGTTTTTTATTATATTTTGCATATGGTTAAGGTTCTATAAGGTTGATAATAATTGTTGTAATTGGAAAACTTATTCATCCCCCTCCTCTCTTAGTTATATTTTTGGACTATATATTATAAAAATACAAATAACTTCCAAATCCACCAAAGAAGCCTTTTAAGACATACTACACACCCTGGGCAGAAAAAGTCTTGGACGAAATCATGGTTAATAATCCATGAAATATAGAAGGATTTAATAATGGTGGAAACAATGGTAATGTGATTTTTCAACATAATATGATCTTTGAGTTTCCTATATAGCCTCTTGAGGGTAATGCCCCTATGAAGAATATCACTCACTCAACACTTCCTATATTTAGGAGGTCAACCTCTGAGGATCCTGATATGTTCCTATTTGAATTATATGTCCTTTTTAATAGCTATGATTATTAAAGTGATACACAAACAATAAATCTATTCCTAGCTACATTGAACTTGATGTTGCATTATGATGGTTTATGAGCCTTACGGAAATTAGAACATGGGACCCAAAGAAAGATGTTTTTTGGGAAAATATCAAGCATATTACAAGACCAAGGAAGTATTGGATGACTTTTTTTGCATGACTCAATGAGAAGAAGAGTCTATTGAATATTTCCGAGAGAATTTTACTTTTAGTTTACAATAGTCAAGACATTCTGATTTAACTATAAACACTATCAAAATTCTCTTCTTGAGGAAAATTAGAGATAAAATTGTAGATGCTTTAAATCTGATTGGTAAAGGTGAGATCCTTTGACAATATTTGTGATGTATACAAAAACTATTCACAATCCCCTAGATATTTCTATGGTCACTCAAGTAAGTTCTATACTATGGGTAATTCATCTGTTATCTCTGAGTAAGAAATTGGCAATTTACTTGAAGATCTCAAAACTAACCTATTAAATCATATGGGAAAGAAAATTGACACTTTGTATACTCAAAGGAAATAAGAGGACACTGAGAAGACCTTGGTAGTATATTTATAAACTTTTCATAACAAGCATGGACTAGAAGACTGCCCCTATAATTGGACTTAGGTGGCATCCCTTGAAGAAGCTAGGAAAACTTCAATACTATGACCTTTTCCAAAAGGGATGATTCCTATGGAGTATATTCAAGAGTTCCCACCCAGAGCGTTCTCTAAAAAACATGTTTCTAGACAATCTCTACAATTTTCTAACTAAGGCCCATGGTATGGAGGTTGGCAACAACCTTAGATCTACCCTCAATGGCCCCAAGATTTTCTACCTAGTACACAAACATAACATTAGGTATGGAGGCCACATGTGCTATAGTCCTCATATCAACCTTCACAACCTTATACACAATCCTATCTTCCATAACATTCTTTTCCACCACTATTAGTGATAAGTTGCTATCAACAAAATTAATAATATATTCCTCCAATACCTCTATCTCCCTCTAATCCAACTTCAAATATACTACAACCACCCAAACGTACATCCACGCTAATCAAACAAATCCAAAACCAAATAATAAACCTTCTCAACTAAGATTAGGCAAGGATCTTCAAGGAGCTACTATCATAGAGGTCAATGATGAACATGAAGAATAACTAGAAAAATATTTCCTCTTTCCTAATTACTTTATCCTTATATAAGAGCCTATAGAACCAACAAATTTAGAGTTTGATATGTTAAATGAATTACACAATGTTAATATCAAAATTCCTCTTTTATAGTCTCTTAAGGATATTGTAGTATACAAAAAAAATGATACACAAGTTAGGCACTTGACGATAGAAAAAGGAGGATCCACAAATTGTTCAAGTTATTTCCCAATTAGGAGAATAAATGTTCATTAATGTAACTGTTCCAAACTAAGCATATCCTTGCACTCCATTCATACAAGTATAGGAAAAAAATGTTATTCCTAATATACTTATAGATTTAAGTAAGTTGTAAATGTAATGACCAATGGAACAAAACTCAAATTATCATTAGATGGACTTAGACCTACTCCTATAGTAATTCAAATAGTTGACTAGTTTTTAGTCAAACTAGAAGGAATTATAAAAGATGTTGTTATTTCCATTGGCAATTGGGATTATCCAACCAATTTTATAATTTTGCAACCAAAAGTTAAGTTGGGGGTATCCTTTAATTCTAGGAAAAATCTGGTTAGCAACTTCCAAAGCCCACATCAATTGTCGGTCAAGTAACATGGTAATGTCTAATGAGAACACCATAATAATTGACATTATATCCTCTTGCTCAACCTTTGTTAGATATAGAAGATTATGTACTATTCCTCACCATTGAATAGGCACAACACCTTGAGGATCATGTTAATGATAATATTTTGGTGAACTTTATTCAAAATAGGCACGAGTCTAATGATATCTTAAAAACTATGATTTTTCCTTCTCATACAATTGTTGATTTTCCCTTTGGAAATTTTCCCATACTAGGCAATTCTAGATCTATCTGGCACTTTCTCATATTACACCAGCTTTCTTCACATCAATGTTTATATAGTCCATTACTATCATTAGATAAACCAAATACATCCCCAAAGATTATTCTTAATGCTCCTACACCATCAGAACCTATGGAGATCTTACTAAGGCATACTCTCAATATTAATCCTCAATTAATACTCACTCAAGTTAAAGATCTCATAGGTATTCTTAAAGAACACAAAAATGCATTTACGTGGGAATATCAATATATGTGAGGTATTCATCTAGATACCCACCACATTTACATCAAAGAAGGCAGTCGCCTAGTTTGACAACCACAAAGAAGACTCAATCTTTCCTTGAGAGATGCAGTGAAAGAACTCCAAAATCTCTTGAATGTTTCTTTCATCTATCCTATCTTGGATAGTAGGTGGGTATCTCCTTTGGTTGTTCCAAAGAAAAATGGTAAGTGGAATATTTGTGGTTGGGATTAACCATGGACATAAATAACAATTACATGCAAATATAAACAATATCAAAAAATATTAAATCACATAGAAGAGAACACAAGACACCAAGATTTAATGTGCTTCACCCAATCCTTGGGCTATGTCCACCAAAAAGTGAGTCCAATATAATTACTATCTAGTGATTATGACCTAATTACAATCTGTAATCCCTTACACCTCAATAGCACTGTAAGAAGCAATTTTTGCATCACACCTTATGAAATTCATAACTTTAAGCCTTGTTATACAATATTTTTTCCACTTTAGGGTTATAATTAATTACAACATGTTAGCCCAAAATTACTGATAAAATATGGCCTAAATTCCAAAGAATTATGAAAAGTGTACAATACATTCCTGATTAGTCACCACATATTTAAAATCTCCCACTTGGGAGCTGATCAAGCTCCACACTAGAAAATAATCTCCCACTTGGAGACTAATCATGTAGCAATACCACTACCACATGGGGCTTCCACTAGATTTAACCACCCTAAACTCTATTGTTCTTTTTTTTCCTTTTTCAATCTAGAAGACCAACCAAAGCTAAAGAGGAGTTCACCTTCTCCCTTGTCACTACCTTTGTAAACATATATGATGGATTTTCATCTATATGTATCTTGTATAGCTTTAACTATCCATCATCCAAAACTAATTGAGTAAAATGGTACCAAAACTCTATGTGTTTTGTCTTTGAATGCAAAGAAAAATTCTTCACAAAATGAATGACACTTTGACTATCTATAAATAGATAATTATCCCTCTAAGGGTCCCAGTTCTTCTAGGAAAAATTGAACCCATATCATCTATCAGGCTACCTCTATAGTAGTAACATACTCTACCACTATAGTGGCTAAAGCATTAACCTTCTACAATCAAGAAACCCAACTCACGGTTGCCCCACCAATAGTAAATACATAAACTATACTACTCCACATGGTGTCAATATCCCCTATCAAATCTGAGTCAATGTAGCTTTGTATGTTAGTAGTAGAGACCCCAAAGTATAAACACTTACTAGAAATTGCTCCCAAATATCTAAAAATCCATTTGACTACATTCCAATGCTCAATTCCTAGATAACTCATATACCTACTAGTGACTCCCACTACATGTGCAATATCTAGCCTTGTACATACGATAGCATACATCAAGTTCTTGGAAATATAAGAGAAGTAACTAAGAGGGGAGTTGTGAATTAGTTACCACTAAAATAAATCCCAAATTCTTTTGATGTCAATACAAATCAAAATTGAACTCTATTATAATTCGATAAACACACAAGAAAAATGTTGTAGCTCCTTAAACATTGAAATAGCTTGGTAAATGCTTAACATGAAAATCTTTAAGATATATTTTGTGGTTAATCTTACTTAACTTAATGAAAACACATAAGAGAAATTACATGAACACAATTGAAACCAAGATTTAATGTGGAAACCCAATTTGGGAAAAACCACCAATTGTAACTAGTTAATGATTTTCACTCTTATGAAGTGAGCCCTGTTGGGAGCCAACCCTGTTAAAGGTTACAAAATGCACTATTAGGTGTGACAGTATTAGTATATTTAATCAACCTATTAGGAGTGGCCTTTTTAGAGGTCTTTATAAAATTCAATAGAAATGCCACCTTGTTAGATGATTTACAAATAGTTGTTAAGCCAACTCTATTAAGAGATTTAGATCACTACTATAATGGTTAGAGAGTAACAATGAGATGACCTAATTTCTAATGCAACTAAATTGCTGATTATAGATCTCAATTCTAACTTGTATACTTAATCCTTCTTGGTCGAATGTATCTTTGCATCTCAACAATGATATTTTTCTTATCTTTCTAATTTGTTTCCTCTTAGCATCATCAAATCTTCAATTATGTTCCACACATTCAATCCTAAATTTGACCTTATATCATACATATTGTAAAGTCAACTTAAATACAACTTAGAATAAATAATATTCATCTTCTCAGCCAGCTAGAACCAATAGACAATTCAATTGAACTCAATATGTCAAAATAAGAAAATCCTTAATTGGCCAACCTCGATCAATAGATACTAACTCAAAGTGATTTTCCTCTATTAACCAAGTTTGAATATTCACAAAGTTCTTTTGGTAACTCAATGAGCTCAGTTAACACTAGTTCCATCCAACATTTCCTTCATTAATTGAGTGAGCTCAGTTAACACTCAACTTCTATAAACTTTCCTTTGTCATCTGAGTGAACTTGGTAGAAATTGCCTTCTGAATTAGGAAAACTTTGGAATGCTCAATGGATACAAAAAACTATCTTCAATGCCCAAGTGAGCTTGGCATACACTGAATGGAAATGATATGACATTTTATGTAACATCAATGACAATAAATAATGAATTAATTATTTCTATTAATCTACCTCTTTGGCATTGATGGCATCACAACATGTCATAATGCAATAACATTTTTAGAGCAAGAATAAGTTAAGGAACATATCCTTAATTTCATTCTAATTCTAATCTTGAGAACTCCCTGTATCAGTGTGAACTACTTCTACCTTCAATTTCTCCCTTTGTCAGAAAACTTATGCCTTTGATATTTCCCTCTTTATCATCTCTTGAAGTGATAAAATTTCTATGAGATATGACAACAAACTTCTCCATTTTTGACATCTCATACCAAAGATAGTATATAATATATATCAATGTACCTCATGTACTGATTCATTTGCAATTGGCCTTTTTCAATACTACATTAACGGATTGATCATCAACATGCTCTAGTTGATACATCAATAAACTTCATTTAGTGAGATCTAGATAATGGAATGACCCCTAGCTTATATCTTAGATATAAAAATGCATCCTTAGGTAATGACTTAGTGAATATTTTTGTAAAAAAATTCTTAGTATTCACATATTCCAATCTTACCTCTTTATCTTGTACAAATTCTCTTGAAAAATGATATTTTATAGAAATCTATTTTGTTTTGGTATGCAACACTAGATTTTTTATTATAATAATTGCACAAGTGTTATCATGGTGTATAACCACTGGATCTTTGATCTCTATCTTCATACCTATCAAACATTGTTTGAACCAAACAATATTAGAATAATTAACTACTTCTACCACATATTCTACCTCTAATGTTTTTAGATTACGGTAAAAGAAGGTTTTGAAGGGACCTCGAAACCCTTTAACAAAAAATAAAAAGATAAAGCAATACAACCCAACTAGGAAAAAACTTGCAACAAATTGAAGAAAAGTATCAAAATCAAGTTTTACAGGGACCTGAAACCACTAGAAAAGTCCAAAAACAAACTAACCCAAGTTTTATAGGGACCTAGAACCACAAACAGTCTAAACTATATAAAAACCCAGAAACCAAGACCAGAGTCCCCAACCAGCGACCAATACTAGACAGGCACCGAACCAGAGAACCCACCCCAGTGCCACTATTATAGCTCAAAGATCAATTTAGCTGCTTCCTTACCAATAGAAGCAGTCTCTTGAATGGAAATAGCATCCGTAGTACCAGTAGCTTTCATAGCACTGTTCCTCGAGCTCTACCTAGCTCTTTTGCTCAGACCCTCAACCGAAATGATATCTTCATTCGCCCTTTTTCCCAGGCAGCTGCCCAAATACTCAAGGTGACCTATTCCATCTTAGTGCTACTCTCCTTGATTAACATTGTGAGGTTCTGCTCATAGTTGTTAAGTTTTTTAGGGATGTCTCCCATCTGTCCTTCCATATGACTAAGTTTAGCATTGATAATATCCAGGTTATGTTGCAAAATTTCCACCTTTTTCTTCAAACCCATTATTTCATTGTAGATCCAGGAATCAACCTTGAGACTGGTGTCGGCTTTCTCCTTAGCAAAATGTAGGAAGGTAAGCATGGTATCCCTCTCCATAGCATCACAATCATCTTCAGCAATCTCGTGAGGGGGGGAGCAAACATTATCATTGATATCCTCCATTTTCGTTTGATCCTCCTTTCGACCCTCAGCATGGTCCTCAGGATGAATATAGTCCTTCCTTTTTTCTTCCTCTATCCCCTTAACAGGAGAAGCAGTAATAGCCGTATGGTCCTCCTTATTCTTCTCAATAGGATTCCCAACAGTGTTATCTTCCACTTTATTACCCCCACTAGAAATAACCTAGTTGCCCTCATTATTAGATTTACTCTGTTCAAAGTTACCTTCACTATTATTTTCCTCTTTTCCTTTTTCATTATTATCTTCAGTCTCTAGATACTCATCCAAATTAGAACTTAACTCTCCAGTTTCAGTATCATCCTCATCCTCAGGTTTCCAATTCTCATAGCTTTCCAAATTATCAGTCTTAGACTCCTCATCCTCAAGAACTTGAGAGGCAGAGGGTTTCAAATTCAGGGCATTTTCTTTACCTTTAACAGAGTCACCCTTCTTACTCTTAATGGGTTCTTTCTTCTTGTCCTTAGAGGGAGTAGAGGCAATGCACTTATTTTTACAATATCCCTCAATAAGAAGGATCAGACCTTCTTATTCTACCTCTAATGTTGACTGAGAAATACAATTATATTTCTTGCATATCCAAGACACTATTTTTTATCAAGAAAGAATTCTCCACCCCTACCACTCTTTCTATCATCAATACTTCCTACCCAATCAACATCTATGAATAATTTTAAATCCAAATTGCCTCCTTTTTTGTACCATAAACCATATTCAATAGTACCTTTTAGATATCTCATGATTCTTTTGATTATCATCATGTGATTTTCTTTGGAACTTGCCAAGAATCTTGCCACCATACTGACTTCTAATGCAATATTAGGCCTTTTATGCACTACATATTGCAATTTTCCAATCATTGATCTTTATATGGTCTAATCTACCTCTTGGAGTCATCATTTTTGGAAAGCTTATGTCCAATAGACATAGGAGATCCAATTGATCTTGAGTCTTCCATTTCAAATTTCTTTAGTATCTCCTTGATATATTTAGATTGAGTAATGTAGACACCCATCTTTCTTCTGCTAGATTTGTAATCCAAAAAATATTTTTATCTCTCCAAAAATAGACATCTCAAATTCTTTACTTATTTGTTCCAAAAATACCTTGCAAAATTCATCACTTCTTGTAAATAAAGTTTCATCCATGAATATTTATGCCAACACAATCTTCTTGTCTAGTCCTTACTTGATATATAGACTAATGTTATCATTTGTTCTTTGATAACCAAACTATATCAAGTAGTTATGAAGTCTTTCATACCAAACTTTGGGATATTTCTTGAGACTGTATAATTCTTTGTATAATTTTTAGACCATACCTCTTTTACTAGGATCTACAAAACCTTCAAGTTATTCTATGTATACTTCCTCATCAAGAATTACATTTAAGAATGTAGGTTTTACATCCATTTGATAAACATTAAATCCTTTGTGAGCTACAAATTTTGGAAAAGTTATAACACCTTCTTATCTTGCAACAAGAGAAAAATTTTCACCATAATCAATACCTTCTTCTTGAAAATAACCTTTACATACTAACCTTACTTTATTTCTGGAAACTTCTACATCTTCATTTAGCTTATTTTTGAATACCCACTTTGTGTCATTTATATTTTTATCCTTGGGTCTAGGAATAAGAGTCCAAGTTTTTTTTCTTCTCTATTTGTTCTATTTCCTCATTCATTACATCAATCCAACTTTCATTATCTAAATAATCTTTAAAAAATTTAAGTTCAAATTCAATAAGCAAACATGTACCTATCAATTCATTTCTTGTCATAGTTCCATCTGACTTGTCTCCAATGATCTGATTAGGTGCATGATGCCTTCTAAAATATTTTGCTAACACAAGAACTTTGGATTATGGGTTTGTTTCACTAACTTCTTTATGATTTTTTGTATTAAGCTCAAGTCCCATTGTTTGTGACTCGGGTCTATCAAACGTGGTTTGCTCTAGTAATAGCTCGGTAGCTTTAGACTGTGACTCAAGTCCTTCAGACTATGACTCGGGTTGCACTAATTGCAAATTGGCAGCTTTTGAGGACTTAGGAGGTGAGGCCTACCATGTTCTAGATAGATTTGGAAAAGTGTCAAGTTCGTAGTAAAAAAACCTTATCTAATCCTTAGGCTCTTTGTTTCTTTCATCTTCACTCATTTTTGCAAACTCATCAATTATCACATGTGTACTTTCTATGATTTTATAAGTAGAAAAATTCAAGCATTTGTATGTGTAACTTTTTAGTAGTATTATACGTATATGCCTTCATCACCTTTGATATCAAAATTACCTTTCCTAGATTCTTTCAAGATATAACATTTTTTGCCAAATACTTTTAGGTAACTTACACTAGATTTGTAGCCATATCATAGTTCATAAGGAGTTTGATTTGACTCTTTCTTCAACTATACTCTACACAAGGTATGCACTACAGTACTGATTGCTTCCTTCTAGTATTTGATTGCAACATTATTTTTTATCATCAATGTTCTTGCATAATCCATGATGGATCTGTTAGTTCTTTTAGCTATATGATTCTACTAAGTTATACCAGTGACTAATACCTATCTCTTAATTCTTTTTTCAATGTAGAATTAATTGAACTCATTAGAAATGAATTCACCACCTCTATCTAATCTCAAACATTTTAGCTTCTTTCTAGTTTCTCTTTGTACTCTTGCTAAATACCATTTAAGTTTTTGAAAAGGTTGATATTTTTCTTTTAAATACATTATAGTCAACATTCTAGAATAATCATCAACAAAAAGAATGAAAAATTTATCTCCACTGTAACTCTCTATACCAATAGGTCCACATAAGTTTGTATGTACAAGCTCTAAAACTTCTTCAAAATGATAGTTCTTGCTTTTGAAACTAGTTTTTCCCATCTTACCAATTTGACAATTTTTGCATAGACCCATATCAGGTTTCCTCAAGCTAGGAACACCTCTTACTCTTTTGTTTTTGCTTATCTTGACCAAGTCATCAAATTTCACATGACATAATATTTTATGCCATAACCAACTTTCTTCTACTTGAGCAATAAAACATGAACTGTCATTGAGATCTACATAGAATAGATTACCTTTTGTTTGTTTGCTAGATATAACCATATTTACTTTTCTATCTAGTAGTTTTCCCTTCCCATTCATAAATTTTACCTTAAATCTAAAGTTATTCAACTATTCCATACTCAGTAGATTATGCTTTAGTTCTTCAACCCAATAAGCATTGTCACAGCTACATTCATTAGTTAATGAGATACACCCTTTTCCCTTTATGCAACAAGGTTCATTGTTTCCAAATCTTACACTACCACCATCACAATGTTCCATGTGCTCCAAGGATAACTTTAATGGCTAATATTTGTCAATTAGCTAATATCACTCATTGGGGACACCAAATTTGGCTAATTTTTGTGTAGTGTTGGGGTGTCCATGTTGCCTACACTTTACCAAAATTAGCTCCCATGCTTAGGCCAATTGCTAATAATAATACCTAACAATTTATATTTTAGTGATGACGTTGTCAATGGAATCTAATTTTTCTACATGGTAAATTAATATTTTCACTTACAAATTTTAAGGATTATCTTTATCGATGATCATATTCGCCAATATTTGGTAAAATCAGAGTCAAGTTACACATTAAGTATGTAGATTTAACATGTGTCTCTATTCCAAAGAATTTTCATGAAACTATTTATCCTTTCTCACTTTGGCTTGAAATAGATTTGATTAGGGATACATGTCTTTATTTCAAGGACTTTATTTAAAACTTGGTATCCTTTTGAAATTTGGGCTTGAAATAGGATTTAGGCCATTAATTTAGGATCATCCAATGGTATTTCCCCAAACTACCATTCAATAATTTGGAAGAAAATTTTAATGATAAAAGTGGGCTAAATTTAACCTTAAAGTTTGATAATTAATTAGGCTCCATATAAAAATAATAATAAATTAATGGTTTCTAGGTATGTGTACTTTTGTCTAATATTTTCATCAATAATGAAAGATTCACCAATATTTTATAGAATATACATACAACTAAAATAAAATAGCCAATACAATAAATAAAAATTCCTAATTAACAATAAAAATTTGCAAATAGAAATTTTTTTTCCCCCTTAACTAGTATTTGATTTGCCAAAATTTATACTTTTTTCTAAATGGGGTTTCTTAAATTTGTCCTTGATGTGCTTAAACTTTGTTTTATCTCCAGTCATATGATGTAAGTAATGACTATCAATAATCTACATATCATTTTTACTAACATGAGAGATAAGTTCCATTTTATCTCCTTGATCATCATATTCATCTTTCATAGAAATGTATACCATTTCATCTTCATTGTTATTAGAGTCTTTAGCCATACAACAAGATCTCTTACCTGTGTCCTTGTATTCCTTGTACTTTTTGAATTTCTTCTTGCCTTTGTACTTGTTTCTTTTCTTTTCATCCTTGTCTTCTCTATTTGGGCACCTTGCAACAATGTGACTAACTTCTTCAAAAGAAAAATAGATTAGAGGATTCTTACCTTTGTACTTTCATTTGTCTTTGGAATATTTCCTTGCAAGTAGGGATTCAATAACTTCAAGATCATTTTCTAAACTTTCTTCATCTTTTTCACTTTCTAATTGACTAACTTTTAATTTCTTACCCTTTTTCTTGAGTGAAAGATTGGCTTCAAATGAAAACTCAATACCTTTGGAACTAAGGACATAGTTATCATAGTCATCCAATTCAAAGTCTATCAATCTTCTAGCTAGAGCATCCAAACTTCTTTTTTTTATTTGAATCACATCTCATTTCTTGAATAGCAGATACTATAATTGCATAGATAGGAAGAAGGGTTATAAGTACCTTTCTTACAACTATTTTTTCATCAATGTCTCCTCCAAATGCTTTGCATGCATTCACACTTGCTTTAATTCTTTCAACATATTTTGCAATATTTTCATCGTCTCTCATCTTTATCTGATCAAATTGTCCTCTAAGAATTTTGGCTTTAGCTTTTCTTACATTATCATATCCTCCATAGATGTCTTTCAATTTGATCCACATATTATAAGTTATAGTGCAAATTTTAACATCATCAAATTTAGCATAATTACGAGATAAAGTAATGTCAATCATAAAGATGTTATGATTTTTCTTTTGAGCAATATCTTCAATTGATAATATCCCATTTGGAGTCTTGTATTCACTATCAAGATATTTACAACTTGAGTCACTGGTATTTGCCAAATCTAACATCATAAGTCCTTGCCATGATGTAAAGTTGCCTCAATTTAACTTGGGAATCTCTCTTTTGTAAGACATCCTGATCTTTAGCATTGGTCTTTAAAACCTTCTCTATAAGCACCAAAATCTCTGATACCAATTATTGGAAATATAAGAAAAGTAATTAAGAGGGGAGGGGTGAATTAGTTACCACTAAAATAAATTCCAGATCAATTTGATGTCAATACAAATCAAAAGTGAACTCAGTTGTAACTCTGTTAACACATAGAAAAAATGTTGTAACTCGGTAAACACTGAAATATCTTGGAAAATTCTTAACATAAAAATATTTTAGGTATTATTTTTGGTTAATATTAATTAACTTAATTGAAAACACATAAGAGAAATAGCATAAACACAATTGACACATAGACTTAACATGGAAACCCAATTTGGGAAAAACCACCAATTGTAATTAGTTACTGATTTTCACTCTTTTGAAGTAAGCCCTATTAAGAGCCAACCATATTAAATTTTACAAAATACACTATTAGGTGTGACCCTATAAGATGATTTAATCACCCTATTAGGAGTGACCTTGTTAGAGGTCTTTAGACAATTCAATAGAAATGCCACCTTGTCAAAGGATTTACAAATAGTTGTTAAGCCAACTTTGTTAATATATTTAGATCACTGCTACAATGGTTAGAGAGTAACAATGAGATTACCTAATTTTTAATGCAACTTAATTGATGATTATAGATCTTAACTTTGTCTTGTATAATTGATCCTTACTATTCAAATATATATTTTAATCTTAACAAGGATATTATACTTATCTTTCTAATTTTCTTCCTCTTAAAATCATCAAATCTTTAATTATGTTAAAAATGCTCAATCCTCAACTTGACCTTATATTTATATCATACATATTGTTAAGTTAGCTTGAATACAACTTAGAATAATTAATATTCATCTTCTCAATCAGCTAGAACCAACAAACAATTCAATTAAACTCAATATTCCAAAATAAGAAAATCCATTTTTAGCCAACCCTACTTGGTAGATATTATCTTAAAGCAATTTTTCTGTGTTAACCAAGTGAACCTAGTTAACACTACATATTCAAAAATTTCCTTTGGTAATTGAGTGAGCTTGGTTAACACTAGTTCCATCCAACATTTCCTTTATTAACTAAGTGACCTCGGTTAACACTCAACTTCTCCAAACTTTCCTTTGTCATCTAAGTGAACTTGGTAGACATTATGCTTTGAATTAAGCAAATCAATTATTTCCAACATAAGCTTCCCATTGCTAAAGCATAAGGTACCTTGAAATTTTTTTCATCCTCTTCTTATGTATTTGGACACATCTCCTTAGTCAACTTCAAATGACCAGGTAAATGTGTGTTGAAAGCTTTAGCATTCTCCATAGAGAAATGTTGCAACACCTTCGCAATATAATCAGCTTGAGATAATTTCAATTTTTTGTTCTTCCTATCTCTTCAAATTTGCATACCAATGATTTGTTTTTTTTCTCCCAAATCCTTCATAGAAAATGAATGTGCTAACCATTCTTTTAACCCCTTAATGTCACCAATGTTAGGCCCAACTACAAGCATATCATCAACATATAAACATTAAATAATGCAGTTGTCATCATCTAACCTCTTAAAGTAAACACAATCATCTGAATGAAACCTACTATATCCATGCTCATGCATGAAACTATCAAATTTAAAATACCATTGCCAAGGTGCTTGCTTCAAGTCATATAAACTTTTTTGCAATTTGCACACTAAATTCTCCATACCTTTGACCTCAAATCCCGATGGTTGCATGCCATATATATCTCTTCATCCAAATCACCATGAAGAAAGAATGTTTTAACATCAAGCTTCTTTGAATGCAAATCTTTAGTAGCCATAATACTTAAAACAGTGTGAATAGAAGTCATTTTAACAACAAGAGAGAATATCTCATCAATATCAATGTCCTTTTTCTATGCAAATCCTTTTACATCTAACTTGGATTTAAATATGTTCTTACCTCCATCCTCTTCTTTCAACTAGTAACCCATTGATTCTGTAAATCCCTTTTACCTGTAGACAACTTACATAAATCCCAAGTCTTATTTTTCAGCAAGAAGTTCATTTCTTCTTTCATTGAAGATTCCCATTGAATCTTAGTATCTACCTACATAGCTTCATCATAACATTCAGGTTCACCAGCATGTGTTAGTAAAATAGAGTACAAAGAGGGATAAAATATTTCTAGAGGTCTACTAAACCTTGTTGACTATCTAACATTCACTAGGGTGTGCGCTATTTTTTTTTGTGATTGTTGCAAATCATGAGGAATTTCTAGAGCACCATCTTTGTGAGTATCATCTAGCACTATAATCATTTTCTTTCTTCTCATGTTATTGCAAAAGATCTTTGTACAACACTTTCTCATTGAATGTGACATCCCTGCTTCTTACAAGTTTAGGATTTTCAAAATGCCAAAGCCTATAATCAAATTCATCAATGCAATATCCAAAAAATATACATTTCTTGAACTTAGATTCCAACTTGGTTCTATTTTTAGAATCTATATGTGCAAATTCTTTACAACCAAAGGTTTTGAGAAAAGAATAACTCACCCTCTTACTAGTCCATACTTCCTCTAGAATACCACAACCCAAAGGAGTAGAGGGACCTATATTAATCAAATATAAAATATTATTGGCAGCCTTCACCCACATGTTTAAGGGCAACCCAACATGCAACCTCATGCTCCTTGCAAGCTTCATTATTGTCTTGTTCATGTTTCAACCATTCCATTTTCTTGTGGAGTCCTTGGAACAATTTTTTGAATAAAAATACCATTAGAGGAGCAATAATCTTCAAATTCATGACTACTATATTCACCACCATTATCAGATCTGCCAGTCTCATTTTCAACCGAGCATTTCCATTTCCTTAAAGTTTGAAATATGTCATATTTTCTAATGAAATAAACTCATACTTCTCTAGTTGCATCATCAATAAATGTAACATGATAAAGAGAGACACCAAGGGAAGATACCTGAGCTAGTCCTCATACTTCTTTATGCACAAGCTCTAATTTCTCATTTCTCTTTTCCTTCCCACTCTTCAAAAAACTCACTCTCTTTTTTTTTTCCATATACACAACTTTTATAGAAATCCATATGGACACATTTTAAGACATAGTATAACTTTATTTGAATGTATTAATTTTATACCTTTCTCACTCAAGTGTCCAAGTCTATTTTGCCATAGCATTGTATCATAATTTACAACAACTATTTGTTCTCCCTTCTCAACTACAACAATTATTTGTGAACATTCATTTTTCCCTAAAACAATTAAAGTAGAAGAAATAGTATGACCTGTGCAAAGGTATAAGGTTCCTACTTTCACACTTTTTTCTACTACAAGGGAACCTTTTGAAACCTTCCAATTTTTATCATTAAAAGTGACTACGCAACCCTCATCACCAAGTTTACCTACTGAAATTAAATTCCTACTCAACCATGAAATATATCTTACCTTATGTAGTAGCCAATGATTCCCTTTTTGCAACATAATGTTAACTTTTCCCTTTCCAATAGTCTTACGAGGTTCATTATCCCCCCAAATTAAAATCCCAAAATCCCCTTAGACATAATCAATAAAAAAATCTATATGAGGTGTAGCATGAAATGAAGCACTAGAATCTAAAACCCATGAATCATCAACACTTTCTAAAGAAAGAAGCAAAGCATCCTCTTTGGATTTGTTATTCACCATCTTTTCCTCCTTGTTCTCTTTTGGTTTAGCTTCTTCATTGCTCTTTCAAGTCTAGCAATCATTCTTTTTATGCTCTAGTTTTCTACAATTAAAGAAATCTCTTGGTCCTTTGGATTAAGACCTCTTCCCCTTTGATTTTTGTCTTGATTTCCCATGATTTCTAGAATTAATTCCTCTCTTAGTTGTTCTTCCTTTTCTTTGTGCATTCAAATAAATGCCTAATGTAGATCCACCTAAGGTTTCCTTACAAGTTTCCTCACTCATAATAACACCAATCATATCATCAAATTTTAGGGTATTAGATCTAGAAATAGAATTAGTCACAACCATTACCAAGTCATTCCATCTTTCCAGCAAAGAACACAAAATCAAGAGCAACCTAATTTCTTCATGAAAATTGACATTCAAAAAAGATAACTAACTATTAATAATATTAACTCATTTTAATGATTTGTAATAGATCTACCTTTTTCCATCTTCATATTAGATGTTTCATGATAAATAACTTATTTGAAGTGGAGGGTTTTTTATACAATTTTGCTAGGGTTTGCATCAACTCTTTGGTCATCTTTTCTTTTCTAATATTAAATGTCACTAATGGTACCAAACATAATATAATTCTTCCAAGTACCATTCTATCTAAAATATCTCAATCCTCATTTGTCATAGTTCCTTGCTTCTTGATTTTTCCTTCTAATGGCTTCCATAAATCCTTCTGATAAAAATAGTCCTCCATTTTTTATTTTCCATAACTGAATTTTTTTCCCATTAAACTTCTCATCCTTTAACTTACCCTCATCTACCATCACTCCCACTCAACTGTGAGAATCCCACTCAACCACAAGACTTTCCTACATAGTATAACTAAAAAAAAACTTACTTTGATACCAC
Source organism: Cupressus sempervirens (assembly GCA_028749045.1). Classification (NCBI taxonomy): domain Eukaryota; kingdom Viridiplantae; phylum Streptophyta; class Pinopsida; order Cupressales; family Cupressaceae; genus Cupressus; species Cupressus sempervirens. The sequence goes on from CM053786.1 coordinate 427,132,829, forward strand.
TTGTAAGCATTAACCATAGATATAAATAAAAATTACATGCAAATATAAACAATATCAAAAAATATTAAATCTGATAGAAGATAACACAAGACACCAAGATTTAATGTGGTTCACCCAATCCCTGGGCTACGTCGACCAAACAAAAAGTCCAATATTATTACTATAGAATGATTAAAACCTAATTACAATCCATAATCCCTTACATCTCAATACCACTGCAAGAAATAATTTTCACATCACACCTTATGAAATCCCTAACCCTAATCCCTTTTTATACAATTATTTTTAGCTTTAGGGTTATAATTAATTACAACATGTCTACCCAATGAATTATGAAAAGTTTACGATACATTTCTTATTAGTCACCACATATCAACATTTGCGTAGACTATAGGGCTTTAAATAAGGCTACTAAGAACTATCACTTTTCATTACCTTTTATTGATCAAATATTAGATATTCTTGTAGGAAAATGATTTTTCTATTTGATTGATAGATTTTGTAGATACAATCAAGTCCACATCACCTCACAAGATCAAGACAAGTCAACTCCACCAATCTATGGAGAACCTTTGCTTACAATATTCTTCCTTTTGGGTTATGTAATGCCCTTGCCACATTTTAAAGAGTGGTATTAAGTATCTTTGTTGATCTAGTTAATGATTGTGTTAGAGTTTATATGGAGAATTTCACTATCCATGTGAATACTTTTGAAGAAGCTAGAGATAACTTTGAGAAAGTACTTAAAAGATGTATAGAAACTAAAATATCTCTAATCCATGAGAAGTTTCATATCTTAATGAATAATGGAATTTTATTAGACCACTTAATCTCCTCCAAAGGTGTCCATGTTAATCCCAAAAAGATTCAAATAATCTAGGATCTCCCTACACCTTTGATGCAAAAATATGTTATTCCCTTGGTCATGCTAGATATTATAGGAGGTTTAAATTCAAAAAATTAGTGAAATTGATTCTCCTTTTCTTTCTTTTTTAGTCAAATGTGTTTTCTTCACTTGGATCCCTAAGATTTAGGCCTTTGAAACTATCTAGAACAAGCTTGTGACTACATCTATTCTTAGAGGTCCTAATTGGGATTTGGATTTTCATATTCACATCGATGCTTCTAATTTTTCTATGGGAGTCATACTAGGATAGGAGAACAACCTATTCTATTCTATCTATTATATCAGCAAGTAATTTACCAAAGTAGAAGAGAACTACATATTAACTAAAAAGGAATTTTTAGTTGTTTATGCTATTAATAAATTTTGGTATTACATTACTAGTTATAAAGTGTTTCTTCATACTGATCATTCAACAATTCAATTTTTAATGATTAAACTAGTAGTGATTGGTAGGGTTGTTATATGGTTTCTCGTATTATGAGATATGATGTCACTATACTTGATAATTTAGGTCGAGGAAATGTGGTTACAAAAATCTTATTGAGGTTGCAATAGCCAAATAATGAAACTATTCATGTTGACGATGCATTTCCTAATGAACAACTCTTTGCCATTTTTTCAAAAAGTCCATGGTATAACAACATTAAAACCTATTTGGTTACATGCATGTTTCTACCACATTGTTCTCCTAGAGAACATTGGAAGTTAGCTAGCCTTAGTGGATAGTACACTTGGATCAACTATCTCCTCTTTTGTATTGATATTGAGAGAATCATGTGTCAATCTATTCCTAAGGAGAATGTCTTTGATATTCTCTAATCTTGTCATACCAAACCTTATGGTGGATACTTTATCACTCAAATGAATATTTAAAATATTCTTATTATAAGATATTATTGGCCTACACTCCATAAAAATTGCAAGCATTATGTTCATCGTTGTGATTAGTGCCAATAAATGAGTAATCCTATACAATCTAATGAAATGCCATTCCACCCTTAGCTATCTATTTAACCTTTTGAAAAGTGGGGTCTTAATTACATAGCACCCATCAACCCACCTTGTCACAAAAATGAATGCATCCTTGTTTTCACAGATTACATTACCAAATGGGTTGAAGTGGTTACACATAAGCATGCCCAAGATACCAACATTGGTCACTTCTTGTACTCTAAAATATTTACTCACTTTAGTGTTCCTCGGGAGATTACTATAGATCAAGGATCCTAATTCACTTCAGATCTCATTGTTGCATTGGTTAAAGAGTATGAAGTTTCCCACTGAAATTCATTACCCTATCACCCTTAAGAAAATGGACAAGTAGAGGTCACCAAAAAGGAATTGGAGAATATTCTTACCAAGACTATTGCACTTCATAAATGTGATTGGTCCACACAAATTCCTAAATCCTTGTGGACCTATCACACCATGTGAAAGACCACCACTATTCTAACCCCTTATGAGGTATTCTATGGTAAGAAGGTTGTTCTTCCTATTGAGTTTGAGAGTAAGACTCTTCAACCACACTTCACCTATGTTTGTGTCTGTCTGCTACTTAGTGTGAACACATAAAAAAACTCCACTCTTTGGATGAACTCCATCAAGAGGCACTCCTCCATACCAAACTTGTTTAAAATTAGCAAACATTGTGACATGGAAACACATTTTCCAATGCTCCTTCTAGATAGGGGATTGGGCACTTTTATATGACTCTTAGTTTCAACATTTCAAATATAGATTTCATACTTAATGGGTGGGCCCATATGAAATTGAGCATGTATTTGAGAATGGTACTATACAACTTCACACAGTAGACTCAAATCACCATAAACTCCTTGTTAACAATCATCATCTAAAGTTGTACTAGAAGCCTCTTTCAAAAAAATCTTTCTTACTTGCTATTGTCAAGAACCTAGCCATGGTCCCCTTTGGCCTTCTTCAAACCTAAACCTAAAAAATTCAAACAAGAAAAACACTATAAAAAAAAACCAGACAAAAAAAGTGTATACTATGTTTGTACACTTCTCTAAAGCCTATTGTCCAAGGTATCCCATAGATTGGGATGCTTGAATGGTGGCTTAGAACTCCCTATCCACAAAGTGCAAGAGGCTTACAAATGAGCATAATAGAGCTCCCAGATGAGCCTTAGAGATACAACCCATGCTAGTAAACCATACGATTGGAGATTCTTAGACAAGAGAAAGAATGCCAATGTCAAAGAGCCCTCAAACATGCAATGCAAGAAATGAACTATGCTTGAATGGAATGCAAGAATGCAACTAAGCTAATAAAAAGGAGAGTGTTACAACTATCTTAGTTAAGCTAGGTGGATGTAAACTATTGCAAAATAAAAGCTACACTATTGCATATGCATCTAAGCTACCATGAGAAATGAGAATGCAAAGAAGTATATAAGAAGAAAGAAATTCTCCACAAGTGCTCCAAGAAACCTATCAAGAAACTTGAAACATAACAATAGCTAAAAATTGGATCCTTAGAGAGGGAGAGATCTTTGTCTTTTAAAGGTGTATGGATAGTTGAGATCAATGTCGAGGAGTGGAATGATCAAGGGTAGAATTTTAATTCCAACAGGATCCATGTGCAAGATCATGTTGACCAATGAGAGAGAGTTGGCTTATCCTATGAGACAAAGTCATTTATTTTAATCTATAAATAGGAAAATACTTTATGTGTTTAGATTGAGTGGGCTATGAGAATATGGTATTTTATTTAATGAAAAGTTAACATATTATTTTAATCAAATATGGACTTCGAATAGTATAGTTAGACTATAGCTTTGAATCAAATATATTGGTTTTTAGTAATTTGGCCTAGGAAAATATTAAATAAATTAAGCCAAAATGTTGAGAAGGGGCCTAATAGTCTAGGTGATTATGTTTTCCCCTCTTTGAATAATGTTCAATTGATTTGAGAACTCATTATGTAAAATAATAGATAATCCAAGCAAGTAGCAATGGAGAGGGATCTAATTCCAAAAAATGAAATGTAGAGAGAGATAGAAAATCTTGAATGTACAACCTAGTAGTGATAGGACTAAACACTAGAAGAGAGATAGGAAATATCAAAACTCAAGAAGAATGCTAACATTGAGAAGAGTAGATAGATCAAGAGAAAATGGGAAATTCAAGCATATTCTCTTGAGAAATAGATAGCCATAGAAAAAAAAAAGTAATTTATAGCAAAGATAGAATATTACTTCCCCTTAGGATTGAAATCAAAATGAGATAAAAGGGACATAGAAATCAGAAAGATATGATCAAATCAAGATAGGAAAAGGTACATGATGATAGATATGTGATTACAACCAAATAATGCCCATAAGGAAGTGATAAGATGCCTCAGTTTGACTAGAGTAGACCAAGAAGAATTAGGTCAAATCTAGTAGAAAGATGATTTAGAAGTAAAGTATATGAGTTAAAGTGGGTATCAAGTGAGGAAATAATGAATATACAAAAAAACAAAGATGCCCCAATGAATATTTAAAGATTAGAGCCCAAAAGGTGAGCTAACTATGAAGAAGAAGACAAATTTTAAAAGGAAATTTTGACCATCAAGATAAGCTCAAATTTTTATTTCAATTGAAAAATGGATTGAGGACATCAAAATTATCCAGGGGTGGAATTTTGATGGAATTTTGAGGAGTTTGAAAAGTGGTCAACATGAGGTTGGAGGACTATATAAGGGGTCCAAGAGTCATTTTAATTCATTTTTCTTCTTTGATATTAAGATCTTTTGAGTGATTAGAGAGAGAATGATGACACTAGCTAGCATTCTAACCCATTGGCACCATTTTGAGTGCAAGAGTTAGAGGAGGAGTGTTCACTAAGGTAGAGAAGGGTGGAGTGAGTGAAGCCACAATAGGAGCAGTCTATCATAGGAGGTGGAGAGGATCCCAGATATTCTTGTATATGAGAACTAGTGGTAGAGATGCAAGAAACATGGGTGATTATTGCCTTCTAAGATCATAAACTTGTTGACAAGTAGGCATGAAGTGAGGAGCTCCTGAGAAAGTGGGATGCAATGAGACACAAGGTAGAGCATCATGGTGTGTGATTGGTGTATTACTATGTCACATATATAGAGGTGTGGTGCCACTTGAATAGGGGCTCCTAGACTATTTAGAGTGACTGAACAAATCAAAGGGTGTCTTACAACAACTAGATATGAGATAGGCCTTTCCACCATGAAAACCACTAGCCCAAGAGGGCAACAGTCATTCCTAGAGCTAGGAGTAGGTCTAGGATGATGTCCTTATAACATTTTGTTGTATCATATGTATTTTGAGGCAATTATCCATATTTTGGATCCAATATTGTACATGTGCTTTGATGTGTTTTATATATATATATGAGATACTAGATTCCATTGATCTTTCTTGTTTACTTGTCTCATTTTTATGCTTATGTGATGGATGTTTGATATGGATGGTTCAACATAATTTTTTATGTTTCCATGTGACATGATGCTCATGCTTATGTTTATATATGCCTATTTTTTGGTTCATATTTATATGCTCATGGATTTGTCATATAAATGTCTTTAGCTCTCATGTTTAGATGTAAACTTATGTTTTTAAAATGTGATACTTGGATAGATTAGATGTGATGATCAAATTAATCCCTTGTGATGATAGGTATAGAAGAAGAAATAAAGTGGACATGATCAACAAAGGAGTGAAAGACATGATTCAAAAGAAGCTTGTAAGGAGAAAGGAACACATTTAGCTGATGTGTCCATGAAAGATGAAGCTAGAGCTATTTTAATATGCAAATTGTGAGACTAAGTTAGAATAAGCCTAAAATACAAACTAGTATGGAAAAATTATTTACTTGCAAGGGACATAAAATGTTTAGACTCTAATTTTATCAGTGATAATTATTAGGATATCAAAACATCATATAATTCTCACTAATACAACTATGAGGATTTGAATATGATCTATATTAGATAGGTATATAGAAATCCAACCTAAGTGTCAAAGACATGTAGGTCAAGATGAAAAGTGCAATTAGATTCCCTAAGTTTAATATAGAAAGATTACACCTATATCAAGGCATAAGCACCAAGATAACCCCTAAGTAAGGTCTTGCAAGAACATAATTTAGAATAATACACTGTATCTCCAAAGTATTAAGTAGGAAAAGCATAAAGTCTCTCAACACCTTAGACTAACAAATTATATCCACAAGCCTAAAACATGCCCCATGCCTTGAGTCTTCTAGTCCAAGACATCCTCAAAAGACTATTAGGTAAGGAACACTTAGTAAATAAATCATCATAGATGACATAGAAAAAAGATAACATTCACCATGACATAGTAGATTCAATGTTTAATTGTGTGTCTATGAATGTCACATGGCGATTTCTTGAGAACTCAAATATGATAGTGAGAAATATTGTAGCATCCTAGAATTTAGGTAAAGTATCCAAAACATGTAGAGAAACACTCAACATCATGGGGTAGAGCATTGAGAAACACTATTTGAAATGAGTTTTCAAAGAAACCCTAATGCATAAGTAGACATTGATAAGATAAGTAGTTGTGCCCCCGAGATGAGGACAAGAGTTGATTCCAAGCTATGAAATGTATTGTTAGATGTGAAGTGAGATAGGTAGACATAGATGTAAGGGTATCAAGTAGCGCCTATTTTTAGGTTTTCACCACTTTGTAGATTTTTTCAAATCATTTTTTCATTTTTTTGTATTTTTTAGATATTTGAATTTTTTGATGATACATCAAAAGAACATATTGCTAGGTTTTCACTAAGATGATCATTTTTTTAGTACATTTTATATGCTTTTAGGATTTTTCTAGGACCATATCAATAGTTTTTTATTTTTTAGAATGATTTAGATATTACTAGCTATTAAGAAATTGTAGAAGTTGATGAAATTCAACTTCACAACTCACCAAGATCACTTGCATGCAAATAACCTGCTAAAGGGAAACCAAAGAAGGAAAGGTAGGGTTTGGAGAATCTCAACAGAGTGAGAGAAATTATATTACAACAATGAAAAATTAAATTGATGTACAATATGATATGATATGCAAATACACTATGATAGCCTATTTATAAAGGCCTCTAGGAAGTTTCTAGTATAAGCTAGAAAGCACTAGGAGATAAGTGTGACAATTAAGCATACATCCACAAAAGGTGGATTACCCTCCAAGTAGGTGAGAACATAACTATGACTAGGTAGGAACAAACTCTCATGTTGTCAAGAACTCCTAGATGAGAACTAATAACTAAATGCACACTCCCCCCCCCCCACCCACCCCCCCTTAAGTGCTACTTAGGGGAATGCCCTTAAGCTTACAAAAGCTATGATGAAATGTAGAATGGGCCCCAACAACTAGGCCATGTTAGGTACCCATGTACAAATGTAAAGAAATGCAATGCAATCTCTATAAACCAAAGAAGAAGGAGAAAACCCAGTGGGAAAAACCCCTCTCCAAAAAGAGATAGTGAATAACCTAGTGAAGGACTGAAGAGGCCTCCAACAAGATGAATGTCCCAAAAAATAGGAACAAAGAGAAGGTCATGAAGAACATCACAGAAGAATGAAGAAGCCACAAGATCTATCAAAAGGAAACTGCTAATCTGAAGAACCTCCATGAAAATAGAAGGATGCAAATAAAGAGTGTCTATATGGTAGATGATCCATCTCACCAAAATGCATAGGTAGCTAGCCATTACAATTGCCTAGTATATAGGATTAAATATTGAATAAATAGATCACTCCATCCCATCAAACCAAGAAAGCATTAGAATCAATAGAATAAACTCCCCCCGCCCACCTTTAATGTAAACAGGGTGAGGGGATAGGCAACTGAGAAAGTGGGCCAAAATTCCTTTGCAAAAAGAATAAAGAATAGCGAGAGGGAGAAAGAGGTACAAACACCTATAAAGGCTCATGTCACCAACACATCATGGGGATAATGTCATGGAAGGAACACTCACTTGACAAAGGAAGAGGGAACTAAAAGGCAAACAACTATCCCCCATGGCACTTTATAATATAGTGCGAGTACAATTGTCTCAAAACAACATTCAAGATCCCAAAATATAAGAGTGGAATTTTATCTCAATGCATTTGCATAAAGATTTTTACAAATGATATCAACAATGATCAAAAAGGAGAAAAAAATTGATACAATAGATAGTACAACTCAAAAGAAAGGATCCCATGCCATGAAAATGATCCTCAGACCTGGAACACCCAAGTTATCCACCATATTGCAAAAAAGAAAAAAGCACAATAGAAAGAGCATGGGCTAAAATCTAAAGGAAATTACAACATTTTTGAAAAGGTGACTAAACCAGCTTTCCAAAAATATAATTTTTTCAAAAAACAGAGATGGGACACACAAAATATGCTCGCTAGAGTGAAAAATAGAACATCTAAATGTAACTTCAAAAAAAGAAATAAAACTACATCAAAACCAAAAAATACCTTCACCAATATCTCTATCTCAAAACTAGCTTTCCATCACTTCTTTTAGATCGGAAAAAGACCTTTGTATGCTCAAGTTATGGCCAAAAAACCATGAGTAGGTCAAAAGGGATATAAAGAGGATGGAAGAGTGCTGATGTAGTGCTAATTTCATGCTGATGTTAGCATTTCTCTTGCCTAAAATTGATGGCTTGGAAGCCATAAAGTCAACAAAGACTACCATGTGGCATCCAAATGGTAGTACAGTCTGCTGAGTTAATGTGGCACAACCACATGACATGTGTAGATTGGTCTACATGTGCATGTAGAGTGAAGGATGGTGGTGGCTAAAGGGGTGGTTACCACTAGTGGAGGCAACAATAGAGCTACAAATAGGGGTAGTGCCGTGGAGGTGGGCTATGGCCCAGTAGTATAGCATTGGCCATGGGATGGCAACCTCACTGTAGCTACTCTACGGTGGCCCTACCTGAAAAGTAGTGCTAAAACTGAGCATGGGCCACAAAGTAGTGATGTCATGGTAGCTTAGAAATGGCCACTAGGAAATGGCCGCTATGATGCCTATTTTAATTTTTAATTTTTGTGGAAAAAACTTGTCTGTACGACCCTCTAGATAAAAACATTTTGTCTCCTGGAGCAACATTGTCCAAAATGGAAATATTTTATATGGATTCTTACTACAATGGGCCTTCTGAGTGTAATGGCAGTGTTCATTTGAGCCCAAAGTGCCCCCAAAAAGTGCTCTTCCTCATGATTGAAGAAAAAATCACAAACAAACAAGGGTTTGTGTCTCTAAATCGTGGCTCCAAAAAACTTTCAAGCCAAGAAGCAACAAGGAGGCTCTAATACCATGTAGAAGTTGATGAAAACCAACTTCACAGCTCACCAAGATCACCTGCATGCAAATAAACTACTGAAGAGAAACTAAAGAAGGAAATGTAGGGCTTGGAGAATCTCAATAGAGTGAGAGAAAATTAAATTGTTGTACAATATGATATGATATGAAAATACACTAGGAGAGCCTATTTATAAAGGCCTCTAGGAAGCTTCTAGTACAAGCTAGAAAGTGTTAGGAGATAAGGATGACAACTAAGCATACATCCATAAAAGTTGGATTACCCTCCAAGTAGGTGAGAATATAAGTATGACCAGGTAGGAACAAACTTCCATGTTGTCAACAACTCCTAGATGACAACTAATAACTAAATGCATTTATCCTAAGTAAACTTAAGTAAAGCATAAATAATAATTATTTGCTCTAACAAAAATATCACATCAATTTTTCCCAATGTCTAGTAAGGTGTATAACATGATGGATCATAAAGGTAGCTAAGATATATAAGAAAGAAAGAATGCACAAAGCAAGTGAAAAGTGATCCTCAAGGATTAGCTCCTCAAGTGTACCCAAGCTAGAAAAGGATAGCCATATGAAGCAAGTGTTGGATAAGTCAAGAAAGCAAGAAAGGAGACAAAATGTAGGATAAGAAGTTAAAGCCAATAAGTGAGATAACATATAGGATAGGCAATGAAGCTAATAAGAAAGATAGCATATGGGATTAGTAGTGGAAGCCAATAAGAAAGATAGCATGAAAATGTGTACTCTAAAAGAGAAGACATGTCAAGAGGCCTATTAGAACCATGTTTTTCTTTATATGATCAAGACCAAAGTGTCAAATGGATAGGATAGCAGTAGGATAGAGCAATAAGAATGAATCTAGATATTAAGGCTATGAATGAGAAAGCATAGTAGGGAAGTTGATTGATAGGATAGTTATATACAAGGATATCTCAATGTTGTCAAGACCAAAGATGAAAGATGGATGATGGAAGTATTACACATGATGCCCATTTTCCAAGTTTTCATCATGGGACTTATTCAACCAACCACAAGAATTGGTTTTCACCATAAGATGATTTATTTCTCTTTACACTTGCTACCAAGGTGCCTATTTACTAGGTTTTCACCAAGGCACTTTTTCATTTTCTAAACTTTCTTCTTGAATTTTTTTTTACTTCCTTTTTGAGATATTTCAAGATTTTTCAAATTATAATATTCACCTATAGAAAATATAAGTCATGATAGGCCAAGACCATAGGAAGGGATTCTCAATTGTGCTAATAAGTTGATGGAAGGGAGATGATAGTATAAAAGCTATATGCAGGATAAAAGTTCATACCTTGGAAAGCTAGAAGAAGAATGGATGGTAAGTGTTGGCTTAAATAGATGGTATAAGTGTAGGTGAAAAAGTGGGAAAGATCAACATCGACACACACCTTAAATGGTGATGAAATGATGAAGAGATCATGGAGGAAATAGCTTGAGCTTTAGATGTATGAGTGCTAGAGTAATCTTGGAGGAAAATGGAGTGGAGGACTTTATAATAGTTAAGGAATATTTTTGGAAGAATATAGTGTTGGATAAAATTATTCAATTGTGTGTTGTCTTTGATGTTACACAAATGTCATATTAGTCAGCAAGCAGAGTCCACCAAGCTCAGTTGGTCAGCAAAGAAAATTCTAGAGTCTACCAAGTGTTCCTGGAAGTTACTCTGTGGAAATAGTGTCTACTAAGCTCACTTCAAAAGAGTGAAAATAAGTAGCTAGTTACTTGGTGGTTTTTCCCATATTGGGTTTTCACATTAAATATAGTGTCTCTTATGTTCATGTTATTTCTTTTATGCATGCATGTTAAATCTCTATGAATGCTCAAAGATCAGTAATAAGTTAACATTCATTGCATCTATCGAGTTATAGCATTTTTCTGGGTGGTTACTGAGTGACAGTAGTAAATAGTTTTATAAGACATCTACGGGATTTGTGGATTTATTTTTGTGGTAACTAATTCACCCCCCTCTCAAGTACTTTATCTATATTTCCAACAATTGGTATGAGAGCTTTTGGTGCTTGTAGGAAGGATTTCAAGGATCTAATCTAAAGATCAAGATGTCTTACAAGAGGAAAATTCCAAGGCTTAATAGGGATAACTTTTCAGCATCGCAAGGTCTCATGAGACTCCATTTGACTTCCATTGGAGATACAGGATTGAAATACCTTGATGGAGAATACGTTACTCCTACTAGTACACTATCTATCAATGGCATTGATTAGAAGAAGACTCACAACACCATGATGATAGACAATGCATCAGTCCTAAGCTATGAAGAATTTGATGATATCAAGGACTACAAAATTGCCTTTGCTATGTGGAATAAGCTGAAAGATATCTATAGACGTGATGACAATGTGAGAAGAGCCAAAGAAGAAAGTCTAAGGGGACAAATTTGATCATATGAGGATGAGAGAGGATGAGAACATTTCCAAATATGTTGAAAGAGTCAAAGAAAGCATCAGTGCAATCAAGGCTTCTAGAGGAGATATCAAAGAAGAAATAGTTGTAAGTAAAGTTCTTAGAACATTGCTTCTCATTTATGCAATTAGATTTTCTACAATTTAGGAAAGAAGATGTGAAGAAAATCATAAGATAAATTTAGAGGCCATAGTAGGAAGATTGATTGCATTTGAGCTAGATAACTATGACAACTATGTTCCAGCTTCTAAGAACATTGAATCAACATTTGAAGCCAAGCTTTCACTCAAAGAAAAAGGAAAGAAGATAAAGGATTCTTAGTCAAAAAGTGAAGAAGAATCACAACAAAGTTCTGATAGTGATCTCGATGTGGTTGAAGCTCTACTTGCAAGGAAATATTCTAGAGGCAAAGGAAAATACAAAGCTAAAGTTCCTTTAATCTATTTTTCATGTGAGGAAATTGGTCATATTTTTGCTAGGTTCCCAAACAAGCAAAACAAGGATGAAAAGAAAGGTCATGAGTGGAATGGCAAGAAAGACTTCAAATCATTCAAGGAAAAAGGTAAGAAAATATGTTTCATGGCTAAGGATTCTAAGGATTTTGATAATAGTGAAAATGAAATTATTTACATTGCTATGAAAGATGAATCTGATAATGATGAGGAAGATAAGATGGAACTTATCTCTCATGTGAGAAAAAAAATGATACATGGATCATAAACAATGGTTGTTCTCATCGTATGACTAGTGGTAAAACAAAGTTTGAACATTTTGAAGACTATGATGGTGGTAGTGTGAGGTTTGGTAATAATGAACCTTGTTGCATAAAAGGAAGAGGAAGAATCTCACTAACGAAAGAGCTTGTATGTGATAATTCCTATTGGGTTGAAGGACTAAAACATAATCTGTTGAGTGTGGCACATCTAATCAATATTGGATTCAAGGTGGAATTCATGCATGTAAAGGTAAGACTATTGGATGAAAAATGAAAGAAAATTGGATTAGGCATACAAACAAAAGATAACTTGTTCTATCTTGAACTTGGTGAATGTTCATGTTTTATTGTTCAAGTTGAAGAAATTTGGTTATGGCATAGAAGGTTATGTCATGTGAATTTTGATAACCTAAAAAATAAGCAAATTCAGGAAAGTAAGAGGCATTCCTAGTATAAAGAAACCTAATATTGGTCTATGCAAGAATTGTTAGATTGGTAAGATGGGAAACACTAGCTTTAAAAGTAAAAACTATCAGTCTGAAATTTTGGAAATTGTGCATACTGACTTGTGTGGACCTATTGGAATTGAGAGCTATACTGGAAAAAAGTTCTTCATTCTTTTTGTTGATGACTACTCTAGAATGATGACTATCATGTATTTGAGAGAGAAGTCATAAGCATTTCAAAAGTTCAAATGGTATTTGGCCAGAGTAGAGAAGAAAATAGGAAAAAGATTGAAATTCTTGAGATCAGAAAGAGGTGGTGAATTCATCTCCCATGAATTCAATAACTTTTGCATTGAAAGAGGAATCAAAAGATAGGTATCAGCTCCTAGAACTCCCAAGAAAAATGGAATAATTGAAAGGAGGAATAGATCTATCATGGATTGTGCAAGAACTCTAATGATTGAAAAGAACATTGCTATCAAATATTAGAAGGAAGCTATCAGCACTGCAGTTTATACCTTGAACTAAGTACAGTTGAAGAAGGACTCACTCAAAACCCCCTATGAGTTATGATATGGCTATAAACCTAATGTAAGTTACCTAAAAGTATTTGGAAGTAAATGTTATATCTTGAAAGAATCTAGAAAATGAAAATTTGATGTAAAGGGTGATGAAGGCATATTTTTGGCATATTCTTGCAAAAGTAAGGCATATAGATGTTTGAATTTTTCTACTCACAAAGTCATAGAAAGTGCACATGTGAAAGTTGATGAGTTTGCAAAAAGGACTGAAGAAGAAAGAAAAAAGGAACCAGAGGATTATAGGAAAAAAAATTTCATTGAACTTGATACATTGCCAGATACATCGGTCAATCAAGTGACTTCTACTCCTGAGTCTTCAATCACTGAGTTGGAAGAAGTTCAAACTGAGTTGTGAACCTGAGTCACATTCAAATGCTACTAAGCCAATGCCTACTAAGTTTGAAGGACTTGAGTAGTAGATAGATCAACTAGAGCCAGAAATTGAAAACCAAAATGAAGACAATGAAACTCATTCAAAAGGCAAGGAACCTGTATTGGCTAAGTATGTCAGGAGACATCATGCACCAAATTAGATTATTGGAGACAAATCTAAAGGTACGATGACAAGAAGTAAGCTAAAAGGTACTTGTTTACTTACTAATTTTGAACCTAGAAATGTCAAAGATGCATTAGAAAATGAAAGTTGGATTGAGGCTATGAATGAAGAGATAGAGAAAATAGAAAAGAACAAAACATGGACTCTTGTACTTAGGCCTAAAGATAAAAATGTGACTGAAACTAAGTGGGTATTCAAAAATAAGTTGAATGAAGATGGTAAGGTGTCAAGAAACAAAGCTAGATTGGTATGTAAAGGCTACTCTCAAGAAGAAGGAATAGACTATGGAGAGACTTTTTCTCCTATTGTAAGACTGGAAGGTATCAGGACCTTACTTCCATATACTACATACAAAGGATTTAAAGTATATCAAATGGATGTCAAATCTACATTTCTCAATGGTATTTTGGATGAAGAAGTCTACATTAAGAAACTTCAAGGTTTTGTTGATCCAGACAAGAAAGACATGGTCTGCAAATTACACAAAGCATTGTATGGTGTGAAACAAGCCCCTAGAGCATGGTATGAAAGATAGCATAACTATCTTATTCAGATTGGTTTTCAGAGAACTAATGATAATAGTAGCTTGTATATCAAGGAAGGACCAGATAACAAGATTATTTTGATCGAAATATTTTTGGATGATACTTTGTTTAGAGGAATGATGATCTATGCAAAGAGTTTTTAGAGAAAATGAACAAGGAATTTGAAATGTCAATTTTTGGTGAGATTAAATTCTTTGTTGGTCTTCAAATTTAGTAGAGAAAGAATGTTATCTACATCACTTAGTCTAAGTAAATCAAGGAGATACTCAAGAAGTTCAGTATGGAAGATTCAAAACAAGTTGGAACTCTCATGTATACTGGACTAAAGCTTACCAAGGATTATCAATCAAAAGAGGTAGATCAGACCTAATATAGATCTATGATTGGAAAGTTTTAGTATGTAGTTCATACAAGGCCTGATATTGCTCTTGTAGTTGGTATAGTGGTGAGATTTTCAGCAAAACCAAGAGAAATCACATGATGGCAATCAAAAGGATCTTGAGATACTTGAAAGGCACTGAAGATTATGGATTGTGGTACAAATTTGGAGGTAATCTGGACTTGAAAGTGTTTATAGATGCTAATTGGGTAGGAAACATTGATGATAGAAAGAGTACAAGTGGTGGATCATTCTTTCTTGGAAAGAGGTTGGTTTCTTGGACTAGTAAAAAGCAAAATTGCACATCCCAATCTACAGCAAAAACAAAGTATGTTGCAATAGCAATAAATTGTTCTAATATTGTTTGGTTTAAATAGTTGTTGGAAGGCATGAAAGTTGAAATCAAAGAACCGGTTGTTATGTTTTTTGACAATACAAGTGCAATTAACATTTTAAAAAATCCAGTGATGCATTCCAAAACTAAGCACATTGCAATAAAGTATCACTTTCCAGAGAATTGGTGTAAGATAAGGAGATCAAATTGAAATATGTCCATACAAAAGAAACAATTCGTGACATATTCACCAAGCCATTACCTAAGGATGCATTCTTGTATCTAAGAGGTAAGTTAGGGGTCATTCCCCTATCTAAAGCTCACTAAAATAAAGTTTTAGTGATGCATCAATAGGAACCAAGTTGAAGATCTATTAGTTGATGCAGCATAGTCATGAGAACATTGCATACGAATGAGTACTTAAGGTACATTGTTACTCATTTGGTTTGTGTTGTCTTTGGCATATGTTGTCAAAGAGGGAGAGTGCACTATCATATATCTCTGAAATTTGAATCTGTTTGTGGAGTTTTTTCTTTGAAAAGAAGCTATTTAATTCCTTCATAAAGGGATATTACTGCATTAGAGAAGTTTGTCGCATAAAATCTAAGAGGGAGAAATGTTCTGTCAGAAAAAGACTTGTTTTCAAATTTCATTGGGCTATGACATGTTGTGTTGACATCAATGCCAAAGAGGGAGATTGTTGGATATAATTGTTCAATGATGTGTTGTTGTTGATGTTACACAAATGTCATATTAGTCAACAGACAGAGTCTACCGAGCTCAACTGGTCAGCAAAGAAAATTCCATAGTCTACCAAGTGTTCCTAGAAGTTCCTCTATGGAAATAGTGTCTACCGAGCTCACTCGGGCATTGAAGGATTCTGTCGTAGAAGTCAGTGGTAACCAAGCTCACAAGGTTAGCAAAGGAAATACAATGTTTACAGAGTCCACTCAGTCTCCAAAGGATTTTGCAAAGTTCACAGTGTTAACCAAGCTTCAATTGGTTAACACTATAAATTAGTTCTAGAATAGTGTTTACTGAGCAGGGTCGACCAATAAAGGATTTCATTATCTTGGGAAATAAAGCTTAATTGTTTTATGTAATAATTGTAGCTGACTGAGGTAATGATTATTTGTAATTGTAACTTGTAAATGAGCTGACTTCACAATTTGTAAGGTATAAATAAAAGGTCAAGTTGTGAATTCTAAATTGTAATGAATGAGCATGCAAGTATGTTGATCATGTGAAGAGCAAAGTGTGAGTGAATTTTGAAGAAGGATCAAATATCCTTGAGGAGCAACAAATTTGTATTCAATCAAAGAGGACCTAGTGGAATAGAATAGAGATCTATATTAGCAATTCAGTGGCATCTCATTTAGGTCACTTCATTGTTACTTTCTCACCATTGTAGCAGTGATTCCTAAGTCTCTTAACAGAGTTGCTTTAATAGCCATTTTGTAAATCCTCTAACAAGGTGACAATTCTATTGAATTGTTCTAAATTCCTCTAGCAAGGCCACTCCTAACATGGTGATTAAATCCTTTAAAAGGGCCACATCTAATAGTGTGTTTTGTAACCTTTAATAGGGTTGACTCCTAATAGGGCTCATTTTAGAAGAGTGCAAATCAGTAGCTAGTTACTTGGTGGTTTCTTCCATATTGGGTTTCCACATTAAATCTAGTGTCTCTTGTGTTCATGTTATTTCTTTTGTGCATGCATGTTAAATCTTTGTGAATTCTTAAAGATCAGTAATAAGTTAACATTCATTGCATCTACTCAGTTACATCATTTTTCTGTGTGGTTACCGAGTGATAGTAGTAACTAGTTTTATAAGACATCTAAGGGATCTGTGGATTTATTTTTACGGCAACTGATTCACCCCCCCCTCTCAATTACTCCATCTATATTTCCAACAGATGGAGTGGAATCCTTTGAAAGGTTTTGAGGAAGATGTTTTTAAGAAAATGGAGTGGAAGCCTTTGGAAGATTGAATGTCAACTTTGATGCATTTTCAATATTCAAATCTTTCAAAAGAGACTTGGGAATCCATATAGATTTTGATTCTTCTTTCCCCTAGGATGCTTTAGAATTTATTTCCTCAAAAATGGGTTTAGGAATCCATATTTTTTGTGATTTAGATCTCTTTGGGTAGTGGATCTTTGTGGTCTTTTGAATGATTTTTCTTCCTTTAGATTTACATGTCGATTAGATGGGACAAAATTATCGTCATTTGTAAATGGATTCTTGTGTTTAATCTTAATTTGATGATCCGAATTCCTTCCAAATAATTGGAATTTTTGGATGAATAAGGCTGATATGACTACTTCATATGGATAGATGAATGAAGATTCATAAAGGATGAGTGTCTTTGTTGATCTTGAGGCATAGTAGGAGAGCTAGGAGTGGAAAATGTAGGAGATGAAGGAACATATGGTCCCAATATGGATCGAAGGTTGAAAGGATTTATCCTATATGGACAAGGACCAAGGAAAGATTGTGGAGATTCAATTGGATAATGAGTAGGGATATCAACATCTTTAAAGTGAGAAATCTGGCCAAGACCCTCAATAGACTCATGGGTAGCTTTGATAGGAGAAACACCTTTGATAGGATCATTTAAAACTTGACCATAGTTTTGAAAAGGATGTTGAGAAGTAGAACATGAGGGGACACTTTGATCTTGACAAATTTCTTTAGATAGCATAGGCATAGTGATTTTTTCTTGATCTTCAATAAGCTCAATAGAAGTAGTGGAAGTGGTATCTTCATTGTATTTGGGAGGTGGATAAGACATAAGATGTGGAGGAGTGACATCTTGAAAGAGATGAGAGGGTGTGTGATGTTGATCTTTCTTGACATTTATAGCTTTATCTTTTTGAGAGTCCTCTTGACATGGAGCCAATTCTAAGGACAAGGGAGAATATGAGAATTGCATGATAGGATCTTGAAGAGGTAACAAAGGACTAGTGGAAGTGGTCATAGTAGAAATAACATCACATGAAGTCTGGGGATCTTTAGTATTAGTAGCATGGAAAAGGTTTATAGTCAAGTATATATCAACTTGAGTGTCTTTTAGAGGTAGCCCTTAAGGATACACATAGTTATTGTGGAAAGCATTAGGCTCTTTATTTGATGGAGTCATGTTGGAGAGATTTGAATTTTTTTTGAGATGTATGAGTGCTAGAAGAAGTGTAGGTATCAAGGAGACCATCACTAGACATAGGTTCAATAGTATGATCTTTCTTAAGGGAAATATCCTTACCACATGAGCCATCATTAGAGGCATTATTAATTTCATCACCAATAATATATTGGGCTTTATGTTTCATCTTGATGCAATATTTTGATTTTATGACCTTTGTTTTGATGATAATTACAAAAGTGATTGTCTCTCCACCATGGATGTTTTATTTTAGGTTCCTAAGGTCTAGACTTGTCTACTAATCTGATGAACTCATTATCAAGAAGTGTTTACAAGATGAAATCATAAGAATCTTCCAAGTGAGTAAAGGTTCTCTCAAGAGTATGTCTAGGATCTTCTTATTGTTCATCAAGTGAATAGCATGCATACATGTCTTCATCATATTGGTGAAAAACAGCCTTGTCATGAAATTTTGTCATATGATCCAAGGAGGTTTTACTTTCTTTCTCTCTAAAAAGGTCTTTGGATCTAGAAGATGAAGATAATTGATGTCTTGGAGTATAATATGTAGATATAGAAAAAGAAACCCATCTATATATTGACATCTTAAGGGAAGCTCATGTGATGATTCCATAATTTCATCTAACCTTTAGATTAATTCTATCATGCACCCAGTGAGTTGAATGTAAGTTTTTACATATAAAAATTCACCCCTACTTGCGTTATGACCCTCAAGTGACCTTTTGTAATATGGAAACAATCTTTGAGTGTGGGACTTGCACTCTAAGGTTGAGTCTCCAAAGAAGGTTGGCTTCCTTACAATCAGGATGCACCTAACTAGTCTTGTGAGGAAAAGGGAGAAGGAGATACATGAAATCAAACTAACTAATCTAATCTAAAGCAGGTCATGTACCTTATTAAAATGGTTGCAACTTTTCTCTTAGATGCACAACACATCAATGAAAAGCTTAGATACACAAATCTTAACTCTATCCTACTTTCAAAGGATTTATGTAGGTTTAGAACTGATCAAGTGCTAAAGTGAAAGACATCTTCATGATACAACAATCATCACCAATTGAACACAACATAAAAACCTCATAAAACTAGAAAGAAATTTTCAAAAGATCTCAAAATATATGTAGGAATCATGAATGACAAGAAGAGATAAAAGAGAGCTATTTCATTAATGGAAAGCAAGGGATACAATTGCAAAGCACAAGGCTACTGCAACTAGACATGATAGAACAAGGAAGAACCCTCAAAACATATTTACAATTTCCTTTTATAGAGTTCAGGCATAAATCTAATACTATGTTGAGTTCAAATCACAAGTGGGTGGAGTTGAGTTGCTAAAGAGCAATAACTACTAATCAGAGAAAATCATGATTAGATTGCACATTCCCATATAGAAAATTAGATCTTTGCAGACAAATCTAGTCTAGAAGAGACAAAAATGATAGCCATAATTGTTCTAACTAGGTAGATAGACAATCATGGTGGTGAAAGGTAAATGATGCATTAAATAGACATGGAAAACACCCAAAGTAGTTGTAGATGATCCAAGAGATTGATCCACCATTAAAGTGACATTCTTTATAGTATTCTCAACTGTTTGTTGACATGCACCTACATATTTGTTTGTAGCTTCACAACTAAGAATCCTTATTAGCTATAATACCTTGAGAAACCATGACCACCCTTGTTTCTTCTTGATCTAAAATGTCATAGCTTTCTTGTAAGGTTCTCCTTAACTACAATGACCAAGTGACTACCTCATTTTCTATTGATTGTTGCTTCACAACTATTTGTAATTTTGGCCCTCTAACTGCTATGACCCTATGATAAATGTGTAATTAGCTCTTTGTGCCATCATCATAGTTTAGACTCAATAATATTCTAACCATGCAATGACAAAAAAATAGTTATTTCTCCCCTTAGTCACTCCTTTGTAGCTTATTTTCTAGCTAGCATAAAATGATTGTAGTCTTGTGATTGAAGTGAACTTGACTACATGTGTTACCTTTCACACAGTCATGATTATTATCTTCTCCTTCAATGTAAACATTATAATCATGCAGCACCATTAGACTAACTACCATCACACTGTTGCAACTTAAACATTAACCTTGATATATAACCCTATGAATGAGTAATCAAAGAAATTGTTGCCTACAATCTAAACCCTTGTTGACCCTTAACCCTTTGTGACTGTGTGTACAAAGAAGAAATGCACCCTCATGACCTTAACTTTGGTTCCAACATTTAACCCTATGAACATGTGTGTAAGAGGATTTCACCACTTTGTAGATCTAACCATGGTTGGTCTCTAACTCTACTGATAGTGTGAACAAGACCCTTCTACAACTTTGCTACCCTGACTCATGGTTAAACCTGACTCCTTGCAACTATGTGAAAAGGGGAAGATCACAATGTCGCAAATGTTAACTAGATGTTAGTGCTATCATCTGTGAAGTTTTTTTGACATTGATCTTGACTTTATTACACATTTTCAATCCCCTTGATGGATAAGGCATCACTTTTGGCAACTAAGTGGAGAGGGTAATCACATCATTGTGACATGGAATCTTCATACAATATGGAAGTCATAAAGGGACCTATTGTTAGAGTGAATTCAAATGATAATACATTAGGGGAATATCCTAAGCATTGGAGAGTATTGATATGTTGCATTCATGACTATATTTGTCATTGATGACAACATAGCAGTAATTTTTTAAAGACTAGAAGAATAGCAATTAATAATCTTAAGATGTGCAAACATTGAGGAAGAGTTAGATGATGTGAAATGGAGGACATGTTCCTGAGAGTGTCTTGCTGATGTGGTTAAGAGAAATAAGTTTGAATTGAAGTTGTATGAAATTTATAGTTGATTTATTGAGAACAACATAGAAACAAAGCATCTATTTGGCAGTTTTTTATCTTTGCATTATACCTTTTAGCCAAGATATAATGAGTCAATGTGTAGTTAGCTAGTGATAGAATATAGTCACATGATGATGTCAAAAAGTGCACAAGACCTAAAGTGACACTTGTGAAATTTTTTTATAGACTATGAGAAAAGAGTGCTATTGTAATTTTGATTTAATTACTTATCTTATTTTAATTAATTTGGAAAGCCTTAAGGCCAAATCAAGGAATTATTATGAAGATATGGTATAAAGGAAATATGTTTTCCTTTTTTGTAAATCATCTTAGCAGAAGAATACCAAGTGTATTGTGAAGTATTAGTGCACAAAGAGAGAAGGAGTAAAATTCTTACTAAATGCATGTAAGCAATCAAAGGGATCATTGGATGCACAATATGAGATCTAGTTACAAGATCTAAAGGATAGAAGTCTAGTTGATAGAACAAAGATAGAGGAAAAAGGAAATTTCACATCTATTAATGTATAAGGAATAATACAGAGATCATTTTTACAGTGGATTCATTTCTCTTAACCTTGAAGTTGTTTGGGTATTGGGACCATCTTCAAAACTCCTAACAGGTTTAGAATCTCTTAATAGGGATTCAAAGTCTCCTATTAGGGACTCATGTATTGAATGTTGTAATAAACTCTTAACAGGGTCTATCCTCTAACAAGGAATATTTATATTAGTACATCATCTTGTGCGTACCATACCCAGCAAGATTTTCCCACAAATCAAGGGTTTCCCTATTTAACATATATGGTGTTATTGTGTATGAGTTCATTGCTATGGTTTATGGTTATGTTGATCACATAGTTAAGTTTTTCTAAGGTTGTTAAAGGGGATAATAGCTGTATAACTTATTAACAACCACCTCCCCCCCCCCCCCCCCCCAAACTAGTTATATCAGTGGACTGTATTTTCTAACAATTGGTATCAAAGCATCAAGTCCTTGAAGATAAGGTTTAACAACCTTGGGAGATCGATGGAAAATATATTTAGGAAGGATATTCCAATATTCAATCGGGCCAAATATGATAGTTATAAGGAAAGGATGAAGAATTATTTGTTATGCATGGGTCCAGGATATTGGCCTCTAATGAAAGTAGAAAAAACAATTATTAAAAAATCAAAGCTAGAGGAATGTAGCAAGGGAGAAAGAGATCTATTCATGTGTAACATGACTGTTATCTCTTCTAGATAATGAATACAATAAGGTAAAGAAACTTTAAACATCTCATGAGACTTGGAAAGTATTAGAAGATACTTTTGAAGGTGATGATCATGCAAAAAGAATGAGATTGTAAAATTGGATTTGTGCATTTCAAGATGCTAAGATTATGGAAGATGAATCTATAAGAAGTTATGTTGGTATAATATCAAAAATTATTATAGGTATTCAATCTCTTGTTGGAACTAAAGAAAATGATGTGGCTATATTGAAGATCTTGAAAAGTTTGCACCACCATTCAAGTAGACAACTTAGATGTTAGTAATGCCCTACACCAAAGATTTCACAAAAGAAACATTGCTTGCAAGATTAGAGTCTATAGAAGTAGAAATGAGATAGTCTAGAGAATTGCCCAAATTTGAGACATCTTTTAGTGCTCTAAACATTCAACCTAATCTATCAATAAGTGCAAGCACTAGAGGAGATTTTTCTAGTGGCATCAGATTTGATGAAGACAAAAATATCATAGAAGATGTAGCCCTTCTTGTGAAAAGTGAAACAAATGGTAAGAAAATCTTTAAATGTTGGACTTGTAATAAGTTTGGTCATTATGCATCTAAGTGTCCTAAAATAGAGAAAAAGTATAAAGTTCAAAGCTAGAAGAGATAGAGATTTTTTGTATGCTAATGAAGATGAAGAATCTTATTAGAAAGGTCAAAGTTAAAGTGATGATTAATTAGGATTTTTGGCTATCAAAGAAGATGGTCTTGATAGAGAAATTAGAGAAGAAAGAGCTCTAATTACCCAAGTTGAGAAGAAATTAGACTAGATAATTGATAGTGGATGTTCACATCATATGACTAGTGAAATGAACAAGTTTGTTAAATTTAGAAATCATGATGGAGGTATTGTTAGAGTTGGTAACAATGTAGCCTATCACATTATAGGGATTGGATTGATTGCTATTTATGTCAAAACTAAAACTAATAAGGTTTACTTTGTTGATGGTTTGAAAGATAATTTTTTAAGTGTTGGTCAATTAGTAGACAAGGGATATCTATTACAATTCACAAAGAAGACTTGAATTATCAAAGAGAAAGATGGTAAGGTGATTGGTATTTGAACCAGATCTAGAGGTAATGTATTTTAGTTTAACCCTATTGAAATGACATGTTTGGTTACAAAAGTTGATAATAGTTGGTTATGGTATAGAATTTTTTGTCATATAAACTTTGATAATATTGTGAAGGTTAGTAGTACATTTGTAGCGAGAGATCTACCTAAGATCATTAAGGCTACTAATGTTGTTTGCAAAGAATGTATTTTGGCTAAGTGGAGGAAAGTTTCTTTTCCTAGAAAAAAGTTATATACTATAGAGAAATTGGATATTATTCACACAAATATTAGTGGTCTTGAAAGAACTAGAGGATTCTATGGTGAAAGGTACTTTATATTTTTGTTGATGATTTCACTAGGATGATGTAGGTGGCATTTCTTAAAGAGAAGTCTAAATCTTTTCAAAATTTTAAGATATTTAAGAATAGAGTTGAAAATGGATCTAGAGTAAATATTATATGTGTAAGATTAGCTAAAGGAGGATAATTTACCTCTAGAGAGTTCAATATGTTCTATGAAGAGAATGGAATCAAAAGACAGTTATCTTCAACTAGAACACTTGAACAAAATGGGATTGCTAAAAGAAGGAACAAATCTATAGTAGAAGTAGTAAGAACTATGTTATTTGAGAATGATGTCTCAAAGACATTTTGGAGAGAAATAGTTAAGACTACATTATACACTCTAAACATAGTACAAATCATGAAAGGTATGAGCAAGACACCCTATGAGTTATGGTTTGTTCATTCACCATTAGTCAAGAATTTGAGAATATTTGGAAGCAAGTGTTACATAAAGAGAGATGATGATATTGATAAGTTTGATCCCATAAGTGATGAAGATATTTTTCTTAGTTACTCATTGAAAAGAAAAGCATAACTAAGACAATAGTTGAGTGTGCAAATGTAAGGATTGATGAAAAGTTTGGTACTAAAGAGAAAATGGTATATTGTAATTCTGATGAAGAATAGAATAATTTTTGAATTATTAGACAAAATGTTGAAGCTCTTTTTGAGACTAATAGTAACTTGCAGAATGATGTATCTATTGAGAATAGAGAAGAACAAAGATCTAAACCCAAAGAAGAGATAAGAGTTGATATATCAACTCCTACCTCTAGTATAAACATGTCAAAGCATCACCTCTAGAGAAGATAATTAGGAGAAAGGATAAAGGTGTGATGAAAATAAGTTGAGTGAATGAGGATTTATGTCTAATTTCTCAAGTGGAACCTAAGAGCACAGAAGAGGCATGTAGAGATGATCACTGGATGCAAGAAATGAAAGAAGAATTAGATCAAATTATAAAGAATGAGACATGGAAATTAGTTCCTAGACCTAAACACAAGAATATGATAGGTATCAAAAATAAGATGAATGAGCAAGGAGAAGTTGTGAGAAATAAGGCCAGACTTGTTTGCAAAGGTTACTCATAGAAATAAGGTATAGATTATGAAGAAACATATGCTCTTGTGGTAGGAATGAAAGCAATAAGGATGTTATTGGCTTATGCAAAAAGAAAGAATTTCAAGGTTTATAATATGGATGTCAAGTCAGCTTTTTTGATGGAGAACTTGAAGAAGAAGTCTACATTGAGCAACCTAATGGATTCCCTCTAAAAAAAGAAAAGAAGATTATGTGTAGAATAAATAAAGCACTGTATGGTCTAAAAAAGCACCTAGAACATGGTATGCAAGATTGGACAAATATTTTTCTAAGCTTGGATTAATGAAAGGTACAATAGATGGTAATCTATATTTAAGGAAAATTGATGATGGTTTATTTATCATTGTAATATTTGTAGATGATATAATATTTTAAGGAAAAGGTGAAGAAACTAATAAGTTTGTTGAAGAGACAAAAAATTAATTTGAAATGAGCATGATAGGAGAAATGAAGTTTTTCCTAGGATTGCAAATTGTACACAGAAAAGATGGGATATTTATTTCACATGCCAAGTATTAAAAAGGCTTGTTGAAAAGGTTTAGTTTAGAAAGTTTCAAACCTATTGTTACACCCATTATAACTATTCACAAGTTATCTAGCAAAGATGAGATGCCTACAGTTGAGCAGAAGAAGTACAGATCTATGATTGGAGGATTTTAATATCCAACTCACACCAGACCAGAAATAGAAAATGCAGTTGAGATTGTAGAAAGATTCCAAGCTAATCCAAAAGAGTATCATTATGTAGTAGTCAAAAGGATATCCAAATATTTGAAGGGTACATCTGAGTATGGAATTTGGTATGAGAGATCAAGTGATTTCACCTTGTGTGCATATACTGATGCAAATTGGGTAGGTAGTATGGATGACAAAAAGAGCACTAGTGTTGGAGCATTCTTTCTTGGAGGAAGATTGGTTTCTTGGTTGATCAAGATACAATATTTTATTTCACATAGTACAACTAAGGCTAAGTATATTGTAGAATTAAATAATTGTAATCAAATTATGTGGATGAAGCAAATGTTAAAGGATATTGTAATTGAGTTTATAGAACCTATTATCATATACTATGATAATTCAAGTACAGTAAGTATGTCTAAGAATCCTATATTGCACTCTAAGACTAAGCATATTTCCATTAAGTATCATGTGTTGAGAGAAAAAGTAGTAGAAAATGAAATTATATTAGAGTATGTCAATCCTAAAGATCATATTGTAGATATCTTTAATGATGCAGTTTGTGCATCAGTCTAGTGGTACAGAGCACTATTGTTTGACTAGACTAAATGTTGATGCTTCCTATATGGGGTATTATTTGAGATGTGCTAAGTCATTAAGGACTCATGGTGGATGGTATTTGGTAATGAACAATGCCTTTGGACACTTGTGCTAATTGAAGAGTTGAAAGAAGTATATTATAACAACTAGTATTTTATACTTGCATTGACACTTTTGACATTGATGTCAATGGGGAGAGATTGTGAACATGAAAATCATAAGTGAGAGATGTGAAAAACATAAGTATTGAGGAGAGAGATTGAGAGAAGCACCTATTGACATGTTAATGGGGGAGAGTTATCTCTTTAGGAAGATTTAGAAATATTTATGCAAGTGTGTAAAAGGAAATGATAAGTGCACAATCATCAATGCAACTGCACATAAGGATATCTCTATGGGGTAGATATACAGTCAAAAAATATTGTAAGTTATTCACTATGAACAATTGCTGTGAATCCTAAAGAAGATGAGTAGCATTAGATTGCAACAACAGTAGAGCTTAGTTTAGTATTCTCAAAACTTAGATGTTTTTCATCTATGTTGCCATCAATGCCAAATGAGGAGAATGTTAGCATAAATTTTAATGATACTACATTAGGGGAGTATCCTAAGCATTGGAAAGTATTGATATGTTGCATTCATGAATATATTTTTCATTGATGTTAACATAGCAGTAATTCTATAAAGAATAGAAGAATAGAAGTCAGTAATCTTAAGATGCACATATATTGAGGAAGAGTTATATGATGTGTAATGGAGAACATGTTCCTAAGAGTTTCCTAATGATGTGGTTAAGAGGAATAAGTCTGAATCAAATTTGGAAATTTTTTATGTTTGCATTATATCTTTTACCCAATATATAATGAAGTGATTTGCATTCAACTAGTGATAGAAGATAGTTAGATGGTGATGCCAACAAGTGTGCAAGAGCTGAAGTCACACATGTGAATTTTTGTATAGACTGTGAGCTGAAAATGTTATTGTAATTTTGATTTAATTACTTATTTTAATTAATTTGGAAAGCCTTAAAGATGACTCAAGGAATTATTATAACAATATGGTATAAAGGAAACATGTTTACCTTGTTTTTAAATCATTTTTTGTAGAAGAAGACCAAGTGAAGTGTGAAGTACTAGTGTGTAGAGTGAGAAGGAGTAGAATACTTACTAAATGCATGGAAGCAACCAAAGGGATCATTGCATGTGTAGTATGAGATCTAGTTACAAGATCTAAATGCATAGAAGTCTTGTTGACAAGATAGAGATAGAGGAATAAGGAAATTTCAAATTTATTATTCTACAAGGACTAATACAAAGATTTATTTGGATAGTGAGTTTATTGGTCTTACTTTAAGGTTGTTTGGGCAGTGGGTCTAGTTGTCTTCAACAACTACTAACAGTGTTAGAATATTGTAACATGGATTCAAAGTCTCTTAACATGAACTCATATGTATTGAATGTTGTAATAGACTCCTAACAGGGTCTCTCCTCTAACAAGGAATATTTATATTAGTACATCATCTTTAGGGTACCATTTCCATTGGGATTTTCTCTCTAATCAAGGGTTTCCCTAGTTAAAATAACTAGTGTTATTGTGTACGAGTTTATTGCTATGATTTATGTTTATGTTGATCACGTGGTTAAGGTTTCTTAAGGTTGATAAAGGTGACAATAGTTGTATAACTAATTCAAATCCCCACCCTCTCAGTTATATCAGTGGACTATATATTCTAACACATATAGATATAAAAGAAAAGTCAAAATATCATATATCCCTATTGGCCTACATGGCAATAAATGAATGGGATAATGGATGTGAACATGGCTAGCACCCTGGTCTTCATGAGACTAGTCAACATTTGGAAAATAAAAGGGAGGGGGAGGGGGAGGTAAAATGGTTAATATTTCTGGTGACTTAAGGGGGATGCATGTCTACTAATCATGAGATTAGTGACCTTAAGCAATCTATAGGCTATAGAGTCACAAAAAATGAAACCTCTCTATGCAAACAACCAAAAAAATTCAATCTTTGTAACTACAAAAAATTAAAAACTCTACTATCTTATAGAGAGATAGTCTATGCTCTTGCACTTCTTGGAAAACTAAAAAAACACATAAGCTATTATAAATAACAATTTACATTGATGAAAAGTTTTTAAAAACCATTGACTAGTTTGTGTAAGTAGCTACCCTTTCTGACCAACTGATTTATTCTTCCATTCATGAGGACAACTAAAGATGAAAGCAAGCATGAAAAATACACTAATGCATAGAATACCTCCTTCCAAATGCTGAAAATAATGAAGCTTTCCAACATTGAGGTACTACCAACCTGAGCAAAACATGGTTGTTGTTCTTTGTGGAAACTTTTCTCATGCTCAGGGGTGAGGATGACTAGAGTCAACATACTAATTTTTTGTAGAGCTAGATTCCTTATAGGGCATCCCCTTGATGGTTTTAGGTCTAAGAAATCAACCATGACCTCATCATTATGCTCTATAATGATGGTAACTTTCTAGTTTGGAAATGTATCCTCCTCTTGTGAAGAACTAATCTTTACATCTACTTTGTGATGTTCTTGAGCCACCTCCTCTAGAGATACTGGTATGGTGTTACTCTCCCTTTGTTGTTGATGATGAACATGCTCTTCATACATATGAGATGGTGATTCAACATCTATGGAGGAGAAGATAGAATCAAACTCATCCAAGAGATCATCCTCATCATCAATCTTCTCCATTATATCTAAAATAACATGCATAGGTTGACAGGCAACCACATGCATGTCAGCATGTTCTTCCTCAAGGATGAAGCTATCCTTGACATCCTCTTTTCCATCCTCCACATCATTGAGGACTAGCTACTATAGAAAAATTTCTTCCTTCTTAGTTTTTAGTAGATCCTCATTTTCTTGTAAAAGCTTAAAAGTCATAATTTGTTCCTCAAGAGAAGGAACAACCTTGTTATCTTCTTCTTCCTCCTCAACAAAGGAGGGAAGCTCTTGAAATTAGAAAATTGGATCCTCTTCCTTCCTTTCAACCGCTACCTACTTTATCTCCATAGCAGGCTATGACTCCTCCCATGGTAGCTCTATTGGCATGGTTTCATTCTCCCAAAACTCCATACATGGGCCATCAGGAGTCCATACAACTTATCCACCCTTAAAGCATGAAATGGTGACAAGTATGGAAGGCTCATGATCAAGCCATCTTTCTCTCATGGGGAGTGAAGGGATTACAGTAATAGGCTCTTATGATGGAGGGGGCCTCTTGAAGCTTGCAATGACATATTTGGGAGAAGGGGTTGCCTCTACTTTAGTAGCCTACAATTGGGCAAGCTTGAGCCTTGTTTCTTCCTAATCTACAGGTAACATTCTTGAAAGATTCTCCTTAAAATGGGTTACTCTCACTTCCTACTTTGTAAAGTGAAGGAAAGCATGAAAATCTAGCTCTAGATGTTGAGGAGAGGCCTAACAAGAATAGTCTTGTTCATATTGTCTTTGTTGGAGCTCCATTTGTTGTTGAAATCAATCTCTTGCTACCTCCTTATCTCATTAAGTTGTCTCCTATAGGCCAACAACTGCTCATTATTATAATCCATTTGGTTTTTAAAATCCATTGACTACTCATGAAACCTAAAAAACCTAATGTCCATATTCTTTTGGAACTCCAACATCATTTCTTCAATTTTTTCATATGGAGATGTTGGGACTAGTGGAATAGGGAGAAGAGGAGAGTAGTAATTATGAGCATACTGGCTATAATTAGCTTGAGGCTAAGATTGAAAATGGCCATATCAGGGCTTAGGAATAGCATTGTCATGATATAGTGGGAATACTAGTTATTTCTATGAAATGGGTCCATGGTTAGAGCTTCATAAAAGCTACAATTTGATAGAAAACTTGAAAATAAAAAAAGATCAAGAATGATCTTTACATACTAGCACTGTTAAATCTTGAAACTAGTAGATGCATAGAGTCACTATGGTTTTTGATGAATGCCTCCAAAGGCTGATTTCACTGAGAAAAACACCCAATTTTCAATGCATAAGATTGGATTGGCTTCCAGCTGACCTGAGTAGCTGAAATTGATAGTCTCATTAGGCTTGCCAAAAATAATTAACATGGAAGTCTACACATCTGGTTGAGGTATAACACTTAAGATACCTCATGTAACATGAAAACATCCCCCAAGCGTTAGACTTGCACTCTGAGGTCGAGTCTCTGAAGAAATTTGGCTTCCTTACAATCAAGATACACCGAACTACTCTTGAGAGGAAAAGGGAGAAGGAGATGCATGAAATCAAAATACCTCATCTAATCTAAATGGGGTGATGGTCCTAATTTAAATGGTTGTAACTCCACTCTTAGATGCACAACACATCAATGAAAAGCCTAGATACATAGATATTAAAATTTCAAAGGATTTATGTAGGTTTAGAACTAATCAAGTGTTGAAAAGAAATACATCTTCATGATACAAAAATCATCACAAATTGGACACAACATACAAACCTCAAAAAGAATAGAAAGAAACATTTAGAACAAGGTAAAATATATGCATGAATCATGAGTGGCAAGCAGAGTTAAAAGATAACTATTTCATTAACGGAAACCAAGGAATATAGTTACAGAGCACAAAGCTACTACAAGTAGACATGATAGAATAGGGAAGAACCCTCAAAAGATATTTACAATTACCTTTTATAGAGTTCAATCATAACTCTGATACTACATTGAGCTCAAACCCCAAATGGGTGGACTTGACTTGTAGAAGAGAAATAAATGCTAATAGAGAAAATCATGTTCACATGCACATTCCCATATAGAAAATTAGATCTTTGAGTGCAAGTCTGGTCTAGAAGAAACATAAATGGTGGTCATAATTGTTCTAGCTAGGTAGATAGACAACCATGGCAGTGAAAGGATGAATGATGTATTAAATAGGCATGGAGAATGCTCAAAGAGATTGCGAACAATACAAGAGATTGATTCACCATTAAAGAGCTATTCTTTATAGTATTCTTAACATGCCAGATGAACTAAATCAAGTTTTTCAATAAGTCAACTAGAGTCAACCATTCAACCTTTTCCATGTGGCCCAATGTTCTCTAAGTATTCTACCACCTTTCTATCTTTCATGTATTTTTTGACCCATGCTTACAAATTTGTTCACATTTTTACAATTGAGAATCCTTATTAACTATCTGGCCCTACAAAACTGTGACCACCCTTGTTTCTTCCTAATCTATAGGATCATAGTTTTCTTACAAGATTATCCTTAACTATAGTGACCCAGTGATTGCCTCATTCTCTGTTGATCACTACTTCCTAGAAATTTTTCATTTGGCCCTCTAATTGCTATGACCCTAGGAGGAATGTGTAATTAGCTCTTTGCACCATCATCATGGTTTAGACTCAACAATATTCTAACAATGTGATGATGCAAAAAAAGTTATGTCACCCCTTAGTCACTCCTTTGCAGCCTACTTTATGGCTGGCACAAAATGCTTGTGACCCTGCAATTGGTGTGAACTTTATTGCATGTGTTACCATTTGCATGGTCACAATTGTCATCTACTCGTCCAATCTAACCATTGTGATCATGCAAACCATCAAAGTAACTATCATCACATTGTTGCAACTCAAACATTAACCCTGATCTCTAACCCTGCAACTGAGTAATCAAAGCAATTGTTGTGTTGTAGTCTAAACCTTGGTTGACCCTTAACCATCTACAACTATACAAACAAAGAAGAAATGTAGCCTCGTGACCTTAACTCTCCTTCCAATATTTAACCTTGCCAACATGTGCATAAGGGTTTTTCCACTTCATAGCTCTAACCATGGTTGCCCTTTGTTGGTTACAATTTGTTCTCCTATTAGATTTAATAACCTGACTCTTTGATACCCAATGTTTTGGACATACAAAAGGATGTTTAGCAAAAAATGGGTTAGCGTATGTGTTCTATCACTACCCTCTAAATTACTAGGTATTGCTCTCTATGATTTGCAATGATATGCAATGAATATTTTTATATGAGATCAGAGGCTTTGATATTTTAAGCTCTTAACTTGTGAGCAGTAAAGGATAACCAAATTATTTGTAGGCACAAATAATTTAGGCAAGATGAATTTAAATAACCTATTACACCCAATGGAATGACAACAGTAGATTATCTTGATATTTCTAACCCTTACTCCTATTCTACATGTAGATTTAACATATAAATGTAGTAGAGGAATGAAGAAGATATGCACATAAGGGAAAATTTAATTGCTTTCACTATCAGAGTTGAGTGAAATAGAACCCAACCAATAAC
Organism: Cupressus sempervirens; assembly: GCA_028749045.1. Classification (NCBI taxonomy): domain Eukaryota; kingdom Viridiplantae; phylum Streptophyta; class Pinopsida; order Cupressales; family Cupressaceae; genus Cupressus; species Cupressus sempervirens. The sequence continues at coordinate 427,165,475 of CM053786.1, forward strand.
CAATAGATTCATACATATTTATCATTGATTTCTCAATAAAACTCTCTAACATGTTATGAAATAACAAGAGAAGGGAAAAAACCATATATGAAGGAAGTAAATGGAATCATTATACTGCAAAAATCAAAGTGAAATAGAATTCATCTAATTATTCACAAAATCACATATGATTGTCTTTGAACTCTTTATGTAGAACTAATATATGCATGGGCCACAAAAGATCACAAGAAAATAGGGTTAATGAAGTTACAGACCAATTCATCGAGTGAATGCACAAATTTGGGTCGCAATTCTGCGGAAGTCAAATCTGCAAAATGAGACCTCTTAGAAATGGGTACCCAATTTTTAAAAATGGGCACCTATTTTTGGCTCGGGTGCCCGACCCTAAATTTAAAAAATGGGCACCCGTTATTTTTAAAAATTGGTTACCTATTTTTTATTTTCAAAAAATGGGTACCCATTTGTAAAAAAATTAAAAATTTAAATTTTTAAGAAATGGGCACCCATTTTTCAAAAATAAAAAATGGGTACCCATTTTTTAAAAATTAGGTACCTATTTTTTAAAAGTAAAAAAAGGGTACTCGTTTCTTAAAAATTCAATTTTTTAAGTTTTCGGCAGATTTTACATGCCGCTTTTAGCCTTTCAAAATGGGTACCCATTTTTTGAAATTCAAATAACGGGTGCCCGTTCGTACAACATGAGGCAGGGATTTTTTTTTCTGCCTTGGATTTTGGTTTGGGACAAGCTTGCTGAGGCCAAGCCTATGCCTTGGCCTCTCAAGGTTTGGCTAAGGCATTAAACTGACAAATTCATGCCTTGCCATAATTTTTAGAGGGTCTTCTCAATCAAATTTTTTTACGAAACAAAAACCCATTAGAGCTCTCACTGTCCTGATTTTAGAAATATAAATTTTATAGAGTTATGATTTTATTTACTATTTTTTTATTATTTTTTAATCAAAGGTGGTACCTAAATGTAAAATAGCAATGTTCACTAAAACTTTAATAACTTTTTTATTTTATATTTTTGCTTAAATTAATTTATATGTCATCAATCTACATTCAATTCTTTTGAAGTTTTTTTAAAAAAAATTAAAAAAGTGAAATTTTGATCAAATTATGGTGTCTGTACATGAGAGGTTTTAAAGTTTTCTTTTATAGCCAATTAAAAATTAATTTTAAAAAAATATTCATTAAAAAATTCAAGAAAAATATTCTCATCAATCTTTGGTGTGTCAGGTAACTCCATTTAAAAGGATTTACGAAAAATCATTCATTTGTGTCAAATTATAGTGTCCATACACGAGCATGGTATGGTCCTGAAACAGGCATTTTGAAAAAGTGGTTTTTAAAGATCCATACCAAAAAAATAATCTATCGTATTGGTATAGAAATAAATTACATATTCAAAAAGAAGATTCCAGGCACTACAATTTTTATTTCTAAAGTTTTTTATATTTAATCTCTAAATCGCTCAAATTTTGGCATCAATTGGCAAAATATTTCAAAAACAAGAAAAACATTTCCACTTTTTGGCCAAAAGTGAGACCCAACTTCTTGCACTAACCCCATCATCAAATTTGTCAACCTTTGTATTGTCAAAAGAGATTAGAGTTATAGTTTTCTTGTTACCCTTCAATTCAATAGAGCAAAAATCAAAAAATCAATAAGGAAATAAAATATGAAATTATCCAATCATATAAATATGTGGCATCTACTCCATTAGTGATTATGAATCTGTGTTGCTTCTAAAAAATATACAATGACCATTTTGCTTCCTACAATCTTTAGAAAACCATGCAGAAAATCACTATTTTCTTCATCTTCTATTTTTTCACAACAAACCGATGTATTTCATATTACAAAAATCATTGTATTTTTGAATTTGAGTTGTTGATCTTAAACTATTGATCATGATTAAAATGTTATAAACTTCCTTTATAACTTTATCTATGGGTCCCTTTATGTACACATGTTGAACTGTCATTATGTTGCTATGAATAATGGTTGAGAAACTTTACATAGTAACATAGTGACAAATGTAGATTTTTTTCTTATCTAATGGTGGTGAAAATATCATGTTAACCCTTTTACTTTGTGATGTGGATCCACTTTCAAATGATGCATGTCATGGCAGACAGATGGCACCATTCTATTTCTTGAAAAACCTCATGTTGACCTTCTTTTCTTAGTGTTACTTCATGACTAGGTTTTGACTGTACCTCATGAAATATGATGCCCACCAAACACATTTCAGTATGTCATTATGTCACTAGGATTATTAACTAAGTTTCCATGGCAACATAGCAATAGCTATAGATCTTTCCCAAGATCATTGATCATCATTATGTTCTTTAGTTACTGCATATGATTGAAAGGAGGTCCCACCTTTAATTGGGTCCCACAAATAGGTGTCAACATGTCACTATGTTGCTAGGATTATTCTTTGTGCAAATTTTTATAACAATATAGCAATAAGGGAAGATCTATTTTTGATATGACAGCTAATGAGATGCATCATCAAATACTTATATTTCCACCATTAAAACATCATCTATTGATTTGGACTTTATCGACAATTTGGATTTGGTCCTCTAAATCATTTGACTTGCCAACTAGCCAATTGTGTGCATTCTTTTGTTAATTTTTCTTTTCTCTGCCATGTAACTTATTATGATCACATCGAAACCATTCATGTACTAACTCAATGATGCATATTAGATTATATTCATATTTTGACTCTAGGAGGTTTTTGAATGTTTTCTTCTAGATGAACTACTTACTGATCTTAATCATCTGCAATGTCTTCCATGGAAACCACAACATAATGTTGAATCTCTATCTTCATCATGGTTAGGAACAAGTCAATAGAATATCTAGATCTTCTTCCCATCAAGATGAAACATAGCAAACCCCCCCACCAAAACCTAATCACCTAGCCATGGACTGGTGCATTGCTCATATGATTACCAGCATTAGGATAGCTAAAAGGAATGATGGGAAGAAAGGCCATCCTATGGACAATCTAGAATTAGACTCAAGAAATTGACATTTGACTTGACTCAAACCATAAAGAAAAAAGATATGAACTAAAATTTGGGCAACAACCTTTTTTCTCCTATGACAATGCGAACAAGACTCTTTTGCAACTTCACCACCTTGACTCATTGTTAAGCCTGACTCCTTGTGGTTGTGAGAAAAGGGGAAGATCACAATTTCACCACTATTAACTAGATGTTAGTCATATCATCTATTAATCCACGCTAACATTGAACTTGACTATTTCACTCATTTGTGGTCTCCTTGATGGCTAAGCCTTAACTATGTGGAACTGAGTGAAGAGGGTAATCACATCATCATCACTTGGAATCCACATATGATATGGAAGTTATAGAGGGACCTAGGTATATAAATAAATTTCAAAGTATTGTGTATCCCTATTGGCTTGCATGGAAATAAATGAATGAGATAATGGATGTGAACATGGCTACCACCATAGTTCTTCATGAGATTGGTCAACATTTGGAAAATAGGGGAGGGGGTAAAATTGTTAATAGTAAGAGTGACCATCTATTTCTTCTTGTTCTTTTTATTGAGTGTATAGGTCTTAAACTCTTGAAGAACTCATGATCATCTAGACTTGGTTGAGGTTTGGAAGCACAAGGTTTGAGTACCATAGTGGTAGATAAAAATCAAGCATGAAGAAGACTAGATGAAGCTATTAAGGTGACAGAAGATAACTTGATGTCCAAACTAGAGAGGCAGAGCATTAAATTGCCAAAATAATAAAGATAGAGTAAAGTGACTTGTCAAGAAAATGTTAAAGAAACTTATGACATTAGTGACTCAAGTCAAGAGCTAAGAAAGAATCCCAAATAGAAAAGTAGATAAATCAAGAGAGATGATAGGTGAATAATTTTCCCAATCAATGAGTGTAGTCAAGAGATCAAGATAACGATTTCAGCCAAAAAGAAGGTCCTAGTAGGTTGGCATAGATCAGGAAGGTTGAAAGCACCATGAGTGATAAGACCAAGGAGTCATTTTAAGCATGTTCAAGAACTAGAGACATAGAAAATCAAAGTAAAATTATAGAACACCCCTTAGTAAGAAACATAAGAAAATGTTTGCACTTGATGTTTTGACTTGTTTGACAAAGTTTGAAAATAGTTGATAGCATAGCAAGTTTGACATTCAAAAGAAAGTTTTTTTAAAGCAAGATAGTGGCACATGGGTTAGTCTTCAAACAATCAAGCAAGGAACGAAGAAACCTTACATAATAGAAGCATATGTAAGGCTTAAAAAAGAAAACCCTAGAACTACCATCATGTGTATCTTCAAATATTTCCATTGATCTAGCACATTTGAGAACCCATCAAGCAATATATACCTAAAGGACATGGTTCATTACTCACTACAACTTTTGGGGTCAAATTGTGACAACAATTTGTGATGGTAGGGTAATTTGTTGTGATTTTCATGTATTTTTGTAGTTATCCCCAATGCCATCACAATATCGATGTTGGGATCACAATTGAAATGCCCACATCAGTATTAAAAAAAAAAAACATAACATAAAGCATTCCCCATTATTTTTATTGATTATAGAGAGTTGCATTTGAAAGAGGGTGGAAAGCTTTGAACGAGAGTGGAGAGCTCCAAATTTTGGTGGAGAGCTCCAAGCTTTGGACATTGGTGGAGATTTCATTGTCATGCCCTTGTGATCACTACATTTCATCATCATGCCCTTATGATCTCTCCATTTCATTATTGTGCCCTTGGTAGAGATTAGCACAAAGAATTATGATTTTTTTATCGTGCCCTTATGAATGTTGCATTTCATTTTCGTGTCCTTTCTTGTGATCTCTACATTTTTTTTCATGCCCTCATGATCTTTGTACCCTTGCTCTATGATTTGTTGTTGTTCCATGCCCTTTTTATCTCTACTCCCTTGCTCCATGAATTTATTGTCATGCCATGCCCTTGTGATCTTTGTGCCCTTATTCTGTGATTTTCTTCAAGGAGATAAGAGGTACCTATCTAGATATTCTATTTTTCCTTCTAAACATGTATCTCTTTATATTTCCTCCACCACATGATTAGAGAAGATTCTCTTTATGTATATGTATGTGTATATATACATATATACACACACATATGTGTGTTTTTATGTATGTATGTATGTATATATATAGAGAAGCTTCTCTTTATGTATAGATGTGTATAAATAGATAAATACACACACATATGTATGTGTCTATGTAAGTATGTATGTATGTATAAAGAGAGATATTTTTTAAGGTACTTATTGCATCTTATCATAATAGAAAAATTGTTCCAGTTGCATACATATTCCATAATCCAAATAATAAAATAATAAAAATCACTCAACCTGTGCTAAGTGACTTACCTCAAAATCCTACACGCAAATAATGCAGAATTGCAAGAAATTTTACAAAAACATACGTTAGCAGATATTTTTAGAAAGAAATAAGTCATGAGTTAATTAAATTGGTCTACTTGTTGATTAGTTGGTTTGATTACAAATTCATCTATAACTATCATCATATTTGAATTCTATGAATGAACTACATTCTCAAACTTATAATGAATGGTTGGTTATAAAGGCTCCAATGGAAGTCAAGCATGTAACCATGAATGTATCGGAATAGTCTCCCTACAAGGATCCCAGGCATCTACTATTTTTTTCAATTTGGACATGACTATAGAATCTAGAATGTTGTGAAGTACTAAATCCGGCAGTAACTTCTCTCATGTCTCTAGAAAATATAGCATAGTTTTAGGATCCCTTAGCTCCCAGGAATTTATAGCAACTATTCTCATAGTTGGAAGAATAAATTCAATGAAGAGCTAAGTGTAAGGAGTTGAAGAAGCAAGTAATACTTCTCCCTTGAAGAAGCCTCTACCATAGTGACATTACCTCTAAACCATGAAAAGGATGTTGAATTGGCTCCCAACCTTCAAAAAATCTTATAAGTAGTGGCAAGTAAAATGAAGATGCAATACATGAAAAATTGCACAACTTGTAGTCTTCCCAATATTTGGACTATAAATTCTCAAAGGCACTTTCAAGTAATTCCAATGTCATAATACCTACTGCAACACTTTCCTTGATTCTATTCAGTGCTCCCATAATATCCTCTATGTTGTCTGGCTATTATTTCTATCATGCAATCTCTTTGTAAAGCCACTCCATCTCCTTCTAGTATATTGTCAGAGACTCTCCCTCATGCTTTCAATATTGATCAAACATCTCAATATTTTCTTCCACAATATCTAAAATCAATTTCAAATTGTATTGTAACTCTGGCATAGGTGTTTTATCCTTGATAGCTTTCATTTCAGCATCAAGTTTTCAAGTTTCCTCTTTATTATATGTTTGGTTTATCAATGATTTGTACTCCTATTCAATTATAGTGATTCTCAACTAGCTGCTCCAATGATGAAATCACCCATCTATCTCTAGATTATGCAAGAATTTGTTGTTTTATAGAAACTAGATAGATACTAATAGTTCCAAAGCCATAAACTGAAAGACTTTCATGTGTGTATCCCACTTTAGGGAAAAATTGAATGTCATGTTCTTTTGCATACGCTTCAATCACTTCCTTTGACCACAGCTAAGGTGCGCCCATGGAATAATCAAGAAAATACAATAGCCCATGGAAGTTGAGAATTATTGTTGAGCATATATTGCTACTAATTTCTTTTACTAAAGTGCCTCAAATTGGCATCACTCCATCACCCCAAGATAGCTTAGATTCTCTCTAGCCCCAAGTTGTTCCAAAATCATACTCTCTACAGCTTAATTCATTATTTCAAGGGCTACATTTAGCTAACATCGTATCCTCTCATTAGAAAGAACCTTGGGATGAAATAGTCCTTTCCACCCTAAAAACCATTACATTACTTCATTAAAATAAGGACTTGAATAAAGCCAATGATACAAAACCTATCGCCACTTTGGAAAAAATGTTGCCTCCAACATTGCAACCACATTATAAATGGAATAGCACATGCCCAAGCCATAACATAGTTAAATTGGTCTAATTTATAATTATCTAGTTTAATTACAATTTCCTATAGAACTATCATCAAATTAGGTATGATAAAATAGGCAATTAGTTTTTCCTAGCAAGCAAGATCAAATATAGTTTTCCAAGGTTATAAAATTATATATGTAGATGCACCACTTGCATGCCAAAGATGAAGTGCATTCCTAAACTTATAACAAATGGTTGGATATAAATTAAGGCCCCTTATGCTAGACCAACAATGGAAGCCAAGGATGTAACCATTCATGTATTGGCATAGTCACCCTACCAAGATCGCAAGTATCTACTATTGTTGTTAATTTGGGAATCACTATATGATCTAGAATCTTATGAAGTACTAAAGCTAGTAGTAACTTCTCCCATGTCTCCAAAAAATGTAGCATAGTTTTGGGGTCCCTTGGCTTCCAAGAATTTGTAGTAGCTATTCTTACTCTTGGAAGAATAACTTTAGGGAAGAGTTAAGTGTAAGGAGTTGAAGAAGAATTTTTTTCTTATGTCTAATTTCCATAATCATTAGGCTCACTCCCTTGCATAAGCCTTTTCCATAATGACATTACCTCTAAATCATGCAAAGGATATTGAAGTGGTTCTTAACCTTGAAATGCTCTTATAAGAAATGGCAAAGAAAATATAGATGCAATACATGACAAATTGCAAAACATGTAGTCCTCCTGATAGTTGGATTGTAAATTCTCTAAGATAGTTGCAAGTAATTCCAATGTCATAGTACCTACTATGTGTGATAAAATTTTGACACACTTCTACAATGGAGGCCCTCTATTCATGTAGTACAATGGTTTATAATGGAGGCCCTCTATGTGACCTAGTTTGTGCCCATGCAAGTACACCATAAAACAAGAGATTCAAAGAGGAAAAACAAGAGTGCTAGCCTCCATGATCATCAAATATGCATGCAAATAAAGATGTAAGCTAATCTAAATGATGAAAATGCAAAGAAATGCAAGAAAGGAAATCTAATCTACGAAAGGATTTAAAATTGAAAAATTAATATATGAAGACAAATATGACTCTAAGCTAATATGAGGATGCAAGAAAGAAGCCTTTTGATGGAAGCCATGGATGCATGAGAGAAGAAGAAAAGAAGAGAGAATCTATAATGAAGCTCCAATATCCAAACCCTAAGGCTCAAACACACCTCCAAAATCACTCTCCAAACCTATAACATGACAATAAAATCTTGATATCTATATCTTTCTCTATATTCTTCTCTATATCCTTCTTTTAATGAAAATGACAAGGAGAGGGCTCCTTATAAAGGAATGTGTGGAGGTAGGAGGCTTCTCACAACCAATATGGGATAATAGAGTTTGATCTATGTGAGACAAAATTTCAGCAAAGAGAAAAGAGGAATGTTTGAGAAGAAAGTGGAAAGAGGAAACAAACGAATCCCACTTAGAAATATGTGTGTTTAAGTGTGGAGAAAAAAAAGATTTATTTATTTATATTTATATTTAATTTATTTCCTTTTTTCATCACAAAGAGATATTTAAGTGAGGATTTTATTTATTTAATTAAAAGAGGGATTTTCTTTTAATTAAAAGGGGATTTATTTTATTTTATTAAAAGGGATATTTTCTTTTAATTAAATGAGATTATTTTATTTAATTAAAAGAGGAGTTTTTTTAATTAAATAAGACTTAGTATAAAATGATCAAACCTTAGGAAATATTAAAATAGTTAAATTAATTGCAGTTTGATCAAGGAAAATGATTTGAATTGATATAATAAAATATTGCAATGCATTGATTCAAGAAATTGATGAATTGAAGAATGGGGGCCCATAGCCTAGGCAATCATTTTAGGGTGCATACATTTCCCCCCTCTTTGGCTATCGTGTGATCATTTCATGAACACATGTAGTCAAAGAATGTAGTTGAAGTGTGAGGCTGATTTGAGATCACAAAACAACACATATGTGTGGTCAACTTAGGAACACATTAAGACAAAGAATACAAATTTTGATAACAATTTTGTCTTGACAAAGACAACGCTATCTCAAGCACAACAAAGATTGATAAAGCTAAATGAAGGATTGAAGTTTGATAGGTATTGACCCCTCATGATTGAAATTGAAATAAAATAGAGGATAAACAAAAAAAATGATAAATTTGATCAAATTGAACTAAAGATAAGGTTCTTGATGTAAAATAAAAAATATAAGGATCATAGAAACAAGGTAGATCATCAATCATGAAAGATTATGCCACAAAGTTGAATTAGAAGAAAATAAGTGGGGTGAAAGAAAATGGAAGATAGAAGTTTTGAAGAGGTGGAAAGAAGAAAGAGAAATTTCCTTAAGAAAGACAATGCCCCAAAATCAATCAACTATTTAAGATAGAAAATTTTGATTGAGATCATGAAAGAAGATAAGGAAATTAAGATTAAATATAACCACAATTGATTAAAAGTCGATAAGAAAGATGAAGAAAAACCCTCTCAAACTCACAATGCAATGTAAAAATGCAAATTAACATGAAGTCTAACAATGCAAGCTACATGAAAATACAAATGTGTACTTGCAATAGAAATTGAAACATTGGATTTTGTGTTCATCATTCATTAGAGAATGTTAAGGAACTTATTTTCATCATTGGTCCATTATTAATGGACATCAAAAAATCACACAATCATCACTAGTCCAAGTGCAACTATGAAGATATGAATGTGATTTATATTAGATCAGAATGTGGATAGATTCCATCATAAGCATCAAAGACATAAACATCTAGATGACTTTGATGTTAGCTTACCCAATTTAATGTATCAAAACCATTCTCATACCAAGCCATAGATTTTGGGAGGACCATAAGAATGGTTGTGAAAAAATATTCAAGAATGATGCCTCAAATCTCCTAAGTGTTTCAAGGGGACAACAAGAGACACTCTATAGTTTCAAGACCACACCCACAAGAAGAAAGAAAATAAAAATATGCCCCATGTCCCAAGTCTTATATTTGATGACATCCTTGAGAGACTATTAGGGAGGGAACACTCAAAAAATAAATCATCATAGACAACACACAAAAGAAAAATAAGCCAACAAGTCTCAGCTAGTTTTAAGTACATGTGTGTAAGTTACATGACTATTTTCATTAGGACATCAAATATATCAGAGTGAAGCATCATGACATCCTAGACTATAGAAAAGGTATTCAATAAGTGTTGAGAAACACTATTTGCAAGAGTTTCCAAAGAAATACGAATGCAAAAAATAGACCCTATATAAGTAAAAAGATCACCTATGCCCCCCAAACCTAGACTAGAATCAACTCCAAAATTAGGAATACCAAAAGTACATATGAAGTGAAATGGAATAAGGTTAGAGCGCAAAGAAATATGATGAAATAGTGCTTTCTTATAGGTTTTCACTTGGAAATATTTATTTATATAGGAATTTTTCTATAAAAAAATTTGTATTTTGAGATATTTGATTTCTTTTGGTGATACATCATAACCACATATTGCTAGGGTTGTCACCTAGATGATCATTTTTTTAGGGCATTTTATGTTTTTTAGGATTTTTTATTTTCTTTTTTAGAATGACTTAGAGATTACTCACTCTCAAGAAAGATCACATTATTTTTTCCTAATGTCTAGCAAGGTGTAGGCCATGATGGTGTAGCAAGCTAGTGGATATAGCAAGCTGGTGGATAAGATGGATAAGCAAGGACTGTGAAGCAAGTGAAAATGATCCTCAAGGATTGACTCCTCAAGAATACTCAAGCTAGGGAAAGATAGCCATATGAAGCATGTGTGGACAAGAAAAGAAAGCCATGAAGCATGTGGGATAATTAGTGGAAGATAATAAGAAAGATAGCATGAAAGTGTCTAGTCCAAAAAAGTAGGCATATCAAGAGGCCTAAGAACCATGTTTTTTTTTTTTTAATGTGGTCAATACCAATGGGTCAAATGGATAGTATAATGATAGGATAGAGAAATAAGAATGAAGCTAGATATGAAGGCTATGAGTGAATGAGAAAAAACAATAGGGAAGTTTGTGGATAAGGTAGCCAATACACAAGGATAACTCAAGATTGTCAAGATCAAAGAGGAAATATGGGATAGATGGATTAGGGAATAATTACACATGACACCTGTTTGCTAGGTTTTCATCATGGTACTTTATCCAATGTGCCATAAGAAGTGGTTTCACCATAGGAAAAATTTATCTCTCTAATTTTGCTACCAAGGTGCCATAAGAAGTGGTTTTCACCAAGGCACATTTTTTTTTTCTTTTTTTCTTTTTTTCTTCTTTTTTGTTTTAGAAATAGCTCAAGCTTTTTCAATTTAGATAGTTCTCCTATAGGAAGGATAAGTCATGATAATCTAAGATCATAGAAAGGTATGCTCAAAGATGCTAATAGGGTGATGGAAAGGTGATGGTAGATAATGTATATGGAGGAAAAGATTTTATGCTTTGGAAAGATAGAAGGAATATGAATAGTAAGTAAGTCCAGGCTTGAAAAGATTGCATAAGGGTAGGTGAGAAAGTAGGCAAGATCAACATTGACACACAACTTGAAGGGTTATGAAATGATGGAGTAATTATGGAGGAAATGGCTTGAGGTTTAGATGTATGATGAAGTAAGAGACATTTTGAAGGTGATGGAGTGGAAGCCTTGGAAGCTTCTTTTGAAGATTTCTAGAAGATGATGGAGTAGAAACCTTTGGGAGCTTGAATTTCAACTTTGAAATATAATGACGGTATGTACTAATACCACTGACGAAGGGCCTTCTCTGATACCACTTGATGAAGTACTGCTCTAATACCACTAACGAAGGGCCACACCACCCTTACCAACTCACAACCAAGAATGCAACACTCTAGTTTAGATCCACACTCTTGTAGAAACCTCCAAGATCTCAACTTGTGCTCACAAGCCACCAAGCAACCTCCTTGTTTCTAAACCACAACCACTAGCTCTTCTCCAACTTTATCCAAGATCCAAGTGTAAACTGCCTCACATTCGGCACTCTGTCTACACTCACAACTCCACCATAATCTTTCTATAAACTGCCTCACATTTGGCGCTTTGTCCACAGACTCAGGAAAACTCACTCTTCACTTCCTCCTTCTCTTTCACACCTTGAAGCCTTCCAAGTTTTTCAAGCTTCACTTTCCACAACTTTCACCTTTCCAAACTTTCCTTCCAAAGCTTCTACTTCCCAAGCTTCTCCTCCTCAAGCTTCCACTTCTCGAGCTTCTACTTCTCAAGCTTCTCCTTGAGCTTTCACCTTCTTCTCGAGCTTCTCCTCCTTGAGCTTTCACTTCTCAAGCTTCTCCTTGAGCTTTATTAGAAATGCTCATATGCCTTGCTTAAATAGGCACTTACCACCCAATACATGACTTATCCACAACCTTCTAGAATTCCTCCACAACCTTCTACAACTTCCATAACCTTCTACAATATCCACAACTTTCTAAAATATTCATAACTTTCTAGAATTCTTCCCACATACCTCGATAAATGGAATGACAACCATTTTTATTTTATTTTTTCTATTATGCCACCTATGCACCTCAAAAATAGAAATTTCTCTTTTTCCTTTCTTTTCTTCTTTTTTCCCCTTTTTATTTTTTTATTATTTCTCCTCTAATTTTTGTCACTTTCTCTCTCCTCCATAAATTTTTTTTTGTTCCCAATAATTTTTCCATGTAAGATACTCCTGCATCAGACTCCCTCAGTAGATAGAAAAGTGTGTCCCACACTTTGACACCAAAAAAGAAAGATCTACCACCATCTTCGTCTTCACCAAAGGTTTCCACCTCAACGGGGACAAGAAAACCATCATGCAAATCTTCCACATCTGCATTACTCTATCAAACACCAAAATATCAACCATCCAACTAGCATGCTCACTCTCAGGAACAAACTAAACATAATTTTTCATCAACAAACCCTCATTCACATCAGCAACTAGTGAATCCACACCTATAGCAACAAACCCCGCATTAGCAACAACAAACTCCATATCAGCACCAACATGTAGATCTCTGTCAATACATGCCAAACTAGCAATATCATTGCTCACAACAAGATGCTCTACAATACATAACTTACCTCCAACAACAATCGGATCATCCACAACCAAGTGCTCTGCAACATACAAGTCACCACAAACATCAACTAGATCATCCACGACCAGATCCTCTACAGTCTCCATGTCAGACTCAACCAACTAATCATGAAAACTAATCTCCATCCCAACATCAGCAAGGTTAGGAATATCCTCAGCAACAACCTCTATTTTCTTTACAGGTTCTGCATCAAGCTCCACAAACTGATAAGCAAAACCATCCTATTCCACCTTGACCTTCTTAGCTTGATCAGCCAATCTAGCATCCAACCGAGAAATCATCTTTAAAAAATTCCTCTCCACTATATCATGGATTTTCACAATCATCCCAGGGTCCAATCCTCTTGGAGCCATCTCCCAAGATCTTCATAAACCCTCTCCAACAAATCCTTCCCATGCTCCTTGTGACAACCAAATTGTTTGCAAGTCAAATCGCAACTTGCCACCTCACTAGAACAATCAGGAACCACATCACAAGTCTAGGACAACGGATTTGCAATCCACCAGCTCTCCACAATCATGCCTCAACAAGTTTAGTCTTCCATCTCCACATCAATCAATCAATCTGCATGTCCTCCCAAGGTCCTAGTGTAAACTACCTTAGCTTCGGTGATCTATCTACATGCTCAAGAACTCCCACTCTAATAAACTTCACCCAACCAAGGTCCTGGTACAAACTACCTCACACTTCGAAAATCTACTTGTATACTCAAGAACTCCTACTCTGATACCACTAATGATGGTACGCACTAATACCACTGACAAAGGGCCTACTCTAATACCACTAACGATGGGCCAAACCACCCTTACCAACTCACAACCAAGAATGCAACACTCTAGTTCAGATCCACACTCTTGTAGAAACCTCCAAGATCTCAACTTGTGCTTACAAGCCACCAAGCAACCTCCTTATTTCTAAACAATAACCACTAGCTCTTCTCCAACTTTATCCAAGATCCAAGTGTAAACTGCCTCACATTCAGCACTCTGTCTACACTCACAACTTCACCATAATCTTGTTGTAAACTACCTCACATTTGGTGCTCTGTCCATAGACTCAGGAAAACTCAGTCTTCACTTCGTCCTTCTCTTTCACACCTTGAAGCCTTCCAATTTTTCCAAGCTTCACTTTCCACAACTTTCACCTTTCCAAGCTTTCCTTCCAAAGCTTCTACTTCCCAAGCTTCTCCTCCTCAAGCTTCCACTTCTTGAGCTTCTACTTCTCAAGCTTCTCCTTGAGCTTTCACCTTCTTCTCGAGCTTCTCCTCCTTGAGCTTTCACTTCTCAAGCTTCTCCTTGAGCTTTATTAAAAATTCTCATATGCCTTGCTTAAATAGGCACTTACCACCCAATACATGACTTATCCACAACCTTCTAGAATTCCTCCACAACCTTCTACAACTTCCATAACCTTCTACAATATCCACAACTTTTTAAAATATTCATAACTTTCTAAAATTCTTCCCACACACCTCGATAAATGGAATGACAACCATTTTTATTTTATTTTTTTCTATTATGCCACCTATGCACCTCGAAAATATAAATTTCTCTTTTTCCTTTCTTTTCTTCTTTTTTCCCCTTTTTATTTTTTTTATTATTTCTCCTCTAATTTTCATCACTTTCTCTCTCCTCCATAATTTTTTTTTATGTTCCCAATAATTTTTCCATGCAAGATGCTCCTGCATCAAACTCCCCCAGTAGATAGAAAAGTGTGTCCTGTGACACTTTGACACCAAAAAGGAAAGATCTACCACCATTTCCATCTTCACCAAAGGTTTCCACGACCGTGCAAATCTTCCACATCTGCATTACTCTATCAAACACCAGAATCTCAACCATCCAATTAGCATGCTCACTCTTAGGAACAAACTAAACATAATTCTTCATCAACAAACCCTCATTCACATCAGAAACTAGTGAATCCACACCAGTAGCAACAAACCCCACATCATCAACAACAAACTCCATATCGGCACCAACATGTAGATGTCCATCAATACATGCCAAACTAGCAATATCATTGCTCACAACAAGATGCTCTGCAATACATAACTTACCTCCAACAACAACCAGATCATCCATGACCAAGTGCTCTACAACATACAAGTCACCAAAAACATCAACTAGATCATCCATGACCAAATGCTCTACAGTCTCCATGTTAGACTCAACCAACTAATCATGAAAACTAATCTCCATCCCAATATCAGCAAGGTTAGGAATATCCTCAGCAACAACCTCTATTTGTTCTATAGGTTCTGCATCAGGCTCCACAAACTGATAAGCAAAACCATCCTCTTCCACCTTGACCTTCTTAGCTTGATCAGCCAATCTAGCATCCAATCGAGAAATCATCTTAGAAAAATCCCTCTCCACTATATCATGGATTTTTGCAATCATCCTAGGGTCCAATCCTTTTGGAGCCATCTCCCAAGATCTTCATAAACCCTTTGCAACAAATCCTTCCCACACTCCTTGTGACAACCAAATTGTTTGCAAGTCAGATCATAACCTACCACCTCGCACAAACAATCAGGAACCACATCACAAGTCTAGGACAATAGATTTGCAATCCACTAGCTCTCCACAATCATGCCTCAACAAGTTTAGTCTTCCATCTCTGCATTAATCAATCAATCTGCATGTCCTCCCAAGGTCCTGGTGCAAACTACCTCAGCTTCGATTATCTGTCTACATGCTCAAGAAATCCCACTCTAATAAACTTCACCCAACTAAGGTCCTGGTACAAACTGCTTCACACTTCGGCGATCTACTTGTACATGTAGGAACTCCTGCTCTGATACCACTAATGATGGTACGCACTAATACCACTAACAAAGGGCCTACTCTGATAACACTTGATGAAGTACTACTCTGATACCACTAACGGAGGGCCACACCAGCCTTACCAACTCACAACCAAGAATGCAACACTCTAGTTCAGATCCACACTCTTGTAGAAACCTCCAAGATCTCAACTTGTGCTCACAAGCCACCAAGCAACCTCCTTGTTTCTAAACCGCAACCACTAGCTCTTCTCCAACTTTATCCAAGATTCAAGTGTAAACTGCCTCACATTCGATGCTCTGTCTACAGTCACAACTCCACCATAATCCTGCTGTAAACTACCTCACATTCAGTGCTCTATCCACAGACTCAAGAAAAACTCACTCTTCACTTCCTCCTCTTTCACACCTTGAAGCCTTCCAAGTTTTTCAAGCTTCACTTTCCACAACTTTCACCTTTCCAAGCTTTCCTTCCAAAGCTTCTACTTCCCAATCTTCTCCTCCTCAAGCTTCCACTTCTTGAGCTTCTACTTCTCAAGCTTCTCCTTGAGCTTTCATCTTCTTCTCGAGCTTCTCCTCCTCAAGCTTTCACTTCTCAAGCTTCTCCTTGAGCTTTATTAGAAATGCTCATATGCTTGCTTAAATAGGCACTTACCACCCAATACATGACTTATCCACAACCTTCTAGAATTCCTCCACAACCTTCTACAACTTCCATAACCTTCTACAATATCCACAACTTTCTAAAATATTCATAACTTTCTAAAATTCTTCCCACACACCTCGATAAATGTCATGACAACCATTTTTTTTTTGTTTTTTCTATTATGCCACCTATGCACCTTGAAAATAGAAATTTCTCTTTTTCCTTTATTTTCTTCTTTTTTCCCCTTTTTATTTTTTTAATTATTTCTCCTCTAATTTTCGTCACTTTCTCCCTCCTCCATAATTTTTTTTTCCCAATAATTTTTCCATGCAAGATGCTCATGCATCAAAATATTTTCAATACTCAAGTCTTTCAAAAGAGACTTGGGAATCCATATAGATTTTGAGTTTTATTTTCCTTTGGATGATTTAGAATGCATTTCTTCAATGATGGATTTAAGAACCCATATTTTCTTTGATTTCACTTTTTGAATAGTACACCTTTCTGGTCTCTTAAATAATTGTTTTTTGTTTTCATTGACATGTCAATTAAATGAGACATAGTGATATTCATTTTTCAATGGATTCTTATGTTTTCTCTTAAATTGGTCATGTAAATTGC
This sequence comes from Cupressus sempervirens, assembly GCA_028749045.1. NCBI lineage: Eukaryota > Viridiplantae > Streptophyta > Pinopsida > Cupressales > Cupressaceae > Cupressus > Cupressus sempervirens. The sequence continues at coordinate 427,182,703 of CM053786.1, forward strand.
TTCCACAAGACTTGGGATTTGTGGATGAATAAAGATTATATGACTTGTTCATATGCATAGATTAATGAGAGTTCATCAAGGATGGGTATCTTTGTTGATCTTGAGGTATGATAAGAGAGCTAGGATATGAGATAGGAGTGAAAGTAGAATATGGGATAACATATGATCCCAATATGGATGGAAGATTTGAAGGCTTTAGCTTTGATGGGTAAGGACCAGGGATAGATTTAGGAAATGAAAAGGGAGAGTGTATAGGAATATTAACATCTCTATAGTGAGAAATGTGACCAAGGCCATCAATAGACTCATGAGCATCTTTAACAAGAGAAACACCTTCGATAGGGTTGTTTGAAGTTTGAGCATAATTTTGAAGTGAATATGGAAAATTAGAACAAGGGATACTTTTATCTTGAGAAATTTCTTTGGATAAAATAGGCATAGAACTTTGTTCTCAATTTTCAATAAACTCAAAGGAAATAGTGGAAGTAATGTATTCATCATATTTAGGAGGTGAATAAGACATAGGATATGGAGGGGTGACATCTTGATGGAGATGAAGGGGTTCTTGATCTTGATCTTTCTTGACATTTTTTTTCTTATCTTTTGGAGAGTCCTCTTGACATGGAGCCACTTCTAATGATAAGGGAGTATATGAGGTTTTCATGATAGGATATTGTAGGGGTAATGAAGGACTAGCAAAAGTGTGCATGATAGACATAGTGTTGCATGAAGGTTGAGGATCTTTAGTCTTAGAAGCATGAAATTTTGACACACTTCTATGAATCATTATATCCAATATTGCTCAAGAATGAGATCTCAAATGGTGGTTCATATCTCTCTTTTCATGGAGTGTAAAGGTTTGTAATGGAGGCGCTCATTTTAATCTAGTTTTTTCCCATGCAAGTACACTATAAAATGAGAGATTCAAAGATGAAGGGAAAGACTACTAGTCTCTATGATCATAAATATGCATGCAAATAAAGATGCAAGCTAATCTAAATAATAACGATGCAAATAAATGCAATAAATGAAATTTAATCTATGAAAAGAAATAACAATTCAATATTAATCTATGAAAAAATATGACTCTAAGCTAATATGAAATGCAAGGATGAAACTTGATGATGGAAGCCATGGATGCATGAGAGAAGAAGACAAGAAGAGAGAAGATACAATGAAGCTCCAATATCCAAACCCTAAGGTTCAAACTCTCCTCCAAAATTGATCTCCAAACTTGTAGCATAACAATAAAATCTTGATAGCTATATCTTTCTCTATATCTTTCTTTATATCCTTCTCTTTATCCTTCTCTCTATCCTTCTCTATATGAAAATAAGAAGGAGAGGACTCCTTATTAAAGAAAGTGTGGAGGTGGGAGGCTTCTCACAACCAATATGGGATAATAAAGTTTGATCCATGCGAGACAAAATTCCACCAATGACAAAAGAGGAGTGTTTCAGAAGAAAGTGGAAAGAGGAAAAAAAGGAATGCTACTTAGAAATATGTGCATTTAAGTGTAGAGAAAAATAAAATTATTTATTTATATTTAATTTATTTCCTTTTTTCACCACAAAGAGATATTTAAGTGAGGATTTTATTTATTTAATTAAAAGAGGGATTTTATTTTAATTAAAAGGAGATTTATTTAATTTTATTAAAAGGGATATTTTCTTTTAATTAAATGAGATTATATTATTTAATTAAAAGAGAAATTTTCTTTTAATTAAACAAGATTTAGGATAAAATGATTAAAGCTTGGGAAACATTGAAATAATTAAATTAGTTGCAATTTGATCAAGGAAAATGATTTGAATTGGTTTAATAAAATATTGTAATACATCGATTGAGGAAATTGATAAATTGAAGAATGGGGGCCCATAGTCTAGGCAAACATTTTAGGGTGCATACACCTATTGCAACACTTTCCTAGATTCTATTCAATGCTCCCATAATATCCTCTATGTTGTCTAGCTATTTTTTCTACCATGCAAACTCTTTCTAAATTTGTTCCTTCTCCTTCTAGTATATTGCCATAGACTCTCTCTTGTACCTTAAAATCTTATCAAACTTGTCAATATCTTCTTCTACCATATCTAAAATCAATTTTACATTGTGTTGTAACTCTAGCATAGGTGTTTGATCCTCAATAACTTTCATTTCAATATTCAAGTTGTTAAGTTTCCTCTTTATTATGTGTTTGGTTTATTGATGATTTCCTCTAGTTGAATTATAGTGCATCTCAACTAGCTGCTCTAATGATGCAATCACTCATCTATCTCCAAATTGTGCAAGCACTTGTTATTTTAAAGAATCTAGATGGAAATTGAAAGTTCCAAAGCCATAAACCTAAAGACCATCATGTTTGTCTCCCACTTTAGGGAAAAATTGAATGTCATGTTTTTGTGCATATGTTCCAATCACTTCCTTCAAACTCAATTGGGGTGCACCCATGAAATAATTCAAGCAAATACCATAGCCTGTGGAAGTTAAGGCTTGTCATTGAGCATATATTTTTGCTTCTTATTGCTACTAAAGTGCCTCAAATTGGCATTGATCCATCACCCTAAGATATCTTACATTCTCTCTAGCCCCAAGTTCCACAATCATACTCTTTATAGCTTGTATCATTTCAAGGGATACATTTATTTGACTTCTTATCCTCTCATTAGTAAGAATCTTGGGGGAAAATAGTCCTTTCCACCCTAAAAACCATTGTGTTACTTCATTAAAGTCATGACTTGGACAAAGATAATTATACAAAACCTATAGTCACTTTAGAAAAAATATTACCTCCAACATTGCAACCATATGATAAATGGGAATAGGACATGCCCAAGGCATAATCCAATTAAACTAATCTAGTTTATAAGTAGCTAGATTGATTAAAAATTCCTATAGAACTATCATCAAATTAGGTATAATAAAATAAATAATTGGCTATTCCTAGCGAGAAGGATCAAATGCAATTTTCCAAGGTGATAAAATTGCATATGCAAATGGATCACCTACATGTTAGACATGAAGTGCATTCCCCAACTTATAAAAAATGGTTGGATATAAATTAAATACCCCTTACAATGGCCCATCAATGGAAGCCAAGGATGTAACCATGCATATATTGGAAGATTCTCCCTGTGAGGATCCCAAGCATCTACTATTGTTGTTAATTTGGGCATCACTATATAATCTAGAATGTTATGAAGTATTGAAGTTGGTAGTGACTTCTCCCATGTCTCTAAAAAATGTATCATAGTCTTGGGGTCCCTTGGCTCCTAGGAATTTTTAGTGTCTATTCTCACTACTAGAAGAATAACCTCAATGAAGAGTTGAGTGTAAGGAGTTGAAGAAACATGTTTTGTTTCTATGTAATGCCATAGTCATGAGGCTCATTACCTTGCAAAAGCCTCTTCCACAATGATATTACCTCTAAACCATATAAAGGATTTTGAAGTGGATCCCAACCTTGAAACAATCTTATAAGCAATGGAAAAGAAAATACAGATGCAATAAATGAAAAATTTCACAACTTGTAGTCCTCCTAATATTTAGACTATAAATTCTCAAAAAAACTTGCAAGTGATTCCAATGGCATAGTACCAACTACAAAACTGTCTTGGATTCTATCTAGTGCTCCCATAATATCTTGTATGTTGTCTAGTTGTTGTTTCTTCCATGTAGTCTCTTTCTAAATTTTCTCCTTCTCCTTCTAGTATATTTCCATAGACTATCTCTCGTGCCTTAAATTTTGATCAAACTTCTTAATATCTACCTCTACCATATCAAAAATCAACTTCACACTATGTTGTAACTCTAGCATAGGTTTTTGATCCTCAATAGCTTTCATTTTAGCATTCAAGTTTTCAAGATTGTTCAAGACCCTGCACAAAATTAGTGTAGACTCGAAAAAATGGGTAGTGTTCTCAAGAAATTTTACAAAAGCATATCATAGAAGATATTTTTAGAAAGAAACAATCCATAAGCCAATTAAATTGGTCTAGTTTCTGATTAGTAAGGTTGATTACGAATTCCTATAGAATTATCATCAGATTAGGTATAATAAAATGATGTTCAATTAGTTGTTCCCAACTAGCAGGATCAAATACAATTTTCCAAGGTGATAAATTTGCATATGTAGATATATGTATGTATGTATGTATGTATGTATGTATGTGTATATGTATGTGTATATGTATGTATGTATATATGTATATATACAGATATCTTGTGGATTATGGATTATGGATTATAAACAAACAAAACATGCAACATTATCCATTCGTCGTACCATTGTGATATTTGTATTTTATTGACATGCCCTTGTGATCTATATGTATGTATGTATGTATGTACATATATATGTATATATGTGTCTATATATACATATATACACGCATGTGTGTGTGTTTATGTATGTATGTATTTATACATACTGAATTTTTTTAAGGTGCTTATTAATCTAGCTACATATACTCTAGAATCCAAATAATAAAACAATATAACTCACTCAATAGGTAGCATGGCTACAAATGTGATGACAATTTCTATTCATGTGTTTATTTCACTTCAACTATTATTTCTTAGGGGGCATATTGGATTAATTTTATGAAGGAGGTGATGAGGAAATTCCTAGATGTACCCAAGTTAGGTGTATGGGAACACTAAAGAATTATGATGAATTTCTTGTGAGAAATGAAGACGGACTTCCCCTGAGAGTAGCCCAACATCTAGGTACTTTAAAGTTTAATCCTTTCTTAAATATTTTAGATGTTAATAGAGAATTTAGATATTGGCAAGAGATGGGAGTGGGGGGGGGGGGGGGGGGGGGGGGGGGGGGGCGGGGGGGGGGGGGGAGAATGAGCTTCCATGTTCACATGGTTAGCTCTAATTAGTAAAGGATATTAAACTATTCTCAAAGCTAAGTGAAGCTCAACATTAACCTATGATTGCATGACAACTAATTGTGTGAATCTCTTGGTTTCAAGCAATGTAGTAGGCATCCATACTTCAATATGTAATCTTAATTCATATGCATACAACATCAAGTGGAGCTAAAAAGTGCAATAGTTTTACATTTTTGTTAGATGTCCTTAATATGGTATTTTAAGTTATGGACCATCACAAACATTGTAACTTTGATTGTTATAGACAAGGGTAACATCCTTAGCATGCAAGAAAATCAAGACTTTCTATGTGTTGTCTTGCTGAGGATATTCTCTCATCCATTGTAGCTAGAGTTCTAATGTTCATGATGGTTTATAATTTTAAAGACTTAATAGACCTATTAAATAAATGTAAACATGGTGCATTTTTTAAAATCCATCAATTGTACATGCATATACAATGCAATTTCACATACATTCTTGTTTTAGAGTGGCAAAGAGCAGTTTTTATGTAGTGAAGAAATATATATGTAGCCCTTCTATCCCAATCTTATCTAAATTTAGTGATGATCTAGCATTGTTCTGTGTGCATTATTGCCTAAGTTTTGGTAGTTTTGTTTGAAAGCAGATGTGCATTTAAAAAATAATGCCTTTATGTAGATCCATTGGTTTTTAATGCTTTTATATTTTATCTTCATGTTGTTTTCTACAAGCTGATGTGCTTTCATGCAAGCGTGGAGTAATAGTTCCTTCAAGTAAGGTATTCTCCCACCTTATATGTGCTGAATTTTTTGGTGTAATTAAAGGATACTAAATTCATTATGGATATAATCTTATATTCTATTGTAATATATTCATTACTTTTTCCATCTCAAACTTTGCAAAACATTTTTCAGAAGTAGTCATACTAATGTGGTAGTTTGTTGCATGATCACTCTTATGTATGTTCACTATGTTGTAACACTAGTTTCATATGACCTTTTACTCAATAGTATTCTTAGAACTATCTATTACTGTAAAATTTAGATAGATGTCATAGCATCAATTTTTTATGTTGATTGAATGGATTTCCAAACATAGCAAAGAATTTTTCACATTAAGAGAGATGATTATATTAGCCAAAAGAATGAAAGTAAATATTCCAATCATTCCTAAATTAGATTGTATGAGATTTATTTTTTTCAACAATTTATTGGATAACAATGGTAAATTAAAAAAATTATAGCTAAATAAAAGTTCAAAGATAAATTATTGTAAGGTCGATGGCAAGCCTTGTTCAAATAATGACATAGAGTAGAGCTCAATACTTGGGAGTGATGGAACCAATATCTCTTGGAGGCCCTACTAAGCCAGATACTGCCAAAACTACTAATCTTGAGAAGGTTTGTAAATAAATTACTGTGAATATTATGCACAAATCACTTATTTAAAATATAAACTTTGCTACAGTTATTATTCTACTAAACTTTAGAAATGGACTACAAAATACTCATTTGCAATATCATGTGTCTATTGAAATTAAGGAGAAGTTGTTCATAGAGAAGAAGTACTTGGTAGATTGGATCAAGTATGTTGGATTTTTTAATATGATATATGGGTTATTTCAGAAGCCCTACCTGCATTTCAATCACTTATTATGAATTTTTTAGGTTGTTAAGAAATGGGTGAAGAAGATATGAAGGGAAAAAGGCTTTAATGAGTAGCTTGTCTAGAAAGCTAATGCAAAAATATTTACATTTGGGTCCTACCAGATTGGTGGGTATGTGTAGGATCATGGTCAACCAAACTATGCTCTTAAGTGGCAATAAAAAATCAAAAAATCAAGGTCATGCCAACTTGATGTGCAATTTTCTATTTGTTATTAACTTTATATCAAAAGGTTGAGACAAAAGAATCTCTAGCAAATTGAATTTAGTTTGTAAACTACTAAGACTTATCTCAAAAAAAAAAAAATTTGATTGGTCAAAATTTTGAATTTTAATGCAATATTACAAAAATTTTAGAACAAAAATAAGAAGTAGATGTATGTCTAACCACCTTAATCAAAATCAAATGATAATATTTTTTAATAATATTTTAAATATAAGTACTAGACTTGTTCCTGGATGTGACACATATTTTTGGGTATTTTTATTCTAAACAAATAATAATTAATTAATTTTTGACTTCAGTATTTTTGAAACAAAAAACTCTTGTGTCTAACCACCTTAACTAATTCAAAAATCTACAAAATTCAATTTTTCATTTTTTTCCCTTATAGTAGAAGAAACATAGAATGTGATGCATCTTTTGGATTTAAAAAATGTTATACCATTTGAAAGTTATAGTTGTTTTTCAAGTAGTGTGTTAGTCAGCACTTTATACGTAACTTCATTAGAAAATAAGTAATCATTACTTACTAAACTCATAATTTGACAAACCTTACATTTATGGAAAGATAAGAACATTCTTAAGAAACCCTTTTCATTTCAGCAAATTTTGGTGAAAAAAAAGTCATCAGCTATATGTTTGAAGTAAAAATCACATAAAAATAGGCCAAAAGCACATTTTTAGGATTTTTTAAAGTTGACCATATAGGTTTGGTATCAATAGATATAGTAGACCTTATAAAGATATTAATTGTTTTCATTTAGTATTAGGGTGGGTGGAAAAAAAGTTGGAATAGATTTTGAAATTGTTTGAGATATTTCAAAACTATAGATTTTTTAGATTGCCACTTTTTGGCACACCATGATCCTGCACATACCCTAGCGTAAGTTAAATTCCTTCTCTATGCTTGTTAGTCTTTTATGTCTTTTCATATGAAGGTAGCTCCTAAGATAAAGTCCTATATATTTTTTTAAAAATTACAAAGAGGAGTATCTCCTAAGATAATGTATAAGCTCATACTAATGAGATTGAAGGTGAGGTTTTTTGTTGCTATGCTTTTAATATTGAAATTTGAAACAATTTAATCATAGATTTGATAAATTATGTATGTCATGGTTGAATATTAAAATTATATCCATCATTCATTGAAATTAAGACTAGGATCACCATCAAATGTAAGAGTTTTAAGTTCCAAATTGAACTATGCAATTTTTGTTCTAGAGTCACATTTAGTCCAATATAGTAGATTTTTCTTTGCACTATTTATGTCATAGCATGCAACATTTTTAGATACTATTTTTATTCTACATGCATACACAGTTTAAGTCCCACAAATAATGTTAAATTGATTTGAAACTATGAGCTTAAAAAATATTAAACATCAAACTCTATTAAAGATGTTGCATCTTTTTTTAGCAAGAAATCTATTATGTGTAATTTTTTCTTCAATTATAGGTCATGATCATGATGATGAAGTTGTCTATGTTTCAATAAAGGATGATTTTGATGAAGATGAGGCAACTACATTAGTGCCTTATGTGAACAAGAGTGATAGATGGATCATTGACATCACATCACTAGAGACAAAAGTAAGTTCAATTCTCTTATGTATTATGATGGAAATAGTGTTAGATTTCAAAATTATGCACCCTATCTAATAAAAGGAAAAGGATTGATAAAAATGATAGATAAGATCATGTGAAACATTGCTTACTATATAGTAGGATTTAACCATAATCTATTCAATGTGTCACAATTGAATACTTTAGGATGTAAGAATGAATTTGAAAACAAAAAGGCTAAGATTTATGATGTTGATGGTGAACTCACTGGTAGTGGTGATCAAACTAGAGGTAATCTATTTTATCTTGACATGAATGAAGCTACTTATCTTCTTGTACATTTTGATGATGTTTGTCTATGGCACTAATGACTATATCAAGTAAATTTTGATAATTTGGTCAATATCGGTAAAATGAAGAGTGGCAAAGGTTTTATGAAACTAAAGAAACCAAATAATGTAATTTGTAAATGATGTCAATTAGGAAAGATGGAAAAGTCTAGTTTTAAGAGTAAGACTCATACTTCAAATGCAATTTTGGAATTAGTTCACACTTATTTTTGTGGACCAGCTAGTGCAGAAAGATACAAAGGTGCAAAATAATACATGCTATTTGTTGATGATTATTCTAGAATGATGGTCATTATGTTTTTGAGAGAGAAGTCTAATGCTTTTGAAATGTTTAAGTGGCACATGGCTAGAGTTGAGAATGAGACTGGTAAGACTCTGGAGTGTCTAAGATATGATAGAAATGGGGAGTTTACATCTGAAAATGAATCTAGAATTTTCTATAATAATAGAGGAACAAAGAGACAAAATTCTACACCTAGGGCCCCTCCACAAAATGGAATTTTAGAAAGGAGGAATAGATCTATGATGGATTGTACTACAACAATGATGATGGTGAAGAATGTTGCTTTAAATTAATACAAAGAATTTGTTAGTATAGTTGTCTATACCTTGAACTAAGTACAAGTGAAGAAATTTGATGAATATATAGAAATACATGGAGAAGAGAAAAAGGTGAATCCTAGAGATTAAAAACCTTTTGTGTACTACTATGAAAACATGACTTTTGATGATTATGTAAATCAAGTTGTTAATCAACTAGAATCAGTGACTACAAGGTCACATCTAATGAATGTTGAGTTGCATTAAGAAGCCAAGTGGCAAACTGATGCTGATAATAGTTTACAAGAGAGGAATGTCAAGTTACCTAATAGAGATGTACACAGTAAACCTGAGATTGAATTTCTTAAAAGACTTATCATTGAAGAAAGGAGAACAAAACCAAGATGGTCAAAGTATATCAGAAGACATCATTCTACTAAGCCAACATTAGTGGAAGAGAAAATGGACCGATGATAAGAAACAGACTAAAAAATGATGCATGCTTGTTGAGCATACACTAACCCAAAACTATAAAGGATGCATTAGAAAATGAAGACTCAATTAAAGCCATGAATAAACAAATTGATTAGATTGAGAAGAGAAAAACTTGATCACTTGTGCCTAGGCTAGAGGATAAGAATGTTATTACAACCAAGTGTATATACAGACATAAATTGGATGAGAATGGTGATGTAACAAGGACTAAGGAAAGGCTAGTTTGCAAAGGTTATGCTCAAGAAGAAGGAATTGACTATGGAGAGACATTTGCCCCTGTTGTTAGATTGGAAGGTGTGAGAACTCTTCTTTCTCACTTTACATACAAAGGATTGAAAGTTTACCAAATGGATGTTAAGTCATCATTTTTTAATGTTATACTAGAAGAAGAGGTTTATATTGAGAAACCTGAAGGATTTGTTGATCATAAAAATAGGAACTTGGTATATAGATTGCATAAAGTTTTATATGGTTTAAAGAAATATCCCAAAGCAATGTATGAAATATTGCAAAATTATCTTATGAAGATTGGTTTTGAGAAGACTGATGACAAAAAAAAAAGGTATACTTTAAGACTGAAGGAGGTAAAGGAATTTTATTGGCAGAAATATCTATTGATGATATCATATTTGGAGGAAAAAATGCATTGTGTAAGACATTTGTTGATGAGATGATAAAAGAATTTGAGATGTCTATTTTTGGAGAGATTAAATGACATATGAAATTAAATGAAATTTGAGATGGTTTGCAAGTGTATCAAATAAAATATGGTATTTAGATTACTTATTCTAAGTATGAGAAGGAGATCTTAAATACTTTTGGTTTGGAAGATTAACTAGTTAGCACTCCCATGGTGACAGGACACTTGAACTATCCAAAACTAATGATTTTGCTGAAGTTAATAAAAAAATGAATAGGTCTATGATTGGTAAATTGCAATATGTAGTGCATACAAGATTTTGAATCACTTAATGGTTCTCAAGAGGATAGTGAGATATCTTAAAGGAAAAGAAGACTATGGTCTATACCACAAGAAAAATGATAAGTTTGAATTAAGAGCATATGGAGATGTTGATTGGCCTAGAAACATTGATGACAAAAAAATTACAAGTGGTGGATAATCTTTCTTATGAAAGAGACTAGTTATCTGGACTAGTAAGAAGCAAAATTATATTTCACAATCTACTATTGAAGTTGAATATATGGTTGTTGCAGTGAATTTTACAAATATGGTATGGATTAAATAGTTACTCAAAGGTATAAAATAGGAAATAATTGAACCTATGGTAATATACTATGGCAATACAAGTGCTATAAACATTTCTAAAAACCCCATGATGCATACAAACACAAAGCACATAGCAATCAAATATTATTATTTGAGAGAATTGGTTCAAGACAAAGAAGTGAGAATGGAGTATGCAAATACAAAGGAAGAGATAGTTGATATATTCAAAAAATCTTTACCTAAGGATGTACATGAATATCTAAGAGGTAAGGTAGGGGTGATTACCCTATCTCAAGCTACTTGAGAAGAAAGAGTGGTTCCCTAGATCAACTGAGTTGAATGAGATATTTTACAACTTCGTGCAGTGGATCTAACTTTAGGATCTACCTAAAGTAATCAAGGAGCTAAAATAGAAGATTTACACTCACAAGATAGGTGATAGAGGGATAGCCTTAGTTGATAATTTATTTGCATGCTAAGATGACAAGTCTTTGGCATTGTTGTCAAAGAGTAAGATATCTAAATGGAACTTAAGAAAAAGAGGGAGACAGACACTGAGGGAGATATCAAAGCTTGTCAAAAAGAGGAAGATATACCTAATAAGGAAGATATAAGAGATATACATTGAAATATCTTAAGAAGGAGAATATGTTGATAAAAGCTAGAAGGAGAGATACATTGAAGGAGATTGACAAAGTTCACATTATCCTATATAGAGAAAGGACACATACTAATAGAGGGAGAGTGTCAAAGTTATTAAGTTTCTTTTTTGTATTATTATTGGTATTGGTTTTCCATCAGTGCCAAAGATGGAAATTGTTTAAAAGAGATAGTTTTGAATTGTGGAATCTATCATGGAACAATCATTATTTTGTCAGTAATGTCAAACCTATGTACTTGCTAGTGAGACAATTTGTTCTTGGTGTGAATGATATCATTTCATTGATTGATGAAGAGGATTTGAAAAGAAAACATAACAAGAGTACCTAGAGAAATTTTGAGTTAGATGGTGTATAAAAGGAGCACTAAGACCAAGTAAAACATTGATGATATAATATATTATTGATTTACTAAAGGGTAAAGTGAATGGTTACTTCAGCTAAGCCTAGAAGAAATTTTTTCATGAAAAGTGTTTGCTAAGCCTGGTCAAGAAAATACTATAAGCCAATCAAATTTAGTTCAGGCCAAGAAAAATTTAGTAGGATCCAAGTGTAAGAAAATTTAGTAGGTACCAATTGTCAGACAACTTAGTAAGTGTCAAGCATCAAGTGTTGAATCTAAGACTAGGTTTTAACTATTTCGTGTCAACACACTTAAGATGTTTACTAAGTTCATGCCAAGCTAGTAACACATGCCAAGTAAAATATGAATAGATGTTGAGTAAATATTTGATGCCAAGTAAATTCAAGTGCTGAGCCAAACAGAACTACAATAGGTGTCGAGTGAACTTCATGTGTCGAGTGAAGATCAAGTGCCAAGAAAAGTATAGGTGTTGAGTCAATATAGAAGCCAAGTGGAACAAAATTTCTGTAGGAGCTGAGTGACACTAGTACATCTGAGACCATTTTTTGACCATTATTGGTCGAAATTTTGACCCACTTTTTGACCAAAATTTGACCAAAGTCGACCAACCCATTGGTTAGAAATTTTTTGGTCAAAATTTTGACCAACCTTCTAGTTGGTCAAAATTTCAACCAATACTTTGGTCAAAAAACTTCCATTTCCATTGTGCAAGTTTTGTCAGGAATTGGTCAAAATTTTGACCAAACAAGGAAGAAATTTTTGACCAATAAAGGTAGAAATTTTGACCAAAGAAGGTAGAAAATCTTGACCAAGAAAGGTAGAAATTTTGACCAATGAAGGTCAAAAATGTTGACCATTGAAGGTGGAAATTTTGACCAATGAAGGTTGAAAATTTTGACCATTGAAGGTAGAAATTTTGACCAATGAAGGTCAAAAATTTTGACCATTGAAGGTAGAAATTTCGACCAATGAAGGTAGAAATTTCTACCAATGCTTGGGTGTAAATATTTTTTTAGGCATTCTATAAAATAGTTCACATGATATGATATTTTGCATGCATCCTGCACTCTCTCATCCGACTGATGATGGATTACGAAGAGTGATCTAAAATGATGACGCTAAAAAACACACAATCAAATCCAAAATGAACTTGCATTACAAATGGATTGTGGAAATCTGATATTGTTGATTTTGCATGCATGTCTACCAGGACAATCACAACTTAAACATATATATATATGTTTTTTAGCGTCATCATTTTAGATCACTCTCCATAATCCATCATCAGCCAGATGAGAGAGTGCAGGATGCATGCAAAATCTCATATCATACTCAAGGCATGTGAACTATTTTATAGAATGCCTGAAAAATATTGACAGTAACTAATATGCTTCTTCATAATATGCCTGATACAATAAGAAAACTTGGCAACTATGCACAACAAGTTATACGCTAAAAGGAAATCATTTAGGAGATATAGAATTTGAACAACCATATGTTAAGATTCTACAATTTGTATCACTTTCCTGAGCCTGACAGTTGAGAATAAGTTCATCATCCTCCCTACAGTATGTTCCAATGGCTTGCACATCCACAAAAGTTCCAGCATCTCAAATTTGTAGAATATGAATTTTTTGGTAGTGAATGGACATGATTGATGATATATCATCATATAAAAAGACTCCCATGTGAAGCATGAATAGCAAAGGAAATGAATATGGGTGATAGGGAAGAGAATTCACTAATAGAGGCTCTTAACTTTAGTCACTCTCTAGGTCAACTCGCCAAGTCACTCCCATCCAATCACCTCAGTGAGTTGACTCTTTCACTTAGCTCACCAAGTCTACTATTCAAGTACGCACACTAGGTCAGCTCACCAAGCTAGCCCACCAAGTCATGTCACCAAGTTGACTATTCGAGGACACTCACAAAGTTGACTCTTTAATTTCACTCATCAAGTCACCCCACCAAAGTGCCTCATCAAGGTCAGTCTTTAAGTCTTCTCACCAAGTCAGCTTGCCAATTGACCGCACCAAGTCAACTCACCATCTTACCTCACCAAGTGGACTCACTAAGTTAGCTCGCCAACTTGCCCCACCAAGTCAACTATTCAAGTATACTCACCAAGTTGACTCTTTGAGTTCGATCATCAAGTCACCCCACCAAAGTGCCTCATCAAGGTCAATCTTTAGGTCCACTCATCAAGCTTTCTCACCAAGTTAGCTTTCCATGTCACATATCTAAGTGGCCTCGCTAAGCCAGCTTGCCAACTTGCCCCACCAAGTTGCCACTTTAAGCCCACTCACCATGTTAGATCATTAGGTTGGCTCCCCAAGTTAGCTCGCCAAGCTGAAAATTGAAGTACACTTACCAAGTCGACTCTCTAAGTTTGCTCACCAAGTCTACCCCCTAGGCCAACTCTCTAGGTCAGCTCACCAAGTCACCCCCACTTGCCCCACCAACTTGCCACTTTAAGTTGACTCGCTAGGCTGACTCCCCTAGTCAGCTCACAAAGCTGACAATTCAATTACGCTCACCAAGTTGACTATTTATGTTTGCTCACCAAGTCTGCCCCCTAGGTCAACTCACCAAGTCACCCCCACCCAATCACCTCAACGAGTCGACTCTTTAAGTCAGCTCACCAAGTCGGCTCACCTAGTGGTTTTACCACCTTGCCTCAGCAAGTTGGCTCATTATGTGTGCTTGCCTAGTTGACCCATTGAGTTGCTTCTCTAGGCCCACTCCCCATGTCAGCTCACTTGGTTGGCTCACCAAGTTGACTATTCAATTTGACTTTTAGCCATAAAATGTGCCAAATCTTTCAGTAAATCATGTTCTGGACGTGAAGCTTCTTGTTTCTCTGATCCATTCTGCACAAGCTCTTCCTCGTGTACTTTCTTTTCAAAAACCTCTGAAAGCAGTTCTATCACCATTCTTTCTTCCTATATAAATGCCAACAAAAAGATACTTTTCAATTTTAGGATTTGAATGCATCTCCCTAACATTATAATAGACTATGTTTCATCCATTTGTTCTATACATTTTTCTAATTGAAAAGCACCTTTTTTTTTTTTGTTTAGTGTGTTATATAAATCCTTCTAAAAGGGCTCTTAGAGTCTGTGACTATGACATCTAGATACTCGCTACAAAATGATTGATCTATACTTAAAAGGAATTAAAGCAAATAAAGCTCAAAATAAGTAAGGTTCAGAGGAAAACCATAAAGAAACATACTTCTACAAACTTATCTTATCTTTTGTAAACATGGTTGTTAAGTTTTATTTTGCCAAGTCTTGTACTTGTGCTTATCCAGCATTGTAGGAGATGTTCATGCTCTTGACTAACTTATTTGGGCCTAGAATGACCAAACAAAACAATTCCAAACTCCTTTCTCCAATCACTTTCCAAACTAGTTGTATGCTTCTTTGTAGCCCTTTTTGTAACTAGCCCTCCTATGTAGGTTTTTATCTTGCAAACTTTCTTAACAACCTACAAGACAAACAACAATTTAGGATACCCATTTGGACTTTGCAAAGGGTTTAGGTGGTTTGGACCTTTGATGCTACCTGTACAACACATTTCCCAAAAATAAGGGTTTTGTGGCTTTACAAAGATCTTTGCTATATCTTGCAATGCTTTTGACCACTGATGTCAATAAGTCATAATATAAGTAACAATTATGAAGCTATCTATTACTGATACTAGCTCAAATAAAAATCAATGCACTAGAGAAGACCTATGAAGTATACTTAAGAGTGCCCTCAACTATTTTTAATACATTTGAGGACATAGAGGAATAGAAAAGAAGCATAAAATAGATATCTTTGTTGCTACTCACAATAAATAGAAGACATACTCATCCATGGTTGCATGATATAATCACAATGTTACAACCATTAATAAATAGTATGAAATGCTTGCTATAACAATAAGCAATATAGTCTTAATAAATAATAATAATTAATGTTTCCTCAAAATAACCAATATTTAAGAGAATTATATGAGAGCTTCTAAAAGCAGAATGATTTTTCACCACCACACTGCCCAATTGCAGACAATACATTGTCTGTTATATCTTTATAAAATAATCCTTTAGCAAAAGGAAATTCAATGTAATAATGTGATCAAATGTATATAGAATGGAAATCTCTCTAGACTAAAGGCAGGCTTACGGGTTACAACAAAAAGAACCTAATGCCCACACTTATTCACAATATGGTAGAATGAGTTGCAATCAACTATGTCGCTCTGATAATAAAACTTCCTGGAACAGACTAAATTACTCAAAAGTTTCACACACATCAAATTCGGTAGCTGTATAAGTATTATTTACAAGGAAAAGCTTATAATGCTCCAACAACAAAATTTACAATATCCTTGTATTGATTGGTATCCATGTACATTTAAATGAAGAACAGAAAATGAAATTGGTACATATAAGAACTTCTGAAGCTAAAATGTATACATCGAGCACCAATATAATTAGGAATTAAGTATGCATACATCACAGACTTAATAATTAAATTGCAATACAATAGTCCCATAGAAGAACAACCATGCACTGAGTTGTGTCAACGAACCTAGAAATTCCTTGTGACAATGGCAACGCAGCAGATACAATATTCGATTGATTTGAGAATCCATTTGCTGAAGGGTTCACTGGCTGGCCTTGACTCTGATTTGTCTAATACTGTGGTACACATTGTGACCTTTTCTACTACTGATTCTTGGGCTTGTCACCTGAAGGTGAACTTCCTAGCAGTCTTTGAGAAGCACTAGGTGAAGGCTGAGCCCTTTTTGCTAGATGATAATAATTGTTTTGCCTATGCTAAGGATATCTATTTGGGTAGGAACCATTTGTCACTGTCACCCACTACTGAATTTTCTGGAAAACTTCTTCTATAGGAGGAGGTGGATGAGGCATCTTTTGGTGCCTATATCGACAATTAGCTCCATTTAGATAGATACCATGTTTATACCTATTAAATAGTAAAATTAAACATTCATTTAGTACTATTACCATTTAGGTTCCAAATATATGATAGAAAAATCTTAATCACTAGCATGAATGTAAGAAATATTCTTGATCAATGATTGGAATCATAGCACAATCAAAGACCAAAATGGTAATTCAATATAATTCAATATATTGTACACAATTATTTCTTAATCAGTCCTTTCTTGTAATTATCTCTGAGAAAATAGGATAACCCATATTCTTCAACAAGACACTAGCAGAAAAATGATATTAAATATAACGAAATACTCAAAATAAATTATCAGCACATCTAATGATTTGCTGGTAAAAGCTATGAGAGCTAATCAGAAAACATGCTACCACACAGCCAGTTTATTGAGTACAGAACAAAAGTTTAGATTAGAAGCTAAGATTGTTTGAACAGAGCTATATCAATTTAGGTCCATAGTTTACAAACACATAAATTTCTTGCTGGAAGTGTGATTTTTCTTGCTAGAGACTCATGGATCAAATCAGTGAAAGAAATTCACAATTTTCTCAGTGGAAATCAACAAATTTTGCCAACTTATCTCATGGTAAATAGCACCACAAGTCTGCAAAAAAAATAATTTTTTGGTTCTTTTCATATTTGCTAGATGTAAATGGAATAGGTCAAATTCACTGATGACTTCTTGGAGATGTAGTTTGAAAACTTAATCAATGGTTGGTGTGCATTTTTATTTAAGTTTCCTCTCATTTACATTGTTTAGATACCAGACCCTAAAAATTGAAAATGTTGCTGTTAAACCGCTAAAAATTTCTTTTCTTTTCAACCATCTTATATTGTTGAGCATTTTTTTAGCTTTATTGTGCAAGCTTTTCTCAAATATTCAATATTCAAATGAATGAAAAATGTGCTTGTGTGCTTCTGGGGAAAAAGGTAATGTCTAGATTCTACAGCATAGCAATGCA
Organism: Cupressus sempervirens; assembly: GCA_028749045.1. NCBI lineage: Eukaryota > Viridiplantae > Streptophyta > Pinopsida > Cupressales > Cupressaceae > Cupressus > Cupressus sempervirens. The sequence continues at coordinate 427,200,579 of CM053786.1, forward strand.
AGATGGTGCAAAAAGGACTCTCTACAGAAACCTACCATACCAAGTGTAATCCAGGGCACAGTAACCTATAGTTAAATCAAGATCCTTATGAGAGAAGGTATCATCGATTCAAATATAACCTTGACCAAATTATTGGTGAGATCTAATATATCCAAGTGTATGGTTATAGATGCTAAAAAATTACCAAATTTATCTACAAAAATAATTGGATCCTTATTTAATATTAGAAAACACATCATGCAAATAGCGTGTGCAATAAAATGTGATGGAATCATAGATGAGAGGAAACTCCATCTTTTGTACCTACAATTTCTAATGATTTCATTTACAAATAAAATAGTTGTGTCCTTAATCATTTAATTACAAACCCTAGTTTGGTTTACACTTCAATCCACATATCAATACCAGTATCCTTATGTCTCCTAGTAATTATGGACAATATTTACCACAAACTTTCACTTTAGAAAACATCTTAGGGATAAAGGCATTGTGTATGGGCCTCCATTTGTTGCTCTTTCATCTCCAAAAGAAACCATGTCACAATCTTTCTTCCTATGCATTTACCAAGCTTAGTTTTCCATTCATTTCTAGTCAGATTCACTGTCAACCCGCCTAGGGCTTGTTGGTAAAATTCAAAAACTAAATGTTTTTAGCTCCAACCTTTTTCATTGTAAAGTAAAATGAGTCTACTTCTTTTCCCCAAGGTTTCATCAATTTTTAGTCGTCACAAACAGAGAAAGACTGTATTTTGTAAAAACTGCCAAGTTATGAAGGAAAACTGGTAGCATTCAATGACCTTAAAGAATAAAATGCAATCAAAACCTATGAAAAACAAAACTAACACATATTACTAACAACTATTTACAAAGAAATTTTAGAACTAATGACTGTTAACATGATTGAAGGTTACAAACAGCATGAAATCTGTCAAAAACTCAACTTAGGCATTCAATCTAGTGCAATAACTTGCTTCCAACCCATAAAACTACCTTTTGAAAGGCTTATATATGTTTTAGTGATCATTCCAACTTTTAGAAGGACAAAGATAACTTTTATATGAAAGCCCACCAAGTTGCACAAAGTTGCAACATGGCAATTTTTTAATTTTTGCAAAGTTGACATCTTCATGACAATTTTTGGCTTCCTTGCCACAAATGGATGTAAAATTCATGTTTAAGACTTCTCCAATCATATTCTACCTATCTCTATGTTTTTTTCCATGTTTTGGTTGTTTCACCACCTTTGACCACCTAGGAAGATCTTTGAGGTTTTGACAAGGAAAATGCTTCCAAGATGCAACATAAACCAAAATAGGAAATCAATACAAAATCATACTCTTATTTGTTCCATCTTTATTGTAGAATCTATACCATGACTACATCTACTACTTCCAGTACTAAAACATATACATCATATCTTTCCATGTTTCTCCAGCTGTAGTCTCAACCTTTTAATCATATTTTTGAAATACTTCATAGCATCACTGGCCATTGAAAATTGAAGATTTAATAATAGAAACTCTCTTTGGTCTCATATATCCACATCTCTAACATATTTGAGTATTATTTTTATATTCCATTATTCCTTTGAGTTTCTCTGCTGACTGAAGATATTATATCATATTATTCCTACCATGGAAACAAGGGAGATGAATGAAATTTTCTATTGTTATTGGTCATCCTTATGTGTTCTCCTCTATTTATACTATTACTTTATAAACACTTCCAATATATTCTTCTTATCTTTTAATACTTAAGGAACCACACATATACCTATGGAGCATTGACTCTGTAATATCAGTTTTGTCAACTTTTCAAGGAATCTAGTCAAAGGTAGGCAATCTAAGAAAGAATATTTTTGTCAAAATATCTATTGCAATTCTTCTACTAGTACAAGTAAAGTGAGTTTTATGCTCTCACCTATAATAATTGTCTGGTTGTGACTAATGCTCTTATTGGAATATACAATATTATCAAGCATTACTTAATAATGTTAAAGGGACTCAATCCTTATTATATTGTATATTTCTTGCAAAAAAAATATGGTGGTGGTGTTTGGGTGCTCTTTGGAGGTAGTGTCTTGTGTATAATAGGTGTTGAGGTGATGTTTTCTAATTTGGGCCACTTTCATAAGAGATACATTCAAAATGATTTCACTTCTTTGGTATACCCTGATGTGATTATTACTTACACTAGACAAGCAACTTACTTGATCAAGAATCCTAGAGATATGAAAAATACATTTTGTGCTCCAATCTCACATACAGTGTACTGGCCCAGGTTCATTATTGAAAAATTATCGATAATTATATCTAGCCAACCATTGATCCCAGCAAGTTTCTCAATCATAAAAAAATCAATGGATCTTGGTTGTTTCCCTCTAGTGAAAATGGTACATAAATAAAAGAAAGATGAGGGCCAAATTTCTCTCCAGAAGATAGCTATGTCCTCATGGTTATTTTTCGTGCTATTGTGGTCAGAATTCAAGGGCAGTCCAAAAGCAGAAATGCCTTTGGATTCACCGTCACTAGAGTCATGTTAATTACAACATGTCTAGTGATCTTGGTGATGCTAGTAGTTTAGAACTTTCATGTTCTATACATTTTTCCTTTCTTTATTGTATTTGGATTTAGAGGGAATCTATCTATTAGCAAAGCCGAACAAAGTGCCAAAGGATGGTTGGGTACCATTTGCAATCTCAATCGATCTTTTAAAGATATTGCACTCTTGGAAGTAGGAAGGTAGATCAAGTAATAGCATACAACATAGAGAAAATTAAGAGGATCTTCATACTCTTGTAGCCAATGTAGGTTGCGCACTCCAAGAGTGTATTTCTTGTGAGTGATCTGATTTACATATTGTTGTTGATTTTGAGGCATTACACAAATGATGTGGGTTCTCTTCATGAAATTATTACTATCTTGACTACAAGAATTGTTCCAGTAATAATAGAATTTCTAGAGGAGAGGTTTTTTGTGGAAAAACTTGAGCCTAGGGGTGTATATAGATGTCTAGCACATTATAGTTACAATGATGTGGCTCCAAGCATGGAAGGGGAGAAGTTAAATTGAGCACAATGAGACTGATGGTCAAGTTTAATATATTTTTTGGTTTGTTACTATTGCTAGTTCGCCCAGGTAGGTCAATAATGTAGGTGTATTGAAGTTGTACCCTTGTTAGGATGACTCAATGCTTGTTGATCTAGACCATGACCACCAGTAGGTAATTTGGAGTATCTTGATGCCCTCCCTGCAAGATCTGAGAGTGAGTGTTCTGTTGGATGGCTCTTGTAATGCTACAAACCTGCTATCTCCTTAATTTATGTGTAAAGAAGGTTTGATGATGACAGGGCACAGGTGATGTGGCTGGAATCTGTTATGATCACCCAGGTAATATATTGGCTGCTATAAGTTCTCAGAGTATGATGTGATTTCTGCCAATTTAATTAAGCTTTCCACCTGCATTTGTGACTGTTGATGGAAACTCTCACACACTAGATTTGATAAGATATAGTCAGATCTCTGATCCCCCTGATTTACGTGGAATTAGTGTAGATGGGGATTCTAGGATAATTAATTTGACCATTAAGATTCTACTAGTAGGATAGACATTAGCCCTTCAAGATGATGATTCTAAATTGAAAATTGAAATAAGTGAGTTCTATAGTGCTGATTTACTAGCCCCTACAAACAAAGAGTTGTCAAAATACTTACCAGTTGCCATGAAGCTAGTTAAGTTTGAGTCCAAAGATGTGAACATCTCTTTCTCTTCCCTTAGATTAGAGTTGAAGAGGAAATTTTTTAATTTCCTTTAACTAATATGTTGTCTTGAAGCTAGGTAATCTTTTTTGAGGGTTGCCTTTATTACCTTTGCTTCTCCTTTACTTACAAATCTACATAATATTGCATTGTTAGTGAATTGCTCAAGTGGGTCTGCATTGACATTGACTAATAAATTGCAACCCTAATTGAAATTTCATTGTCAGTGAATCACTAATGTGTGTGACTACATTAACATTTGGCTAATTGTTAGTGAATTGCTAATGTATTCTACAGCTCCTCTTCTACTTTATTAAGAGCATTCAACACTACCTTGTTAGAAGAAGCTGACACTTGAGATAAGAGAGGGTTGTTACCTCCTTTGGATTATAAATCTTTGAAGCCTCATTATCGAGGTAATAGAGTATCCTTACCTCCCTTGGATTGTCCATCTCTGAAGAAAACTTTTGCTTTGCTTGTCCCTGCATGATGTCTTCCGAGCTCCACTTTGAACCTAGCTTCTTCTGGCAGCATTTGTGGATCCTCCTACAAAAATTATTTGAATATTTTAGGGTTTCCATCTTTCCCTTTTCTATTAGCATCTTCTCCACAACTCTCCACCCCTATATCAACCTGTAAGCTACCATCCATATGCATGCACACAGACACATAGGAGAAATCAAATATGTGTGAGTGAATCCTCAATCAACATATGGGGACTCTCAAAACAAGAAGGAAGAAAACCATACCACACAAATAAAACTACCTAGACAAGGTAGGTACAAAGACAAAGACAAAGAAAGGAAACCCACACATGCCAAGGCACCAGAGCATGTGGTGGTTGACAGTAGTCATGTCAAAAAATTCTTTCCTTGATTGCATTTAACTTGATTATAAGTTAACTTCCAAGAATAGATGTTAAGTTCAAAGATGATGATAAGTGAATCTTATTTTCTTCAAAAAATCTTATCAATGCCATTTGTACTAGCGATGCATAGAAAAAGATGGACAGGATTTTTTGAATGCTTCTCTCAGAAGAAACCAGAAAGTTTTAATATGCACCCTTTTTTCTTTTTCATTTTTGTTTGTATTTTTTCTGATTTGAGTGTGTCTTGCAATGCGGGAAAGAGTTACAGAAATAGATGTTGCAATAAACTATTTTCCGCAATGATTAAAATCAAATAGCTATTCAAATCCCAATATTCAGAAATACCCACAAATAGAAATATGACATTTGATGTTAGAATTTTGATAGAATACATCATCAAAATGAATACTAATTGGATAGGGAAAATTCTTCAATTACACAATACAAACTTACTATTTAATTAAAATTCTTCAATTACTCAATACAAACTTATTCATTAATTCTACAAATGCTTAGGCCTGATTTTACATTTAATTGGCAAATAGTCATCAATGAACTTCGATGCTACTTGGCAAATAGTCATCATGTTTGATAGGTTTATCTTCACACTTCTCCACTATGCCACATTGGTGGAATCTCTTCAGCATTGGCCATTGTACTGGCAAGAGGATGCCATATCTTTATACCCAAGTTTGAAGTAGCTTTTGCTCTATTTGCAATACAAAGATACTATGTATTAGCGATGATCACTGTACCAACTATGCTTGCTGATATAGTTACATATTGCATCAATTCTAGGTACGCTAATAATTACTTTTACTTGCGTAGCTAAATTCTCTCACTAAAAACATAAAAATTAAATTTTTTTATTCAAACCATTCCAATGTTCAAACTCTCTTGGAAAAACATGGTTTCTTTTGTTTGTCAAAACCTGGTTGAAATAAGAGGTTTTATCAATATGTAGTAAATCCATAGTAAGAAGAGATGTAGTCACGATAATCTTTTGGAAAACATGGCTGTACACAAGTTAGAACCAAACTCAAGTGTTAGGCAAGAGGAACATTTTTCGAGCAAAGATTTTCCATGGAACAAAAATCTTAGCTATATTGTCAATAGTAAGATCAAATACTAACCACATATATCACTATAATGTTGTACTTGAAAAATTTCTTTGTATGTTTGTTGCTTTTGTAAAACTATAATGTTTGTAAAGGCTAAAAATGAACTTGCAGGAATAAATCTAATTTGGACACTACTAATTGTCTATCCCTCATGCTTCTACAATAGAAGAAAGAAAGGAGAATCAACACTATGCTTTCCAAGTCTTGAGAAGATACTTAATGGAGCTAGAAGCCTGTCACCACAACTTATCAAGAAAGTCACTAAAATTTTTCCAAGAGCTCAGACCTTTTCCGCTTATGGTTAGTTTACAGTTTTCTTTAATAATAGGAAAGGGAGATGACAGAATCATTGAAAACTCTCCCATTTAGTGATTTCTATTAACCTTTATGTCATGTTAATTTCTTTCATGTAGTTACATTCATTTACCTATTTCATATTACTTCCTAAAGAGACTAATTCTACTTCTTTTTCTAAACTCTTGTTTGTTATTATTTTAAAAAAGGTATGACAGAGGCTTGTTCCTCAATGACTTTAACTCTTCCCATGATCCAATCATTCGACAAGGCAGTTTTACCAAAATACAAGATTATTCCATGGATCCAGTCGATTAGAACAATTTTCAGGATCATCAAATAGAAGTTTTTGTGAGAAAGCTTGCTCCTCATGCGGAAATATAGATAGAACATAGTGATGAATGTCTTGAAACTAATAACTTATACAATGTGGGGACTATAATGACAAGAGGCTCACATGTGATACTGAAGTATTGGGGCTAAAATGATTCAACCATAGTAGCATTGAGTGAAAATGGATGGCTTAATACAAGGGATCTTGGATGGATTGATGAAGAGTGCAAATTAAGGCTTCTTGGACAATCTAAAGACATGATTAAAAGTGATGGAGAAAATTTTTATCCTTCCAAGGTTAGTGTTTCTCTTCTATAAGAAAATTCAATATTAATTTTTTTAATGTGAAATTTTACTTCACTATTATAATTGTGTATATGCAATATAAACTAGTTGAGAACTTGATGATTGTCCATTTGACCCTCAATTGAACCATCAAGATTCGTGACAAAAGAGAATAGTAAAAGCATTGACACATTAGAAGAGCCATAGAAAAAATAACCTATCTAAAGATGATATGTAATCAATGTGATATAGGAAAAATGGCAAAAAAATACTCACCATTTCCTAGTGTAGACCTCTGACTCTATCATCAATCACCCTGTACCCAACCCATATATTAAAGAGAGTATTGTTGGGACTGCACATATCAAAATTTCTCCATGATGAACCACAACCTAGATGGCACAAAACCTTTTTTTCACAAACACCTCAAAACAAGGTTCAAATGTCAACCAAGGTTGGTAATATAACTAAAAATTAGCAGCTTAAATAATGTTTCCTAAGTAGTTGAATACAAATGATTATGTGAAAGTGCTATTTAAATACTTTCTTGTAAAAGTATCTATCTTGAAGTTTGCCTGTACATCATGTACAGATATACAAATGTAAAAAATAAATAGATTGCATTGTCAAAATAATTGTCAAAGGTTCCTTTTGATTGTAAGATGTTTAAGATAAATAGCTGCACAGTGATAAGAAACTAGCTCCATAATTATAAATGTGTTGCAGCTTGCAAAACATATTATTGTAATTAACCAATAAAAATCTGATCACCTTCTTCGGAATTACCATCCAAACCAGTTAGTTTTTTTACAATTAAATCTCCCTGATAAAGTATGAAATCTCTCCCACAAAAGCTTCCCTAAAAACTCTTATTAGAAGACATAGATCACACAACATGCACCACCAATTCATCCAATCCTAGTTCAGGATTACCTCCATCAGGCTTGGAAAGAGCCTTGTATACATCAACACAAAGCATTTGTTTTCATTTAGAATACTGAAGAACTTCTTATAAGAGCCAGAAGGCTTTACACACACATACTTTGCTACCTCAGTTTGAAGCCATATAACAAGAGACCCATTTTCATATCTTGTTATGGACCATGTTTCCACAACCCCAAACCCCTCACAATGAACCCCTTTTGATTTATCCAATAAACCTTTCTTTGGAAAAATTAATCCAGAAATATAAAGATCCATACCATACACCATTTCTATTGGTTGAGAGGCACCCTGAGAATCATGGATTCTAAAATCTATCAAGAATCATTGTGGTTGCATTTCTTCTTGGTGTTGTTCATTCACTATTAAACTAATGGCAAGCTCCTCCTCTTCCATCATTGTTTCCTCCTTGGGTTCAATGATCAAATCTTCTGCATTTAGATGAAGTGTCTTTTCCTTGTAATTCATCACAGTGACTACTTGTTTGGGGTGTTTTCTAGCTATTTAAGGTTCACCCTCATCTTGAACCTTGACCACATCAGCTTGGTTTTTACCAACTTTCTTTTTGGGTCTCTTTTGGCCCATATCCTCTGCAGTATTAGAATCCTTGCCTGATGCCAAGTATTTCATACAATCCTTCTAGCTATAAAATTTCTCCCCTGCTCTCACATGAAGGGCTTATGTATTAAGGGAAAAATGTATGAAAACTTTGTTTAGGCAAATCCAGTACTTGAGTTAAATAATGAAGTGTGTCTTATATTATTCAAAACTTGCTAAAGAATACATTATCTGAAAACATCAGACCCAAGATTCCTCTCCCACCCAGAGACATATTATTGTGTATGTGTTCAAGTATCTCATTGGGCCAACTTATGTTACTTTTCTAAGGCCCCTATGAGTGCTCCTTTCCATTAAAAAAGAATAAAATTCAAGAACCTAGCTCCTTTTCCATCCATTGTCTGCTTGCAAACAAAGAGTTTTTCACTACTAGAAGTAGAACTCAGTCACACCAAAAAACCAAGGTCTGATTAATCTGACTCCATGGTTTCTCCAAGAAGCCATGGCCTTCTCATAAGGAACTCCTCACATTATGTTCAATAGAGAGATCAATTCAAAAATCCAAGTGACTTGGCACTATTCCGTAGAACAGCAATGTCAAAGCAACTTCAATAAATCACTCAACCTTGTTAGGAAACTAGTTTGAATTTCTTTCCCCATCATTTTCCATAGCATAGCTAATCAACAACATGCGTGCTTAGATAATGGAAAATACTCAAGTTGTAGTCTCCCTATGTGTGCTCCCACGAAGCACTCAATCATTTCCCATCCACAGGTTTCAATACCCTCATTAGATCATCCATGTTCAAGATAATAATTGTGAAAGACTATAATGCACAATAATTAATAAATATTGTACATATTATGGAAAAACTTAATAAATTTCTTGTGCTACTCTTTGTTTGAAGGAATTACATCTGGGGTTTATATCCACTTTATAAGTTATCATCATACAAAGGACTTAAATTGGATCCTCCATGGCATGGATCACAAGGCACATTCCAATTAACCAAGAAGATTATGCCTACGATATTTTCATGTCCCATGAGAAAGAAGACAATGGAAACTGCAGGCAGAACAATTAAATAGAAATCACCCTCAAAAAAGAAATCATTGAGTTCCAAAGGAAGCTTAAAGATCAATATAGTTTAGCATTACCAAATGAACTTCAAGGATAAAATCTCAAAAGAAAATACTCAAACTAGACCTTGTGTATAGCAAGAAAAGAAAATTATATTAATGTCCACAAGGGACTAGAGATAGAAAAAGTTTTTAAAAAGTTGTAGGAAGATGAAAATAAAGCACCATGCCCCTAACAAATAGAAGTTAAGGATGAATAGAGCCCCTATGTGCATTTGAAATTGAGGAATAATACTAGCTAGAATGAAAAAAGCTACCATGCCTAAGAGATTAGGCTGAGGAATGCGGTCATAATGTGAAGCTACCCTTTGGTCTTGAGTTCATCTCATAAGTAGTAGATTCATATCATTTGAATGAGACCAGTAATGCCAATGAGATTAGGCTGAGGAATCTTAGTAATTTGAAGCTACTCTTTGATCTAGGGACACATGTCATCGGAATGGGGTCAAATAATGCTTGGCTGAGGAATCTTGGTTCTAATGCTGTGCTACTACAAGTGGCACCTAGCTTATAAAAAAGAAGTTTCTAACAATTACTTCAGTTATATTTTGATGAAAATTAGATGATTTAACTAACAAGAAAAATTGACTAGAATGAAGTTTCAAATTTTTGAGGAATAAAGGTGCCAAATTCATGATCATGTAGTAGCACCATAAGCATCAATCAAAATTTGAACTTAGAGAACATCCTAAGAACAAGAGGACATCTCAACAGGTGGCTAACTGAAAGGCTTCAAAAAAAGGCAAGGAATGCTAACACAGCTAAGAAAGCAAATGAACCAAACAATATTTCTAGTATGAATAAACAAAGCCTTCAATCTGCACAAATTCAAACAAATTATCACATCCAATCCCAAAGTCGAACAACTGAAACACTACTTCCAAATGATACCTGCAAATTTAACCTCTGAGAACAAAAGAAGGAAAAAATGCACCAGAAAATATAATCTATGTTGAAAATGTTCAATGAAAGAAATGAGCACTTTCAAAACACGTCCACAAATTCAGAGGCATCAAACACCAACTTTAGAATGCAACCTCAAAATTCAAAACAATAAAACATAAAATTTAATCCCCTAAAAAATAGACACCACATAAAATTTTGAGTGGGATTTCAAGATGGATGTTGGTGCAGAGGATATGATCAAAGCTTATAAAGAAATAAAATATCTATTAGAATTTTTGGACTTCCTTGAGAACATAGCCATTCAACTAATGAATATGTTTGGTTCATGTAACTTTGAAGCTTTTGAGATGAGTTTGGAAGCTAACAAGCACATGAGATGGTTAGAAAAGAAAATTGAGTAGCATGGAGGAGGAGATGCTCAATGGACTACAACAAGTCAACACCTTTTTTATTTCCTCAAGGAAGAGAAAGAAGAATTAGAGAAGGAGATGAAAAACTCAAAGTGTAAAATTGGAGATAATGTTTCCTATGTGACACTTTCAGGATTCGTTCTCGTATTCATTTGGTCGTTCATCTTGATACTGGAAATGTGGAAATGCATAGATGAAACGCAAGAGCCTCCAAATGAGTTGCAAGAGCTTGTGAATGAATCACAAGAGCTTGTGAATGAATCACAGGAGCCTGTGATTGAATCGCTAACCAGTGTAGATGGATATGTGGTTGAAAATCTTGCAATGTGTCTTGGGTATGTGGTCAGATGCCTTGGAGTCCTACTTCTAATTTGCATGATCATAATTATTATAATGATACTATACTTACTATTATTTGTCCCAATTGCAATAACAACTATGTTCCTCTGGAAAGATGAAAAAGAAAAGCATGGATACTATAAGAAACATGCACTAAACAAGAGCTAACATTTTATCTACATCCCTATCTTAGATTCTTACATCTTTGAATTTGAAAATGATAATAATTCTAAGGATAGTAACATTGTAATCATTGGCTTGGGAAATGAAATGATCGGTTGCTTCAGAGAGCTTATTTAGGGTTGTGTTCAGCAATTACCAGATTTGCTAATAAAACACTCCAACAAGTGGGCAAGAGAATTCTAGGAAGACAAGATAAGAAAGGCTTTGGAGATAGCAGAAAAGCTCATAGCATTGATGGAGATGATAGTAGTAGGGGATATCAATGTCAACCAAGCAAATAAAAAAAGAGAAAATGAAAGAGTAGAGAATGAAATTCAAATCGACTTGACAGATTGAAAGTAAAAGGTCATGCCATCTGCCTCATTTTCAAATTATCTATCACGTACTCTAAATTCAACATCAGACCTTGTAAATCATTACATATAAGCCATTTGCTAAATGAATATTTTCTATTTTAGGTTTTTCATTGTTTTGTTTGAATTGATAAGACAACAAAGTTAAGTAGGTTTTATTGATTTTAAAAGTAAAAATTAAAGATACGCAAGAATTTTGCAAACTATCTTCAATAGAGAATGATCAGTCAGCCAATAAATAATCAACATGTCCTAAACACTGACTACCCACCCACACAAAATAAGAAATATATACATAATAGCTCTAAGAATCAATTGCCTTTTGGTTTTATAATAGCCTTGTTTTTGCTATTCAAATTGCAGAGTTTATCATCAAGGACTAAAACAATAAAACGGAAAAATAATTTTGGGCTATCTACTATCAAATCCCAGATTTTGCAGTAGAATGTAATTTTTTCATATCCTTGTTTAACTACACTTAACAGAAATCCCATAGGTTTTCAATTAATAGATGATCTTGAGTTCAAAATATCAATTTTGATCTAAGTTCTACCCATTCTTCTTTTTTATGATGGATGGAACTCAAGACGGTGTGCTTGAATATGGAATGTTGAAAATGAAATCTGCTAATTTTATCCTTTTCACATTTTGACTGAGCTAAGATTAGGAAACTTGAATATGTGGGTGTAGCATTTAAGTAGAGTTGTTCCCAAGCTTTTACTTGTTTTGATGCATGGTATGTAGACTTGGTCCCAAGAACTAGTAATGGATTCCACCCTGATGCAGGAGCATCAAGGCCAAGGATGAGGACACAAGAAGGCACTAAAGGAAACAAGATGTGAACATGACCATGATAGGTCATTGGTTGTAATGAGACCATGAAATGGTCCTTCAAATATCTTTTATGATCATTATGTAAGCCTAAATAGCATTATGGGAATTAGAATGTACCTAGGGTCATTTATGATGTTTCAAGGGCAAATGGAATCCTAGAAAGTATTAGGATGGTTAAATGTGGTCAAAAGGTCATGATTAGCATATGGAAAGCAAATAAGTCCAATGTACTTAGCAAAATATGTCAATTGTCAAAGTGTTAACAATAGGCCACAATAAGGGAATCAAGGAGTTAAGAAGGATTCATTGGGAACATTGCACTATTTGAGAGTCATTAAGTCTTATTAAGGAGTATTGAGTCATTTAGGAATTGTGTTAAAAGGTCTTTAGTCTTTGACTATCCAAGGTTATGGTGCAGAACTATTATTAAAAGTTATTAAAAGTTAATCAAAACTGTCACCCAGATAGTTAGGAGAAGTTGGTTGGTTCCTTAGGGGATTAGGCAGTTTAAAGGTGCCAAAGGAGTCTATAAAAGTATGATGTAAATGAGTTTCAAGGACATGTATCGAGGATTTAAGAAAGCTTTGGGAAAAAAACAATAAAAAGACAATATTTCTCTGCCACTATAGTGACATTATATTTTAATTGTCTTTTGATTTGAACAAGTTTTGTTTCATTACAAGTTTTCCTTTCGAACATACAAATATTTTAGAAGGTTTTTCAAAGTTCTTTCCATTTGAACAGGTCCTTTGTAAAAGATTTTGCACAGCAATTTAGTGACTGTCACTGTCATGTGACAGAGAGTTAATTTTTTGAGATTATTTAAAGTTTCACCTCTCCCACTACTGTAATGGAGATGTAACTCATGGGAGATGCTATCAATATGTTAAATGTATCTATATAATGATGTTTTGTATAGAGATATGCAATGAGATTGGAGAAGAAGTTCTCTAGTAGAAGACATAGTGTTGTTTGGGAACAGTACATGTTGGGCCAGTCAAGGTTTGGAGGTTCCATCCACATGAGGGCTGAATTGTATTGCATGGAAGGTCATGTTAGGGCTATGTGAAGGTGTTGGATCCATTGGAAGGATCAGGAAGTGTTTGGAAAGGTGAGTTTGAAAAAAACCTAGGCATAGGCACCTAGGAAGGAGGATTTGTTGGTTGAGCATGAAAACCTTGGTGGAATCTCCTTTAAATGTGAAAATACATTGTTTTGGGTTAGGATAAAACTCTTTTTGAGGTCAAATGGTTTGGGGAATGAGATATGTTAGTAGTTGATTTGTAATAGGAGGACTAATAGTGGCTAATTATGGAGCAGCAGTGTTGGTTTGGGCATTTGGTCCAAAGGAATAGTATGAATCTTTGAGATAGTTGTGTAGCTTGGAAAAAGGTATCTAGAAATGGTCTTAGCTTTCAAAGTGTTTTGGGAAAAGTAGAAGAAAGGTGTGAAGAACTTATTAGGCAGGGCTAATTGGGAAATAGGCCTAGTGAAGGGCTAGAAGTGAGTTTTTGTACCAGTTGATGAGATGGGAGTTTAGAAACCTTGGAAATAGGTGAGTTGAATTTGTTTGAAGTGTGAGGGGGTGGAGAAAATACCTAGTTGAATTGAAATCAAGATTGGAGCCTATTGAGGCATTGAGGGCATTTGGTAGATTGGTGAACAAGATTGTTTAGATGAATCCAGTGGATGGATTGAGGGACAGAGGTTATGTTTATAAGATGTAGAGCCTATGGTGGCACAAAAAAATGATGTGTACTCTGATATGGTTTGAAGTTGACTGGATCAAGAAGAATGATCCTATGAAGAAGCTTGATTGTGTTGTGAGAACACTAGGAAAGTCCCTCTTATTGTGAAAAACTTAAAGTCCACCTAGGTCTCTGCATCACACCCCTTCCAATCACCATTTTTAGCTTCTCTTATTTGTCATTGGGAAGTCACCAAATAAAATGAATAATAGTGCTTAACATATGTTTTAAGCATCTTGCCTCAGCTTTCAAGATGTAGAACTGTGAAAAGTCTATTAAAACATGAAATTTCAATCACTATGGTACATAATTTGCATCCAAATGTAAATTATGTGTTACTACTAGATTTGGACATCACTGATCTATAAAAGATTATATATTAAATCTTTCCTCTAACCTGTTTAGGTAAAGCACTTTTCATATAATTGTACATCTCTTTTCTTAGCCACATTCTCATCAATTTCCTAACTTTAAACAAAACCATATACAAACAATAAGCTATGGAAGACATATTATTGTGCCATTTTAATTGTATGGACCTTCATTGTCCTTGTTTTATTGTTACTTTACCTTGGGCAAGTAACAACAATAATAATTCCTTGTTTTCTTGTCTTTTGTCTTTTTGTCTTCCTGGCTTTTGGCTTTTTAATAGGTTTTTTGTAGTCTGTTTTAGTTTGTTTATTTTCTGGCCTTTCTGTGGGCCTTTGTTTTGGGCAGGGCCTTTGGGTCTTTTTTTAGCTATTGGACCTCTATTTTGGCTTGGCTTCTTTGGCTTATTATCAGCCTTGTTTATGTAAAACTTATGGGTTTTAGGATCCCTTAAAACCTGTTTTTCTTATCAAAAATAACAATAATAATTCATAATTTAATAGAAAGAAAGAAATTGTATTAATGTTTATGAATGACCAACAGATAAATAGAAGTCTACTCAAAAGTACAGCCAACAATGATAGCAAAAAGATGAGTGCCTAAAGTACCTCCGACTATGTTGGGAACTATAAGAAACAGATATATCAATTTCAAATGCTATCATTATAGAGAACCAATATGGATATTTTTTGTCATTAAATCCATACTTTATAGTAGATCTTATTTTCATCAAATAAAATGCAAAAGAACATTTGTCTTTTTAAAACAATATATTACCAGAGATTACTTGTAATCCATTATTCTAACAACTGGAGGGTCTTCGTCGTGGGATAAAATCACCTACATAGTATATAAACACTAGGTTATCATACAAGTGAATGTATGAAGTATTATTTACTATACAAAACATTTAACACTGTCACTATATTGAATTTTGACATATATAATAGGAAGCATGTGAAGCAGCTTCATTTACAACGTACAGTTGATCTCCCATGGAAAGCAATAACCAGACACTCCAAGTTGAACTTACTATTACATAATTGAACAAATCTATCTAATCTCTAAAGATTGTTTAAAAAATTAAAGATGAGAAAAAATTACAATGAGTATGGCTATTGAAAACTTGAACAAGATATAGGTATCAAGTATTTTTTCAGGTCCAAGAGAAACATTCAGCCACTCATTATGCCTTCCTGTTAGTTACAATAAATTTTAGAACCCTTAATAAATCCTTGACGTCCTCGATATATATCATGGATAGTGAATATTTGGGGCTTATTTATTGTAACTTTCAATGTCGTGGGTTTACAATTTGTGATAATTAAGTGATAGATCCACTAATAGGGTGAAAACAAAACCCACATATCAACAGAGCATTGCAGAAGAACTCCAAGATAATTAGTCCAAGAATAATTAGTAATAGCAATAGATGATTTTATTTACTAATTATAATGAGAAAAAGAAAGAGATTAGGGTTACTGTAGTCCCTGATGAGCTAAGGAAGGACCGAATTCATCACATCCCAGTGGCTGGTGAAATCCCATCTTCGCTAGTGGCAGTGTTCTTGCATCCTCTGTCTCCAACTCTAACCACAATAATTTCAGTCAGAAATCCATTCTCCATAAAACTCATAAGGCTCTCGATGAACCTCAAACTCCTTTGGATGATAGATTTTTTGATATCCATAACCTTGTGATTCCATACTGTCAAGATGAGAAATAGATCATAAATGCTTTGCACAAAAGTCACCACTTTGAAATCTAAAATCCATATATCCATCTGCAAGTGTGAAAAAGAACTCATTTCCATTCATCATGATTTGAAAATTAATGGCCTTCATTCACATGCTAAGAGCCCCAAAATATAGTCGATCACATTCACCAATTCTTCTGCTTGTGCAGCTCTCGCGTGCTCCATGTTAAGAAGCTTATTTTTCTCTGAGAGGAGTCAGCTCATATCATACACTCGAATAAGGTCTTGACAAGCCGACCCCCCAAAAGCATAATCAAAAGAGAGATTTTGGCGTGAGAAAATTTGAACTGAATAACATCCAATCTGAAACCTTTTCTTTTCATGTTAAGTTCATGTTGGTCAAAATTTTGACCAACACGGGCTTAGATTTAAGAAAAATAAAATGTTTCCTTCTATAATCCAACCAAAATTTACCTTTTTAATTGATGGTCGAAAATTGAGGTCAAATGTAGTAGTGTGAGCTAGTTATTTTATATGAGTTGACCATCAAACATAACAAGTGTTGAGTAACACAGATTGGACATAGTTGTTTATAATTGCACAAACACCTATGTAAACCATTTTTTGAGCTAACATAGAAGAATCTCAAAGGATATTAAAGATAAGAATGAATCTTTTGCATTACCTATGCAATCATCATGCAACCAATAAGAAAAGTGCATGTATTGAGTAGAAAATGAAGAATGAATATGGATCGTGGATTCATGCCTAACCCTAAGTCTTTGAAATCCTTAAAAGGAGGATGAAACCCCATTGTATGTAGGAATGAGAGAAATGTATGGGTAAACTATAGTGAAATCCAAAGGAAAGTGTAAAAAGACTTAAAATAATAGAGCAGCATTGTAGCATCCAATTGATGAAGAACAAAGTATCAGAATATCAAAGAGTGACATATCAGATCAAGGAAGGATTAGGTCAGTCAAAGTAGAACAAGCCTTTGGGATCAGAAATTGAAGATTGCAAAGCTATCAGGTCATAGACTTTCTAATACTCTCTAGCAATTGTATTAGATAATGGAAATCATATGGACTTAGGTTGGCCGAGCAGCCATTTGTAAATCTTTTAACAGGGTGGCACTCCAAGTAAATGTACAAAAGTCCTTTAACCAGGCCTACTTTTAGTAGGGTACTAAAATCCTTTAACCAAGTCCCTTTTGACAGAGTGTAAAAATCTTTAACAGGATAGGCCTTTCACAAGGCAGACCATTGGAAGTGGTCAAACATTGTAACCTTGAATAGTTACACATTGTTGTAGTGGTATTTTGTGGGTGTCATCCGCACCCCAATTTTACCTTCTCATTTTGGAGGGTTTCTGGGTTACCAAATTTGTGTGTTGTCTATTTTTGTGCATGTCTTTACTTTCAAGTTCATTAGATAGATTGGATGCATGTTAATGGTTTAAAAGGGTTAAAGTTAGTTACTTTTGATTCACTGCCCCCCACCCCACACCCCCCCCCCCCCCGCCCTCAGAAGTAAATCTTCCCACTTGTTAATTCCAACAATTGGTATTAGAGCCAAGTTCTCACAAGAAGGAGCCTTACAACTTGGAGAAAAGATCTGGAAATGGAAGTCTAAAAACTTGGGAAGATCATAAAGAATCAAGCAATCAACATACAACTTGCTTTACATGCTTTGGAAGAAGCTAGAGGAGAACTGAGAAAATCCTTAAAAAGAAGAAAAAAGATTACCATAGTTGATAATGACACATAGACAAGGAGATTGACACCTCAAATCTATTTTCAAATGGAGATTCCAAAGAGTTTGATGCAACAAGAGAACGTAACCACGGTCATCACTACAATTGGGACTATAACACTAGGTATAGTTGTCATTACTATTAGGAATATGGCCACATTCTTGAAAATTACATAAGGACACATTTCAAAGGGAACTACAGTAGATGGTTGAGTCAAACCACATGTCTTAGTTGCTTGAAGACTATTCATATCAATAGGAATTTCCCAACAAAGTCAAAGGCACCCAAGTCAAAAGTTAACAAAGGAAAAGAGAAGGTAGATGTTGAACTCATTAGAGGACAAATGAACAAGACATGGAAGAAGAAACATGAAGTTAGCACATCAAATGAAGGGATCACTTCACCTAATAGGTCAAGTGGTCACACTTCATCTAACTAAGCAAAAGAAGGCATAAGGGACTGATTTATAGAGCTTTATCATAAATCAATTCCTAAATAAGATAGTACTGAAAAAGAAGAGATCAGCATGATTAGAGATGCAAAGTTGAAATTCAAAGTTTTCACTAGTATTGCCGAGTCATCCTTAGATGCTAAGTGAATGGTAGTATATACCAAGCTTCTAGTAGCAACTGAGTGATTGGTCACAACCAAGTTGTCAATGGAAGCTGAGTAAAGAGGAAATCTATTTGGATTCAAGTGATGGAAAGTCAATGGAAGCCGAGTTACGTTGAAATTCTTAAGGAGCCAAGCGTACAACTATATATGCACTAAGAATTTAATGCTATGTTTTGAAGAGTATAAGGTCAATTTTATGATCATTTATTGTCATTTAAACATAGAACAACAATGAGAAGAGCATAGAAGTGATTGAAGAATAGCAATTTAAGCTTTTGCATGGATTTTGACAAAGATCAAGCACCATTTTCATTGATCTAAGGTATTCCTCAAGGGTTGAGTTGTAGAGTTATATAGTTTAATATCTTTTGAAACCCTAAATTTTCAATATGGCTTCCAATTCTAAAAACCCTAACGAAAAGGAAGGTTTCAAGGTTTGATTAGTTAGCAACGAGGTTAAACAACTAGATTTTAGGCCAATTTCAGAAGTTGCGTATAAAAATAACCCTATTGGCTAACGAACTCTAGTTGATGCTTGCATAGAATACATCTATTTGGGATATACTAGCTTTTCTTTTCCAAAGTATGCAAAGTGAGAATTTTATCTTATAAAATCAGCCAAAAGAACATATTAATCTTAGGGGTAAGGCCAAGCAACCAAGCCTTAGTTCAAGGATGTTTCTCTTTCAAACTCCAAAGATAATTATACCCTAATGCCACCGAGTAGCTACCATTAGAATTATCTTTCGATATTAATTTATCCCTCTTATTGTTCAAGATCATTATATTCAACATCACCATTATCAGCTTGAGATCATTCGAGATGAGAGATAGATCTTTCCATCCCTAATCTATTCTATAGTCTCTAACTTTCAAACCAAATTGCCTTATACAAATATTTGCCCCTTTGTCATAAATATGATTGTTAATGAGAGGACCCTAAAACAACTAGTTATCATGCCAGAAGAGGATGTCTTCACCATTTCCCACTTTCCACTTGGTCTTAGAATTAGCCAGGTCTCTTGCCTTAGAATACCATTTCAAATGACTGAACCATTTAGGATGTCAAGATTATTGAGAAAAAACCTTAGAGAAGTCCTTCTAATGTACTTTTCAATAAAATGTCTTTCCATTCCCCCACACTATTGAGAATTCACCAGATCTACTTAGCTAGAAGAGCCTTATTTGGATGTCTTAGTTTCCTAATTCCAAGGCCTCCATAACTCTTGGGAAGGAAAAAATTATCCCAAGCCACAAGATGTTATCTTTTTTGTTCCTCAAGACCAAACCATAGAAAATCTCTCTAGATCTTTTCAATTTTATCAACATATTTGGCCAGTATCCCAAAGAGACGCAGGGCATACATTAGAGGATTCTAAAGAGTGGATTTTAGCAAAAGACATTTTCCAGCTTGGCCCAGATTGGTACCTTTCCAACCTACCAACTTCTTACTGAACCTATCAAGAATCCCATTCCAGAAAGAATCTGGCAGTTTAGTTCCCAATGAGAGACCAAGGTAGCTAGTTGGAAGGTTGCCAACCCCACACCCAAGAATCCTAGCAATCTTCATTTGTCTTTCAATAGGAGTATTAATAAAGAAAACTAAGATTTTTGCCCAATTAATGAGCTGGCATAAACCCCTAACATACACATTCAGTAATTTCTTCATCTCTTGAGCCTCCTAAACTGAAGCTTCCCCTCCCATGATAGTATCACCCAAAAACTATTGATGGGTAAAAGACACATGTCTAGGAGAAGGCTTGATACCTCTTAATATCCCATCCTATCTTTTTCTATGAATCAACCTACCAATAAACTCTTCCATGATAATGAACAAGATAGGAGATAGGGGATCCTGCTGCCTTAAATCTCTCAAAGGTTTGATGAAATCAGAAGGAGCCCCATTAATCACTATGGCAAGCAAAGAAGTTGAAATAATTTGAGAAATGAGTTTACACACCTCATGATCAAAACCAAAAGCCTAGAGAACAAAACCAAGGAAAGTCCAGTCAACCCAGTCATAGGCTTTTGAGAGATCCAACTTGAGAAGAAGTCCTTCTCTTTTACCTACTTCCAGTGAATGAATGACTTCATGAACCATCATGATAGAGTCCAAGATCTATCTTCTAGGGACAAAACTCATCTGCTACTAACAAATGATCAAAGAGAGAAAATTAAGGATTCTAGATGTCAACACCTTTGAAATGATCTTGTAGAATGAATTACAAAGACTAATGGGCCTAAATTTATCCATTGAATCTACTCCTGGGACTTTAGGAATGAGAACCAAAAATGTAGAGTTAAGTTCTTTAAAAAGACTCATGGCCCCAAAAAATTCCTACACCACCTTGACAACATTCTCCATAACCACCTTCTAATATACCTAATAGAAGAACATAGGAAAACCATCCAACCCTAGGGCTTTATCTGTTGGAAGAGAGAACAAAGCTTGTTTTACTTCCTGAGCAGTAGGAATCAATCACAACATTTTATCGTGGAGAAGTTGAATTAACCAAGGGATAGATGAAATAATTTCATTCTAACCCACCACAAATAACATGGGATCCCAAGAATGAAGAGAAAAGAAAAAAGAAACAACTTCAATAGAAATTTCAATGTCTTGTGTCAAAATAGCTTGGCCCTTGTTAATTCCTATGATCCTATTATTTTATCTATGCTTAAGAGTGGAAAGGTGGAAAAATCTAGTGTTTTGATTGCCCTCTTTAAGCTAGTTAATTCTGGATCTTTCTTTCTAGAAGATCTCTTCTCTACTAATAATATTATTCAAATTAGTAAGAATTGACATCTCTATATTCTTGTTTTGATCATTATATCCATCCTACTAAATAATATCTTGAATACTACTAAGCTTATCAAGCATCTCCTCTTTTTCATAAAAAAAAATGACCAAAATTGATCTTGTTCTAGAATTTAATATAACATTTAATGTTACTCCGTTTCTTGGAAACCCTGAACATTGTAGTCCCTTCCACCTCAATATTCCACTTGGAGGAGATCATGTCCAAAAGGTTTGGATGAGAAATCCACATCTTTTCAAACTGAAAAGGATACTTCCTCCTTGCCTCAATCAAAACAATCGAGAGGGAAATGGAGGAGTGATTAGACCCAACTCTAGGGAGAAGGAAAATCTTACAAGAGAAAGAGTTCAATGAGTCTGGAGAGATGAGAGCTCTATTCAAGTGAACCTGGATGAATTCACTCCCTATTCACCTATTGGACCAAGTATAAACCCCACCTGAGAGATCAACATCTAAGAGAGCCTAAATATTTATGAAATATGAAAGATCCAACTTGCTATCCAAATCTGGGGCCAGACCCACTAATTTTTCCTCATCACTAAGGGGGGTATTGAAATCTCCCATTATAATACCTTTGCTACTATTACTATTTTTAATAATAGAGCAAAGCTTAGTCCAATAATCCTTCCTCTCCCTCTTAGAGTTAGGGGCATACACATTCAAAAGAAACAATGAATCATTGTTATTCATATGGAACACTTTACATAACAAAATATTACCTTCATTGTATATAGAAATGAATTTAAAATGTTTATTGTTAAAGAGAGTAAGTAGGCCTCCCAACACACCCTTAGAATTAGTGGCCTCACCAACCATGGTGTTGCTAAAGGATATCTTACCTAGAAGCTCCTTCTTCATTTTCGTTTCTTGGATCAACATAAAATCAGGTCTTTGATCTCTAATCATATTCCTAATTGCCTCCTATTTATGGGCCCCACTTAGCCCCCTTATATTCTAGGATATTATCTTCATTTCCTTTTACCGGAGCACTCCAATATGTTTCTTTGGCTCCCATCTGCCAAATTCCTTCTAGTCTCCTCTTGCATGACTTTACTTGATGTCTTTCTACCTGCTGACTTTGGTTTAACTCCCACATCCTCTCTTACATGACTTTTGGTCATTGCTAGTGACACAAGGGAAGGATCCCTATTATTCTTCTTTTTATCCTTTATCTCACTCCCCTTTTTTTCATCAAGTCATTCCACTATTCTTGAAATCTTTCTAGGGGAAGAAAATCTGACCATATCTAGAATCCTCTCTTCCAAATGACAAGAAGAAAAATGATCCTTCATAGGAGATGAAGGAACGTCCATGGTTCCCTGATTCCCTTGAGTTTCCCTCACAACATCCATGGATCCTTGATGCCCTTTAGTTTCCCTAACAACCTCCACTTCATCATTCATTCTTTTCTCCTCCCCCTTCTCCACTAGAGAGGAGATCCTACTGATTTCCTATAGGGGTATCACACACTAAACCCTTTCCTCTTGAGATGATGATTTAATAATCTCCTTATTTAGCCCTATATCTCCCCTTGCTGACTCACCACCTTAATAACCTAGAGAACAACCTACTCTAAGACCACCAATTCCTTTGCTGGGATAGCCACCTCTATGATCTGAGAATTGGGTATTGCCTTGGATCCCTTCTGGTTTGGTTTGTTCACTTCTTTAATAGGAATTTTCATAATCACCTCCTGATTTACAGGAAAATCCTTGATTTCCTTCTTTTTCCAAATCTTTTTCTCCTTTCTAGATTTAGAAGATGTTATTTTCTTGCTCTTTTTTGCTTTAGCCTTAGGGTATTGATTAGCTTTATGACCCAATTTTGAACAATGAAAGCATGCAAAAGGTACACTTTCATAATCTAGCTTCTAGACATGCATTCCAAGTTTAGAATGCAAGCACACAACCTTTGGCATATTATCCCCCTTCCAAACACCGATATAGATATGAGCATACATGAGTCTTCTTCTAGATGCAATTACCAGATCTATGGAAAGAAGCTCACTAAAGAAATTTTTCACTCCCACAAACACATCCTCATTCCAAAACTCCAAAGGAAACTTTGGAAGTCTAACCCATACTAGAGCTTGCACAAAAAATGAGTCATTCAAATCTAGCTTTGAAAACCACTTCTGGATTACCAAAGTCAAGCAACCTATAACCTAGGGTCCTTCACACAAACTTCTTGATTGATTTTCCTTATTTTTATCTCTTTTAGTTTTTGTTTAAGTTGTTAATGGTTCTACTTATGTAAGGTGTTACAACATGTAAAAATGTTTTCACAATCTTTTGACTTGATGTTAATTTTTTGTCAATGCTTCAGGTGCTATCCCACTTTGCACAATAAAAAATATTACAAAGTATTAAATCCAATTCTAACACAACCTCTTCAAGAGTCTACTAAATATAAATAGTAAGAAAGTCCATTACAACTACTTATAATGTTTCTAAGACATTTTTAGAGATTATTAGATATATTGAATAGTCAAAAATTCAAATAATAGTATATGATAATAAGTGTAAGAAGAAATAATTTTAATTATAAAATATAATTTAAAATTCTAATTATAATAATTTTTATTTTGTAATATAAATTTGTATTTTTCAATTCTATTATATTCCTACTATTTTATAACAAAATATATTTCACTTTTATTTATAAAGAAGGATATTGTGAACTACATATATTTAAATACCCTTTCTCATATAATAAATAAATAAATTGTTATTTATATTTTGGAATAGTTAAAAAGATTATTACCGTTCCAAAGATATTATTGTTTTAATCTTATCATCTTTTTTCTCAAATTTCATTCTATTTTTTATCAACAAAATAAAATTTAAAATTTACTCATTGCCACCCATAAAAATTTGAAATGAACTTGTACATCTACAAATAATGAAAATAATTTTCTACTAATATCAACAATTATTGCACAATTATTGCTATCTACGGAAGAAAACTACATTTCTCTTTGCTTTACCCAAACTTATTAAATATGAAAATTATTTTTTAGAAACTATAAACATTATAGATCACCTAAAACTACTTTGTAATTCTTAAAACATAATGATTACTGATGCAACTATTTATAAGGTCAACCATTAGACAACCTTATTAAAAAATAAATTATAATATAGAACTATGAACCATACATGCCACTACAAATGACTGCTGTCCACTTATGTCTAATTTTTAAATTATTCAAATATTTTTTATTTAATGAAATAAAATAAAAAATTCTAAATTAGAAACTATTAAAAAAGAGAAAATATTTAGAGAAATTTTTTTCCTTTTGTAGAGAAATAAATTGTTATATTTAGTTCTCTACAATAGCGAAAAGAGACAGGCAAGCCAATCTGTTTGGCTGCATTCAATAAGACATTCGATGGAACAAAACTGAAAAATTGTATTCTATGCCGGCTGATTCTATCCTGGTTCCATGATAAGTAAGCAGAGATAATCTTCATACCAATGGGTATCTGGAGTTGCTATAATTATAAATGTTTAGAAAATGTCTTGCTCGTTTTCTCTCTTTTATGTTGTGTGGACTCTCATATTTCTCTCAGAAAGTTATCCATTCATTAGAGTGTATTTCCGTTAAAATGGAACGGGTTGTTGGGATGTAAACTTCTTTTTTCTTTTATTTAAGGTAAAACAATGTGTGCAAGTAACAAGTAACAAGAAGGATGATATAGTCTCCTTATTTGATGATATTTTATCTATAATACATAGAACTACCAATAATTATTAATGTATTTAGACTATAGACGTAATATCGTTAATAAATAATCAAAATATCAAATTTTATCCATTCAAATTTCATAGAAAAAATTTAATTAGGGCAGAGGCTCATGCTCAAATCTGTAAATGACTGAAAATTTGTGAAACTCAATTCATATAAGGAAATTAGAATTTGTATTATATTAAATCAAATCCTAAAAATTTGTAGCCCAATTTTTTATAACAATTTTCAGTTTACTTTTCACGGATTGCTATTTCTGTTCAAACGATTAAACAAAAGAAATTTTGAGGTGAGTGTACATTTGTCATGCCCGATTTTGTATTAAGCGTGAAATTGTATGTTCATGGGTGTTTTATATGCATCATTATTTTATGGTTCATTTAAATTGCTTATTAGTACTTGTCCGTAGGCACTGCATCACTTTTTGGAATTATTATATTAACTAGTGATTAAATTGAAGTATGTAGACCAATTAAAATATACCAACTTGTTAATTTTTTTACTTACTTTATATTTTCTAAAGTTAAATGCAATATTTTTAAGTGTGTAATTTCTCTAAACAATTTATTTATCATCTGATTGGATAAACTTGTTTGACTCTTATATATCGAATCTTTGTAAAAAAAAATTCAGGAGTTTTTTCAACTATGTGGCATAATTTTAGGCACTTAACAATTAAATGAAATGTTCAACTAAAAAGAATTAGAAATCTCAAAATCCTTTACATTCCCATGAAATTTTATTATTTTATTTTTTAGTTTTAAATTTGATGAACATTAATCTTCATCTTATCCTTAGATTAATTTTTCTTTTTAAATAAATTAGCTATAAGAATATATCTATCTAAAAAGATAATGCAATATTTAATTATTAATGATTTTTAAACATATTTTATTTATATATTATTTTTGATTTTTTGTTTAAATTTATTTATGTAAAAATTAATCTTATGAAATAAAAAAATTAATTTTTTATGTCTCTTATTATTCAAAAATAAAAATTCTAAACATAGAAGATATAATAAGAAAAATATTATACGAGTGAATCTAAAAAAATGATGATGTATTGGTTTAGACCTACAACAAAATTAAAATTAAAATTCAAGTAAAGTGCATGTGATATGGAAAATTGATTATATCAAAATTTATGTGGCCTCACATTAGTAAAGTTTAAAGTAAAATATCCAACATGCTTGTAATAACCTATTTAAATAATTTTAATCATTTTTCATAAGCAATAAACTTTAATTGATTTTTTATTATTTTAATTTGATCAAGCCTATTTAAATAATTTTAATCATTTTTCATAAGTAGATAAACTTTAATTGATTTTTTATTATTTTAATTTGATTTTTTCATTTGTTGTATGTATATAATGCTTTGAGGGTTGGGTTGGTTCTTATCTTTCCATTTGAATTGTCTTCATTATTTATTTATTTTCCTTTTTTTAGTGTTTTGTAAGGTTGGGGCTATTTCTAATATCTTGCAAAGTAAAATATTCAACATTCTTGTAATGACCTATTTAAATAATTTTAAAATATTACAATATTATTTTTATCACTATTAGCACTACAAAATTACAACAGCAAGTGCTTAATCTTTTATATTGCACATGATTTATGATTTGTTAGATGTTAATTAGATACATATAAAACGTTCTTATAGGCAATCATTATGGAATTAGAAGCCATCTGCAATGACATAAACATAACACTATTGCCAGATACAATTTTCATTCCATAGAGAAATATGCAATTATTTTTTCGGATTATTATTACTTTCTCAATTGAATTATGTAATATTTATTTTGCATCATTTATTATTTTTCAATATTTAATGATCACTTGTTTTTATTATTTATTTACATTTCTTCAAACTCCTTTGTGTTTAATTAAATCACCACTTCTTTCTGTTTATTTACATTTCTACAAACTCCATTGTTTCTATTAAATCAAAGAGCATTACTCTCTAGTCTAATGGTTAGCCAAATAAGTCTTTAAAATCAACCAACCTTGCTAATTGAATTGCAAAAAATAGAAAAAATGCCTAACATAATGAAGAAGGAAATTATAAGAAGTTTGAAAGAGATTTTACATCCACATCTTGGAGTGGAGATGGATTATCAATAGCCTTGTTTGCTAGAAAATCAGCAATAGTATTACCTTCCCTCAAACAATGTTTGATTTCAAAAGTTTTAAAATATGTCAAGTGTTGTAAAACCAAATCTAGTCTCCACATAAATTTCAAAGAGGAATTCTTTCTAGAAGAGATAATGTTATAGACCACCATGGGTTCCCCTTAAATAATGATGTTTATGTTCATGGAAATGGCAAGAGAAAGACCAAGGAGAAGCACTTCAATCTTCACAACATTATTGTAATCGAAGGGTAACAACCTTTAAAAAGCTCTAAGGATGAACCTGCCAAAATTTCTCAAAACAACCCCACCTCGAGAAATGTCCAAATTTCCCCTAAAGACACCATCATAATTCAATTTAACAAAACTAGAAGGGGGAGCTAACCAAGAAGTAGAGAACAGGGAGGAGGAAGATGAAGAAAAGATTGACAATCATGAGGTGGAAGAGATTGAAGAAAAGGTCAGTTATCATAAATGAAAAAATTCCACTTAGTAAAACATTTATTAGTCTTAAGAAGCTTCATATGATATGAAAACATGACTTACAAAATGGACTTCTCTATTTTGTCAATCACCTCCTTCAATGAAGAAGGTTTTTCTTTAAACACTCTTTGATTTCTTTCAAGCTAGATATTCCAAATGACTATTGAAGGACTCACCTTCCAAAGAGATGCCAATGTAGAGATTTATATAGTAAAGGCCAAGCCTTAAAGTGATCACAAAGATTAGAACAAATAGTTGTTGACCAACCCAACCTATGAACAAGCCAATACCAACATTCAAGAGCAAAGGGACAATGAAGGAATAAGTGATCAGAAATTTCCATAAAATAACCACACAAAGTACAAGGAAAAACAACAATGTTCCCCACTCTATCAAGTCTAGCACTAGTGAGGACCCTATATTCTTGGATGGCCAACCAGGAAAAGACACCAACCATAGGAAGACAAGAAGAAACCCATGATAATTTAACAAGCCAAAAGTCTTAAGATTGATAGAGAAAGATTGAGTCATAATAAAATTTAACTGAGTATTGACCAAAAGGAGATCCAAGCCAAATAATGTAATCCTTAATAGGAGAGAAAAGAATATCCCTAGAACTAGGTTCATGTTGGAGTTCAACAACTAGACCTGAAATGTTATTTAAATTGGAAAGATCCTTGCAAGTTGCAAGACCATCTTGAATATAAGGATAATGAGTAACACTGTCACCCCAAGCTCGTTTAAGATGTGCATCTAAAGGGTGCCAAAGTATGAGAAAAGGGAATACACAAATTCCAATAGTCCTCCAAAAAATGGGCTTTTGAGCCATCATGTAGTAGGCCAGAAAGGGAGGGGAGAGTAAGGTCACGACAAGATACCACGAAATTCAAAATGGTAGAACCCTAACGTAAAACTAACATTGTAAAAAAAAAATTCCTTGCCATTAGAATCGAGGTATTTTGATCTCACACCTTTTCCCCATTTGGATTTTGGATTTTGATATAGTTTCCAAATCATTTTTTTTCCAAAGTTGTTGTTTTTTTTTTTTGCAACAGAAGATCCCTATAACCAGCTCCATGTATAGACTTAGGAGTGTAGACAACAAGGAGGGAAATTTTTGTTTTTTGAGAAACGTTATGAGCCAAAAGAATATCCCTTAATATGGATTGAATTTTTTCAATATAATCCTTAGACATATTTAAAATAGACATCAAAAAAATGGGAATGACATTCAATATTGATTTAATCTTATGTAACTTACTAGATAAGGTTAGCCACTTTTTCTTCCATGAAAGGATTCATTGAGAAATAGAAGAAATAATCTTATCCCAAAAAAGATGTTTTTAAGAACTAGAATAGAATGAGACTCCAAAGTAAGGACAAGGGAACTCGCCTAAAGAAAATCCCCAAAAATTAAGAAGTCTACATTGAACTAAAGGGGTAAAATTTAAGAACTAGAATAGAATGAGACTCCAAAGTAAGGACAAGGGAACTTGCCAAAAGAAAATTCTCAAAAATTAAGAAGTCTACGTTGAAGTAAAGGGGTAAAATTTAAGAAAAATATTTTCAATCTTATAGGGTTTACACATTGGCCAGATGCTATAAAGCACTAATCTATGACATGTTTGATAGAACAGGCTTCCATCATGGTATCTTCACCAAACAAAAGTGT
Source organism: Cupressus sempervirens (assembly GCA_028749045.1). Lineage (NCBI taxonomy): Eukaryota > Viridiplantae > Streptophyta > Pinopsida > Cupressales > Cupressaceae > Cupressus > Cupressus sempervirens. Next base: position 427,229,941 of record CM053786.1, read on the forward strand.
GTCATTAGCAAAGTGATTATGACTATAAGATTCATTACAATCATTGAAGGAGATACCTTTCTGTTGCTCTGGTATTTATCATACCCAAATTTCAAAAAAAAAAAATTGAATCAAAATGTGCATGAGGACATAAAAACTCAATCTTTAAAGTGTTCAAAGACTTGTCCAATTCTTGGTAGTCTCATTATTTCAAATCCTCTGGCTAATCACCAGCTCCGTCCTGCACTTCAAATTTTTGAATTATGTTTCCTAAGTCTCAAATTATCAATGGTTAATGAAAGACACCAGAATAAGTATTTTCAACCAAATCATTAACCATTAATCTTTTAAAAAGTTAAGGTTCAGGGGTCAAAACAAATTTTCAAACCATTAACCTTAACCATTAACCTATAAAAAGATTAAGATTTGGGGTCCAAAACATATGTTTTAGTTTGAAATCTTAACCTCTCCATCAAAAAGAAGTTAGGTTAAGGTTAAGATTCAAGATGAAATCATGTATTTTAAAGGTGATTATCAATCTCTGTGATCAAATTAATAAAAGATGAGAATTGAAAGGTGAATCATAACAAATCAGCTCAACCTTGAATTTGGTGCTCGATCTAGTGTATATCTATAACACAGTTTTGAAATCTGGAAGGATATGAGTGAATATCAAGCTTCAATCTCCATCCTACATTATGGCATAACCTGATGATTTAAATTCACTACATGAGGAGGGAAAGATTCAGAGTGGTTGGTGAGAAGAGTTCAGAGTTTTCGGCACATTGATCTGACACGAAAAGAGAAGGAACAAAAATTGTTTGACTAAATTTTTATTGAACAGCCCAATCATAAACAAGGCATGAGAATAAGAATGGAAAAGGAAATATGTGTATGCAATGCAAGAATCATGGACAGGGTTTGATAACTATTTGGTAAAATACGTAGATCGACACAATCATAGTCAAGGTACATTGTCACTGTGCGCAAAAAGTCAACCAAGGAGATAATGGTCACCTCTAATCCGCATAAGGGAGGTATTTCAATGCCACTATGATAAAGTAAATATCATGCAACACCACCTCAAACTTCTCTGCCATTCTTGTTGGCGGTAGTTAGTAATTTCTGTCATTAAAAATAGACAACCAACCCAACTCAGTCGTCCACAGTCAACACTCCAGCCCACAACTCAGCCGTCTATCCACCGCCCATAATGAATTACATAGCAGACACTCTGTCGTTCCAGCCGCCCATGTTTTTAATATATGTAATATTATATTTAATATAGTGTAACATGTGTAAAATATTTGTGTGTAGAGAGTTCTCATACCCTCTATAAATAGAGGCCTTATGTAATGCATTTGAGTAAGGTAGTAAGGCAATAAAATCAGTGTTATTTTTGTGTATTTGTCTTTCTCTTGGCCTTCAAATTGGTATCAGAGCATGAAGAGTTGGGCCTAGGAGCAAAAGAATTATGTGTTGATATATATAACTATTGTAGCAGTGAATGGAGCTTCTAATGTTCTCTTGATTACAGATCATTATCAGCTTCTACAGTTGGAGACTAGTGGCTGCCAAGATTGAGAGAAGAAAAGATCCCAGTTTAATGTTTGAAGAAGGTATGAGCTGATTTCTTGGAGTGAAGTCTAATGTTAAAAAAAAAAATTGTTAAAAGGGGAAAATAAGCATTATAATTTTGTTTGTTTAAGCTATATGTCATTGGCTTAGACTTGTTTGGTGGATTTTCTTTGTAAAGCAAAGTTTAAAATTGTAAGGTGCAGTTGTAACTGTGTATTAATATGGCTTCAGGAAGTAGTATAGCTCAACCACAAATTCCAATATTTTTTGGTAAAAATTATGAATTTTGGGCTATAAAAATGAAGACACTATTTTGTTCTCAAGGCATATGGGATCTTATTGAAAAGGGTTTTATTGAACCACAAGATGAGTCTACATTAACACAAGATGAAAAGGATAAATTACAAGATAACAGGAAAAAGGATGCTAAAGCGTTATTTCTAATTCAACAATCTTTAGATGAATCAATTTTTCCTAAGGTTTGTGCTGCTAAAAAGTCTAAAATTGCATGGGATATTTTAGAAACATCATATCAAGGGACATCAAAAGTTAAGATTGCTAAATTGCAAACTTTAAGGCATGATTTTGAAAATTTGTGTATGAAAGATTCAGACTCAGTAGATCAATTTCTAAATCAAGTAATGAATGTGGTTAATCAAATTAGATCATATGGTGATGATTTGACAGATCAAAAAGTTGTTGAAAAGATACTTCGTTGTTTGCCTAGAAAATTTGATGCCATTGTTGTTGCCATTGAAGAATCTAAAGATTTGACAATACTATCTATTGATGAATTGATGGGCTCACTTTTATCTCATGAATCAAGAATGAACAAAAATAACAATTCTTCTTTGGAGAATGTATTTAGATCGCAGGTATCTTTTGGCAGAGGAAGAGGAAGATCAAACTACAGAGGAAGAGGAAGAGGTAGAAGCATAGATGGACATGGAAGTCCAAATCAAGAAGAGAGAACAAATCAATCCATTCAGAGTTCTAATAGAGGACATGGCAGAAGTTCATTCCAACACCCATCATCAAGGTTTGATAAATCTCGAATTCAGTGTCATTATTGTAAGAGATTTGGTCTTATTGCAAGTGAATGTAGAAAGAAACAAGAGGATATTGAAAAGAATGGTGCTAATTACTTAGATGTATCTGATAACAATTCAGGAAGTTTATTTATAACTTGTAATGTTGCTCAAGAAAGCTCTAGTGATATATGGTTCCTAGATAGTGGATGTAGTAACCATATGACTGGAAATAAAGATTTGTTTGCTAGCTTGGATGATTCTGTAAAATCTGAAGTAAAGCTAGGAAATGATAGTAAAGTCTCTGTAATGGGAAAAAGGTGTTATAAATGTCTTGACAAAAATGGAGGAAAAAGATATATTCCTGATGTGTATTTTGTGCCTGGATTAAAACACAATCTCATGAGTGTTGGTCAACTAGTACAAAAGGGTTACAAAGTTTTTTTTGATAATGATGTTTGCACAATCTTGGATAGAAATCCTAGTGGCAGGTTAATTGCAAGGGTCAACATGACACAAAATCGAATGTTCCCCCTTCAGATTCATTGCATTCAAGGAGGAAGAGAAGTTAGTTTCAAGACAGTATACTCAGATCAGTCATGGCTATGGCATTTGAGGTATGGTCATCTTCATTTTGATGCTTTAAGCTTATTACAAAAGAAGAATATGGTGAAAGGATTGCCTCAAATATTGAAACCACCAAGTTCATGTGAAAGTTGTATTTTGGCAAAACAACATAGAGAAAGCTTCCCAGTAGGAGGTTCATATAGAGCAAGAGCACCATTGGAATTAGTTCACACTGATATATGTGGACCTATGCAAACTCCATCTTTAGGAGGAAGTATATATTTCCTAACATTTATTGATGATTTTAGTAGGAAGATTTGGATATACTTTCTCAAACAAAAAAGTGAAGCTTTTGAAAAGTTCAAGGATTTCAAAAATTTGGTTGAAAAACAAAGTGATCACTACATCAAGGTATTGCGATATGATAGAGGTGGTGAATTCAGTTCTAATGATTTTCTAGAATTTTGTAGATTTCATGGAATTAAGAAGCAGTTTACCACAAGGTACACACCACAACAAAATGGTGTAGCAGAAAGGAAGAATAGAACCATAATGGAAATGGCAAGGAGTATGTTGAAGGCCAAAAATCTATCCAATGAGTTTTGGGCAGAAGTAGTAGCATGTGTTGTATACATTTTGAACAGGAATCCTACAAAGAGTGTTAAGAACACAATTCCACAAGAAGCATGGAATGGTAAGAAACATACAGTATCCCATTTTAGAGTTTTTGGCTATGTTGCTTATTCATTAGTTCCATCTGAATTGAGAAAGAAATTGGATGATAAAAGTGAAAAATGCATCTTTATTGGCTATAGTGAAGAATCAAAGGCTTATAGATTGTATAATCCTGTTTCAAAGAAATTGATCATTAGCAGGGATGTTAAATTTGAAGAAGAAGATTCATGGCATGAAAATGATAACAAACAAGTCACAAGAGGAGCACCAATATTACAAGGTGATGATGAATTAAAGGAACATGGGACTCAATCAACACCCAACACTCCAGCAAGGAACTTTGTGCAAGGTGCCTCACCTCCAAGTTCAAATGTAAGTGATAAATCTGATTCAGCATTCTCAACAACAGGTTACAAAGGTAAGAAGACAAGAAGCTTAAAAGAAATATATGATCAAGACGAAGAGAATGTAGATATTTACTCAAATTTTGCTTTATTTTCTTGTGATCCATTGTATTTTGATGAAGCAATTAAAGAAGATAAATGGATCAAGGCAATGGATGAAGAAATTGACTCTATTGAAAGAAATAACACATGGGAATTAATGGATTTACCTAAAGGAAAAGAATGTATAGGAGTCAAATGGGTTTACAAAACTAAATTTGATGAAAAAGGTGAAATTGTTAAGCACAAGGCAAGACTAGTTGCTAAAGGTTTTTCACAACAATATGGAGTTGATTATAATGAAACATTTGCTCCAGTTGCTAGACTTGACACAATTCGAACTATTTTAGCAATAGCAGCACAAAATGATTGGAAAGTGTATCAAATGGATGTAAAATCAGATTTTTTGAATGGTTTTCTTGATGAAGAGGTATATATTAAACAACCACCTAGTTATGAGGTTAGTGGGCATGAAAACAAAGTATATAAACTAAACAAGGCACTTTGTGGTTTGAAACAAGCTCCTAGGGTTTGGTATAAAAGGATTGATTCATACATGATAAGTAATCAATTCAATAGAAGTAACAATGAGCCCACGTTATATGTTCAGACTAATAAGGAAGGTCAGATTTTGATTGTATGCTTGTATGTTGATGACTTAATATTCACTGGAAATCTATCAGTAGACATGTTCAAGTCAGAAATGATGAAAGAATTTAAAATGACAGATTTGGGGTTGATGAGATATTTCTTAGGTATTGAAGTTATTCAATGTGGCAAAGGTATCTTCATTTATCAATCCAAGTATATAAAGGATGTTTTAAAGAGATTTAAAATGATGAATTCCAATCCAGTGTCAACTCCAGTTGCAATAGGAACAAAACTTAGCAAGGAAGAAAAGGGCTCAAATGTTGATCCAACTATGTTTAAAAGACTTGTTGGAAGTTTAATGTATATGACAGCTACAAGGCTAGACATCATGTATAGTTTCAGTTTAATCTCAAGGTTCATGGAATCACCACAAAATTCTCATTGGCAAGTTGGAAAAAGGATATTGAGATATATTGCAGGAACAATGGGATATGGAATTCTATATTCCAAAGCTAACAATTTTGGTTTGATTGGTTATACTGACAATGATTTTGCAGGTAGCATTGATGACAAGAAGAGCACTTCTGGATATATCTTTCACCTTGGATCAGGAGTTGTATCATGGGCATCAAAGAAGCAACCTATAGTGACAATCTCATCAGCTGAAGCCAAATATGTAGCTGCCACTTCCACAGCATGTCAAGCAGTATGGATGCGTCAAATTTTGCTTGATCTTCACCATCATCAGGAGGAACCAACACCAATTCTTTGTGATAACAAATCAACAATAGCATTATCTAAAAATCATGTATTTCATAAGAGGAGCAAACATATTGATACAAGGTACCACTTCATCAGAGAATTGGTCAACAATGGAGAAATCTACCTTGAGTTCTGCAAATCTGAAGATCAATTGGAAGATATATTCACTAAGCCATTACCAAAGAATAACTTTGAATATCTGCGAGAGAAATTGGGTATTACTAATGCAAAATTTGTAAATGACAAAAATTAAGGGGGATTGTTGGCAGTAGTTAGTAATTTCTGTCATTAAAAACAGACAACCAACCCAACTCAGCCGTCCACAGTCAACACTCCAGCCCACAACTCAGCCGTCTATCCACCGCCCATAATGAATTACATAGCAGACATTCTGCCGTTCCAACCGCCCATGTTTTTAATATATGTAATATTATATTTAATATAGTGTAACATGTGTAAAATATGTTGTGTGTAGAGAGTTCTCATACCCTCTATAAATAGAGGCCTTATGTAATGCATTTGTGTAAGGCAGTAAGGCAATAAAATCAGTGTTATTTTTGTGTATTTGTCTTTCTCTTTGCCTTCAATTCTCACCAAGAATCCATGGGTACAAATGGATAAGATATACGCGTGGTGACACAAAGGAGCACCAATTGTGTCGCTAAATGCCTTAGAGAGATATCATCTTGAGGAAACTTTTGGAATGATTGCAGAGCCAAATTGTGACATTTTTTTTGATGAAACATATCATGAAGAATAAGGTTTGCGATGATTTGTAGAAGAAATACACAAAATGCTTCACGCATCATGCATCATTCAAACATACAGATAAAAATTTGGGAATTCGTCGTGACATGCATCGGCAGTATATACAAGCACATGAACCATTTGATAGAATACCTTAGAAAGGACAAAGTTTAGGCACGACATGTGAACTATTTGGGAATTTCATCATCCATCCCGCAAGTCCCAATGGAAATCAGAGGTATTTGCAAGATCATAGACAGTTACACCGAATTTGGAAACATATATTGCAGTATAACTATTTGACTGAATGCCTCTTGGTTATACCACAGTCAAAACATAGTGATAACGAAGCCTGTGAACCATCTGATTAAAATCCGCTTGCGGATGATGACAAAAAAAATTACCTCTATCATTTCATGTAATGTCACATCTACAGGTCCCTCCTCGCTCTATTAGGAGTTTATTCAGTAGATATCCTCATGAAAATTGGTCACTAAAGTGAGCCTCAAAGCACTCATGATTTCCTTTCGGCCCGAATGTGGATGAAGTCAATAAAGTCAAGTTATTAATATTATGATGATGGATTGTCTACATAATGACGATGTTGGAAAAGAGACTCATGGCACATCGGACCATTGACGGATCAATAAGGTCAAGAAATTCATTGGAAGGGTTCAAAGTCCTCAAAAGCTAACATCAAATCCACATATTACCATGGCCAAGCCGACAGTATTAGGTGATTTTCAATTTTGAAACCTTCTTCAAATGGAAGTGTGAAATATAGGTGGACATGCCATAATAAAAACATGGGAGATGATGTGTGTGGCATGATTAGCATTATACCATGAAACCAAGATGAAGCTGTAACAGCATCAAAGACATCTGACTTGTTTGATCGAATGCATTGAAGGCCATACTATCACTGTTTGATAGAATGACTTAGACATGCATAAATTTTATCAAGAATTCCTCTTGGGAGTTTCTAATGATGTAAGAGTTTAATTAATGGTCGTGCAAAGAAGATAGTGCCATACTTTCTTGGGTTCCAAGTGTTGGGAAAATGCCAACTATTTCTTCTAAAAATGTTTTCAATTTTGCAGATTTGAGAGCATAATCCCAATTGAATTGGAAAGTTTGTGATCTTACATAGTGGGTATTTATCTCAGTAAAGAAGAGGGATCCTCTTGTACATGCCATTTTGATAAGGCCAATACCTTATCATTAATGTGATGTAATGGTTTTAATTCTCTATCTCTGTAATCAGTGACTTGTGTCATTCTAGGGTTAATTTTGTAGAGGTTAATTAACCCCTCCAAAACACGTAATTGAGACAGAGTTACTAACCACAGAAGGGTAGTTCTTAACCTCCATGTCTATATAAGAAGTCATTTTTGGCTTTGTAGGGGACTTTTTAGACTTTAGAAAAAGGGAACATTGTGCTAAAATTTTGATCAAAAGATAATATTTGGAAAGTGTGTACAAATTTTCTCTTTGTAATAAAGAATTCCTCTCAAGTTCATGGCACAAGAAAATAAAGGAACATGCAATTTGAGTTCTCTTCTTCCGAATCTAAATTGTTAGAAATGTTGATTCTCTTTGCAGTGAGCATTCTCATAATATTGTGCAGATGTTTATGAATATTTCAATCAGCATTGTTCTAGTAATAGTTCTCAAGCATAGAACTTGATTGTTGTTATTAGCAATTTTAAGTTAGTCCAGGAAAGTTTTGAAGTCACATGGTGCATTCGTCATCAATAGCTCTCTATTTATCTTTAAACTTTGATTTTACTTTTATTTGAAAAATTCAAAATTATATCATATGAGGGAGCTACCCTTCTAAATGTAGAGGAAGGTTGCATATCAAGGGCCTATCCAACTATTGTGAACAGTTTGCCACATACACTCTATTGGGCCATCTTTACAGTGACAAATTTGTTCACCAACACTTTCCAAGCCCCCAGTTGTCTAGCATGACATATAGATCTATGAAGTTCCTCTTCCTTTAAAATGAACAGGAAGGGAGAGAGTTGACTTAAAAATAAGGAGATGATATACAATCATCTATCCATTTCACCCAATTGTTGTGAAAACCAAACCTAGCAAGGACCATGAGACAAAATCCCAATCAACACGATCATAAGTTTTCATCATATCTAGCTCAACGATCATAGTAGATTATCTTTCTAATCAGATGGAATGTAAGATTTCATGAGAGAAAATGGCCTCCTCTGGAGTTTTTGTACTAGATACAAAGCTCCCTTTCTCTTCACAAATAATTTTAAGGAGTATCTTAGCCAGCCAGGCAGAAATAGCTTTGGTGAAAATTTTGTATAATGAGTTACAAAGGGAGATATCATGAATATCTACAAAAGTTTGGGGGTTATTAAGTTTTGGAATAAGGACAATCCAAGTATGATTAAGCTCTTTTAGTATAGTTTTATGAGTTCTCGCCTCTTCTAATGCAAGCAAAATATCACTACCCATGAAATCCAAACATTTTTGAAAGAAAAGCATGGTGAACCCATATGGTCCTCGAGCCTTTTCTAGAGCCATGGGAAAAACAATTTCTCTAAGCTTAGCTAATGTAAAGGGACCCATAAGCATTGAATTATCAACTTTTGAAATAGAGTTATAGATAGCATCTAAAATAGATTGTTAACAATGAACATCCTATTTTCTTAACAAATTTGAGAAAAAGGAAATACCTTCAAAAAAAATATCATCTTCATCTTCTAGATTTCCATTAGAAGATTCAAAATAAACAATTTAATTTCTAAGACATCTAACCTTTGTTGAAATATGAAAAAAACTTCGAGTTGCTATTCCCATCTATAAGCGAAGTTTCATGAAATTTTTGTTTCTAATAAATTTCTTCTCTCAAAATTTCTTCTTCTAGATTATGTCTAAGGTCCTTTTCTAGAAGATAAGTTTGAGTGTCCACTCCATTCTAAATAATAAAATCAATTATGATTGTCATCTAGTTTTGTCATGAAAAATATTCTTAAAAGAATTGATGTTTCAATCTTTGACCTTTATTTTAAACAACTATAATTTCTTGACTAATCTAAATATTCATGTTCCTTCGATGTAGGGAGAAGAAACCATCCAATTCTTAAGAAGAGGAAATAATTTCTAATCTTGGAACTACATTGGTTCAATCTCAAATGTTCCTTTATAAAGAGACAACAATTCTTATAATTGCAACAAACTAGGAAAGTGATCAGACCCAGAAATTGGTTAAATAATAGAAACACAATCAATTCCATATTAGAGCCATAAATCTAAAATATTACATCACCTTAGAAGACGGAAGAATTCTACCACATTTCTCCTCATTACTAAGAATAATATTAAAGTCTCCCCCTAAGATCATCAACTCCCCCTAGAGTGTGTATATCAAATCACCAAGAGGAGTCCATAACTTCTTTTTCTCAACAATAGAAATAGGACCATGAATGCTAAATAACCAAAAGGACAGTTTATTAGAGAAGCTCTCAACCAAGGAGAGCTTCCAATATTTTTCTGAACTAATTTGTTCTAAAGAAACCTTAAATGGATCCCATAAGACTACGAATCCCCCTAAAGCACCATCAGAGGGGGAGGTCCAGGAATTTCCCAACTTCGATTAAGAAAAAACTCATAGAAAATCTTTAGACAACTTGGTTTCTTGGAATAGAGCAATATTAAATTTAGAATTAAAGAACTCTCACAACTTTAGAGGGAAAGTCTCAGCTCCCCTCCTTTCTTGAACATTAGTTGATTGGACTCCTCCATCATACTCAGGTTGGAAGCTTCTTTTAGCTTTGGTAGCCCTCGTTGTCGCAGGACTAGACAACCAAAAAAATTATTTTCCAATCGATAGTAAATTAAGAGGGTAATTTTGGTTCAATCCCAACATTAATCTCATCCCTCGTCTTAGATTCACTTGAGGATTTCCCCCTAAGATGAGGGAATAATTGTATTTATAGATTTTTTTCGAGGGAAAATCAGATTGTAGATGAGGGTAAGAATGGAAACCTGAGATAACAAAATAGAGTCGATTAAAATTGAAAACAAAATTATCCATTTCAAACTAATTTGAGGATAAACTAAAATATTTTATCAATAAGTTTTCATTCAACTTTAAACTAGACTAATGGATGTAGAAGAGTTTTCTAAGTAAAGATAGAATTAACTAATGAAGTAAAAAAGAACTAACTAATCAGTAAAAAAAATTCAAAATTGTATTCAGAAAATGGATTATTACCTATTGTTTAAATCTATTTTTAAGTGAAATGCTACCTAGGGGTAGCTACCATTATATCCCATTAAAGAGAGAATAATACATACCAATCTACCATTATATCCCATAAAAGAGAGAATGATACATATCGAGAACAAATAATGTGTGTCAGGATCCTTACAGCCTCCACAACCTCTTGGACACACCCCATTTGTACAAATAAGAACAAACTATCATTGACCTTCAGGATGGTCTCATAGGTTTCGAGAATTTTCTTTGTAATAGCATTCCTCAATACATTGATAGTATCCACCTCGGAAAAAATTTGTTACAATTTTCTCAATAGAGAAGGCATCTATTACAAGACCTATTTCAAATAAGATGTAGTGTGATTTTTTATTTATGAAATTGTTGTTTAGATTTTAAATTATTAATAGAATTTAATCTGAAAGATTAAATAATTATGTTTGAATTATTTTAAAATGAATATTCTTTTATTTGACTTGGACATTTTATTAATAGATTTCCTAAAATATTTTTGATATTAGGGTTGAGGTCATGCTCTATATTAGAATCAAACTATAGTTGTGATTATTCTTAATAAGGGTTATAGTTATGATTATGCTTATAGTTATTTAAAATATTTATATCTACAGTTGCTTTAGTAATTCTTAACACAATTACAACTCATCTTTTCTAACATTACAAAATCCCAAAATGCTTATTTATGTAATAAAAATAAGGTAAGTAAAATATCTCTCAGAAAAATTAATGAATTTTTCTAATAAATTATATGTTTCATAATTTGTGAAGATTTTTTTTGTATGATTATGCATAGAAAAGTTTTTAAAATAGTTTATATAATTATATCTATCTTTATAATAAAATAAAAGTTTGTATACATCAAGTAAAAAGATATATAATTAAATTATTAGATTCATTTAATAGTAAACTATATCCAATCTTACTCCTTATATAATAATATTTTAATAGAGTTTATCTAGATAGATAGATAGATAGATAGATAGATAGATAGATAGGAGTAATATATGATGAGAGGAGAGAGTAGACAAAGTGAGAGATGGTATCTAGTGGGAAGAGATGGTGAGAAGGAGATGGTGTAAATATGAAGGGAACACATAGGAGGGAGTAAGAGAAAAGAGAGAGGGGGAGGGGCATGATGTAGAGAAAGCTATCAACAAAGGAAAAAAATGGTGAGAGTGAGGAGAACTAGAGAAAGAGAGAAGGGGAAGTAGGGAGATTAGGAAAGGATAGAAGAGGAAGGAAAACATAGATTATATATATCATGACAAAGGAAATAATTAAGGTCTAGGAGATAGGGTGGAGGATGGATGAGATAGAGTGAAAGTAAATAATTAGGAGGAGAGAGTGACAAAGAAGGAGAGGGTGAAACAGAAGAGGTGGTGATAGATAGTAATTTGTTGAAAGAGATGGTTGGTTGGGAAGAGATATATGAGAAAGTTAAGGGGAGTGATGTGGTAGAGAGTGAGAGGGATTATGGGGAAACACATGAGCTAAGGAGAAATGGGATGACTAGGCCATAAAACACACACACACACACACACACACACACACACACACACACACACACACACACACAGAGAGAGAGAGGATATGATGGAGAAGGTGAGAGGGGATTGGACATGGATAGAGAGAGTGAGAAATATGGAGAGGATGGGATAGGATGGAGAGAGAGGGGGAGTCTTAGGGATAATTGTGTGTGTGTGTGTGTGAGAGAGAGAGAGAGAGGGGATATGATGGAGAAGGTGAGAGGGGATTGAACATGGATAGAGAGAGTGAGAAATATGGAGAGGATGGGATAGGATGGAGAGAGAGGGGGGGCTTAGGGATAATTGAGAGAGAGAGAGAGAGAGAGAGAGAGAGAGAGAGAGAGAATGGTTAGGAGTTAGTTAAATAATGCAAGAGTTTAGGAGTTAGCAATAGAGATATATTAGGATTTATTTAGTTAGTGAGTGAGTTTGTGTATATTTGTTTGAGAGAGAGATAATTAAAAATATGTTAGCATTCATATTCACCTATTGGTTAAGTAGTTGGAAAGTAATGAGTAACTATTTTAGACTACTCTTAACTCAAATTGATGGAAAATAAAATTTTGATCACATAAGATTTGATTTATCTACATCACCTTGTAGAGATCTTCAATATCTTTCCAATTCATTTTAAATTGATTCAATCAGACTCTGTGCATGAAAGTTATTCGCTTTGCAGTAAAGCCCACTTTTAGATCTTTAAATCTTGATCAGATTTTGAAGAAGTAAATGTTAAATAGACTCAATCAAACTTTGTACATAAAATTTATTCAAAATGTGATTAGGTTTAATAACCTAATCGAGTTTAAAATACTCTTTTTCATTTTCATAACCTGAATGGGTTATTTGAATCCTAGAAATTGATTGGGTTATGGCTTGGTGATAGCATAGTAAAATGACCCAAAGGCTTTGTTGACTATTTTTCCTCCATTCTTTTCTTTTTCCTTTACACATATTTTCATCTACTAAGATGAATTCTCATATTTTCCTTCATCAGGTTTGTTAATGGTGAAGTGGGCATCTCTAAAACTGCTACCATAATATTATACATCTTCTTAGCTTTCTAATCATATAAGTTTTTCTATTTTTGGAAAATATTAACAATGCAAACTTTAATTACTTTTACCAATGACTTGACATTCCTCATAGATATATGTCTACCATTGTTTTTGTGATAACTTTTGGTATGCTTAACCAAATTCAAAATAGATTATATATTATTATTTTACTCTTGAATCTATGCACTTTTAAAAAATTGGTTTCCATCTTCGATTATTTTGATGCAAGTTATGCTCAACACATGAACAAGTACAAAAATTTAAGGATGTAGTTAGCTCGATAATTCATTAAAAAAAAAACTCATCAAAAAATTACAAAAAAGGTAGACAAATTATAGATATGAGTCTTAACTATCTTCCTACCAAAGGGATATGCAAAATACTAAATATAACTATGTCTTTTGTGCTACACACGAAAACAACTATGTTATGTTTTCCAAAAAAATCATGAACTATTTTCTATGTGTGTAGGTTTTGACCCACCTAATCTTATACATTTTGTAAAAAATCTTGTATTTTAGAAAAGTAGATTGATAGCACTAATTTTTTTTTAGTTTACACATATTATCATTTTGAGTGGATGAACCTCAAATGTCACATCCAAGTTCAGATTTACCTAATTTCATAAAAAAGGTGTCCATTTATACCCCCCATTTTGTACAACATCTTGGTGCACTTACCCTAATATGAAGAATCACATATGTGCTCTCCTTAAAATAATTTGTAGCACAGAGCTACGAACTATCACCCAAATTTGTCCTATACAATGTAAAAGCATTTATTAAATAGGCATTTTTATTCCTCTTGAGAAGTTTTTAGACATCAAACCCTAACCCTTGAGACCAATTAACTCTAAAATTACATATAGATTTATCTTGATATACATTTGACATTTATTTTGGAAACTTTGGTAAGCCCAACTTCACAAGGCCTTAAATTTTAAACCATTGTTTTAATTGGCTATTATATCCACTTTTCAAAATCTACAACATCTAATCTACAGTGCCCATTTTGTGCAAACTCCATTTGACCCATTTTGGAGCCTATCCAGGGCCTCTAAGTTCTCTATAGTGAGTCTAAATTTTTTATTCCAAATTATTGACCAAAACTCCACAATAAATCCATGAATACTCATGATATCATACTAAGCTTCAAGTGGTACGTTGATATGTCCAAGATGAACATCCACCTCTAAAATTAGAACATTCTAAACTTGTATGATTTAGTCATTAAGTAGAAAGCCTTCATAGATGATACATGAGGATCTACACTAAAAATTAAAGTGTTTAAAAATCTCTCAAAAGTAGTGTTAGATTGAAGAATGCATCAAAATGAACCTAATGCAACTTGAACGAGCTCAAAAGGAGTCGATTTGCTCAAGTTAAGGCTAGTAAAAATTTTAGACAAACTTCATACCAAGGCCATCCAAAATGTGAAAGTATAATCATCTCAAAAGTGGTCAAAATGGGTTTTAAATTGAAGATCTCATTGAGATCTTTCCAATGGCATTCATTTCATCAAGAATGGAGTCTGGATGTGGAAGATATCATCCTTTGAAGTTATGACTGGTCAAATTTAGGTTGACCAAGTTGACTAGGGTGTACTAATGACATCATCATCATGATGTGGTAGAGAAAGTGATGCAGCCCATTCCACCAATCACATTTGGGCATGTGGTTGGTTCATAACATAAAAACCAATGTGGCTTTGACATGTGGTACTCTCATAGTCAAATGATAAGATGCCACATGTCTCCAGCAAATCATGTCATATGGCACATGGGTCAGAAGGTAATTTGAGTGATTTTATGACCAAAAATAGTTAAGAGATTCAAACCTCTAAGCGCCTCCTTGGAATCTGTTAAGAGCACTACACCACCACTCATGGTAGTTGGCTAAGTTTAGATTCCATTCAATTAAGACAAGTAAAGTTGTTGATGAATGGCTGGTGGGGGTTGAACCCTTGACCTCCACCTAGCTAAAAGGAATGCCCATCACTACACAATGCATGGTAGCTACTACTTAAGTGGGTGGTATGTTACTTAAACAATGGTTGGTCGAGTTTGACAAACAACCACGCTAAAAATAAAAGAACAAACAATTGAACACATGGATGGTTACGAATTGACCATCAAAAAGGGAGTTATGAATGAAATTTTATATATTAAGGGGTAGATGCACAAAGTTGGGTAGTAATTCCATGAAAATTACTTCCATGAAATGAGACATTTCCAAAAATGGGTACCTAATTTTAATAAATCAAGTACCTGTTATGGTTTAGGTGCCTGATCCATATTCAAAAATTGGGTACCCAATTTTTGAATATGGATTGGACACCTAAACCGCTTTTTAAAAATTGGGTACCTAATTTTATAAATCAAGTACCTAATTCCAAAAAATTATAAAACCCACTTTTTTGGGGATTTTTAGTCATTTTCACTAGCATTTAAAATGGGAGCTCGATTTTAGCATAGAAATGAGAGCCTATTTTTAGATTTCTACTGAGCCCCCATTCCTCTTTTTCAATGTGCCATGTATTTTACTTTGTTTTCTAGTATTCTATTTCATTGTTTTCAGTTTTACACTTTATAATTCCATCAAATTATTATTATTCCTTTTCACTTTTAATATGTAAAATTGTAAATTTCCATTGTTAATAATTTTATGGTTAGATTATTGTATCTGTTCATTTAAATAGTTTTGTATCTATTCATTTTTTTTGTAGATGTTCATTTAAACACTATTATTATAGATGTTTTGATGTATTTAATAAAAATTGCAATGTTGAATGATTAGATAGATGTAAATTAGATTGTTTAAACATGTAATTACATTGATGTCTTAGATTTATTTCAACTAAATAGTAATTAATATTAATTTAGTTTATAAACCATATAGTAGAAAAGTAAAACTAACTATATTCCTAAGTCTAACCTCAACCTAACCATAACTATACAATAATTTAATCTAAACCCTAAACATAAGACTAAGTATTTAATGTGCAGCCTTACCTTAAAACCATAATTTTAACTCCAAACCCTAGAGTCATATAACTCTAATCATAAGCTCAACTATTTATTCCTAAAATTAACTAAATCTCCAATCCCAAACAATCATACATAATAATTTATCATTAACACAACCTTAGTCCTAATTATGACATTTAAATGTAAGTGAGCTCTTAAATTCTATTTCTGATTTTCAATAAGTAATGTTTCCCTTCCAAATCAAATGTAATTTTAAATCCCCTACTCCAAATTATGTGGACCATCATAGAGCCATTTATCATTTAATTATTTAGTTAGATAAATTTTACAACAAAATTTTCAATAATTTAATGATCGTATCTTTTTTCATAAAACTACACACTAACCATAAACATAGTGTTAACCTTGATGTAAAATCTCACTCTCACCATAATTCTACACCTAACCCTAAAACTCATTAAAATTTTAACCATCATATAATTAAAATTGAGAAACCCAACCCTAATTATTAATAAACTTAATCCTAAATGTTAAACCCTAATTCAAATTGTAACTTTGAATCTTAAACCTAACACTTGATCCCTAGATAGGTAATGATGATAGTACCCATAATGGAAAGTAATCTTAATCAAGTAATTATAATTAAAAATCATAATCCTTAAAGCTAGCACATGATCCTAAAATGTAAACCCTAATTCTAATCCTCATTTTTAAACACTAGAATTAGAAGTGTTAAACTATATAATCTTAAGTTATCATCCATCAATCCTAAATCAAAACCTAAACCATAATTCAAAATTCTAATGCCTAATCTTAAACATGATAAGTCTTGAAATAGTAGCTATAATCCTAAATCTTATATTTTGTGCCCCAATCATTTAATTTTAGAATTTACTCTACCCTAATTCTAAATGGATAACCCTAAATCCTAATAAAAACCACAATCTTATTTATGTTAAATCCTAGTTGCTTTAATATTGAACCTTAATCGTAAATGCTAAAGCATAATCCAAAATATTTAAATATAAATGCTAAACACTCATATTAAATTTCATAGAAAATAAATAACGTAACCTTAATCATATTTTTAATTTACTGGTGTAAACCCATACCATAATCTTCACCCTATTCCTAATTTTAAATGCCAAACCATGATTATAAATGGTAGATCCTAATTTCTCAATAATTACCCTAAATGCTAAAATCTAAATTTCTAAACACTTTATTAAATCTCAATCTTAACCATAATTAAAATTCATAATCCTTAAATCATAATGTTAATTACTCTACCCAATTCTAAATGGATAACCCTAAATCCTAACTCAAACCACAATCTTATTTATATGTTCAATCCTAATTGTTTTAATATTAAACCTTATGGTATATTAAGCTTATGGTAATTAAATTAATTTATGGTATATTTTGTACCCCAATCATAATGTTAATTACTCTACCCTAATTCTAAATGGATAACCCTATATCCTAGCCCAAACCACAATCTTATTTATATGTTCAATCCTAATTGTTTTAATATTAAACCTTATGGTATATTAAGTCTTATGGTAATTAAATTAATTTATTGTATATTTTATGCCCCAATCATAATGTTAATTACTCTGCCCTAATTCTAAATGGATGGTTCCTAAATCCTAACGCAAACCACAATCTTATTTATGTTAAAAATCATAATTGTATTAATATTAAACCTTAACCGTAAATGCTTTAAAGCATAATCCTAAACATTTAAATATAAATTAGTTCAACACTCATATTAAATTTTGTAGAAAATGCATACCATAACCATAATCATATTTTTAATTTAATGATGTAAACCAATACCATAATCTTTACCCTTGTCCTAATTCTAAATGCCAAACCATGATCATAAATGGTACACCCTAATTGCTCAATGATTGCCCTTAATTCTAAAATCTAAATTCATAAACACTAAATTATCCCAATCTTAACCATAATTAAAAATCATAATCCTTAAAGCTAGCATGTGTTCCTCAAATTTGTAAACCCTAATTTTAATCCTAATTTTTAAACACTTACTCTAATTTTAATCCCAATCATAAATGCCAATTACTCTTCTATTTTTTTGACCCCAATCATAATGCTAATCCTAAATCTTATCTTTTGTGCCTCAATCAAAATGCTAATTACTCTACCCTAATTCTAAATAGATAATCCCAAATCCTAACCCAAACCAAAATCTTATTAATATGTTCAACCCTGATGCAGGAGCATCTAGTGGTGTAAGGGCAATCCTATATCACCCAAAAATATGCTTAACTTTAGTTTCTATTTAATGTGGTTTCATTTCCAGATACCCATTTGGGTCAACTAGAGATTCCAACTCTCATAGTTCCGCTATTGGTTGTCTGGGATAGAGTTTTTGAGCACCCTAGGATATGTGCCAATGTAAAAAATAGGCTATTTTGTAATTGAGCCACAATTATGAGTAGTTAGAGGGTGTAAGTTGTAGGGATGATTATAATTTTAATTTAAAGTACTTGAGAAAAAGAATTAGGTCAAAAGGCTTTATGGTTTGAAAGTTATTGCAGTTTTAAGTTGTCTAGATACCCCCTAAGAGTGCTTCAAAGTCAAGTTTGAGGCACCAAATGGCCTCATAGAGGCACACAAAATGGTGGAAGAGAAAATATATTCTATAGGACTATAAAGCACTTGGAGAGTTTTCCAGAAATGTAAACAGTTCATCAATCAGAGTCCCGGATCAAAAGCTATGCCTCCCAGAAGTTGGACTACCATTTATGGATTCTTCTGATTTTACACTGACTTTTGACATGTTTTCTAGAACATTCTATTTTGGTGGTGGATTCCAAATGGCATATTCTAAAATGCATTCCTAACCCTAGACCTAATTTCAAGTTACTTAAGGTCACTTTTGGCAATGCAAAGGTAGTTTTTGGTGGAGTTTGGGAGAAGATAAGTATTGTGAGAAGGGTTTCCTCCAAAATAAAGCCTATAGGGCATGTCATGGAGTCTATTTTTGTTGTACTGAATGTAATAGCATATCATTTATGATAATAATATTTCCATTTTCTTGTTGTGTTCATTTTGGTCTTGCATTATGCCCTCATCAAGTCCTAATTATTTTAATATTGAACCTTAATCGTAAATTTTCTAAGGCATAATCATCAACATAAATATAAGATATTTTTAGAATTCACATTCAGTTGATTTATTAATAGTTTTTTGGAGTATAATTTTATGATTAGGCTTAAATTTGGTATAATGTTCAATTAGCCTTAACATTAAAGTTTACTTAAGTGTTTAACTTTATTTATATAATTGATATGGTTTTGAAGATGTGCATCTATATAATTGATATTTTAGATTTATTTTATTAAATAGTAATTTTGTGATTTTTTATGTTGTTTAAACATATATACAGATTATATTTGATGGACCCACCCCCACCTCCATGACCACCTAGTCCTCCTCTAGCACCTACCTCAGAGGATATGAGGAGAGCATGAGGCACAACCTTTGAGACCTCATGTGTGATATTTAGACCATTAAGCTAGAGGACCACACCCCCTCCCCTCTCAATCCACCCTCACCTACTTTGCCTTGAAGATAGTATGCAATGCATTGTTCACTCTATTGAGCATTTGGATTGTGACATCGATAGCTTTAGATTATGGAGGCAAAACATGTATGCCTTTTATTCTGATGGCCTATCCTATAGAGAGGTCCATCAGCTCAAAATAAAGAAATGACATTTTACAAGATATTTTATAAACCCTAAGAGGGGTCTTGAGATTAGCAAGAAGAAGCCTCACATTTCTATTAGATGGTGAAAACATCTATGTATATCAACACACTTTTGGGAGCGGTGGTCGATGTTATTTGACCATTCACTACATGCAATCAAGAGGTGCCCATGTACTTCCTTAGGAAACTATGGGCTAAATTTGAATTGGGTTTGAAACCCAATTATTTTGATATTAGATCATTTCAGTGGGTTGGTGGAGGGATGCCTCACGATAGGCCTAGGGAAAAGTTGAGTGATAATATGAGGAATCACATATGACCTTAGCTTCTTGTACCTTTTCCTACACCAATTATCCCAATGCCACACCATCATCAAGCAGTGTCATCTGCTCTTACCTCATTGAGTGCCCTTTTGGGCAATTTGGTAGAGTAGTGGACATAGGGGACAGATATATGCAGAGGCCCCTAGATCCATGTTGATGTAGCACATGATGACCATTATGCTGAGGGTGCTAATTTTGATGATGACGCATATGCTACTCATGGTGATGGTAGTGATGATATTGATATGTCATCATTTTTTGACCTTCTGCATAGAGAGCCTAGAGATAGTCAAGAGTAGTAGGTAAAATTTTAATTGAAATTTTAATTTAAGTACATAATTATTTTCTTTCTACATACATGCTTAATTATATTAACCATAGTACTTAATGTATGTTGATTTTAAAATAATAGAGGATGAATGATACTATTCCTCCTAGGGGGAAGTATAGTCTTTTTTCTGAGACATATAGAGGTTGGCATCCCTCATACAGTATGAACTTTGAATTACATTGTAAATAATCTACATTTGAACTCAAATTTAATAAATTGTGCTCATATGTTCTTTTTATCTAATTTTGTAGGGATTGTTGTCTGCTACACAATTTGATGTTTGTATAGGTCCTAATCCATTGACTACTGAAGCATAACATCAAATACCTATGGTATGAACTTTTGACTTAGGACAAATAATTTGTACTATATTTATGTAGACATTGTTATTGACTTATAATCTTTAACTTTAATTCATGTATAATTTTTTGTTTTTTGGTTTTACGAATAGGAGATTGATCGTACTTATCCACATAGGCATTAGATTTATTTTTGACTGCATCTTTTGAACATTTGAGACTTGTTGATGATCATCATGGTAGCATATCTTTATACACATTTGTGACATTGGCTACTACTCAGGTATGATATATATGTTTTTAGAGTTTACAAAAAATATAGTGTAAATTATGTACTTTGTAATTCATGTATATATAATTTTGACTCAAGGTTTATGTATCCATAATTTTAGGACTATGTCAACATGAGTGTTGGTGAGAGTATGAGACTAAGCTAGATGGAGGTACATACATAATTCTTTGAGGTTAGTATTGTAATTTATGTACATGCATAGTTCATTATGCTCTTTATCAAATTTTAAAAATTTATGTATTATACATTACATGACCTCACCACTTCCACATTTGGTAGCTTTCATAGTGCACATCCTTCTATTATAGAGGGACGCCCATCTCATGTGGTATTATTTTTATTATGTAGTGAATATTTAATTTATTTGCAAGCTAGATTTTGAAACCCATTTCAATTAAGCATGTACATGATGAGGCACCTCATGTTACATAGGGTGATCCATCCAAGTCTTGATTGGATGGAGTAAAGAGGACTGTAGATCAAATAGATTAGGTCTTTTTGGCACCTTTAGATTGTGTTTCTATAACACGTATTTTTTATTATGATACACTTTGAATTAGGACACTTAACTATAATATATGTATTTTTTTGACTTCATAGATCATGTTATGACATGTTAGACCATGTACTATATTTTTACAACTTCTTATCATGCTAGTGTATGCAGTATAGATTATTATGTTATCATGTTGTACGTATGAACCGTTTTATTTAATGTGACATGTTTTATTCATGTGATGACACATTTTGAAGTATATGGTACATGAACAATAATTTTAATTATTTTAATTATTTACATAGGAACATTAATTTAAACATGTTTGAATGTAAAAGTACAATGGAAAAAAAATAGGAGGTCATTACTTGAATTGACAATTAATTTATAATATCAAGTGCACACCTTTAAATTTTAAATAGAAGTAAACTCCTATTTTTAAATTTTTACAACATGTTTCACAATATATGTAAGACAATGTGAATGACATAAATAGAAATGAACTCAAAATATAAAAAACTGTTCAGCACATTTCTTCAAACAAGGTCTTGCAAAATAAAATTGTAAAACAAAAATGCATGTAAATGAAAGCATAAATTAATAGGAGATATCTAAATTATGCAAATATGTGTAATTTGTATGTACTCACTATGTACAATTGCACAAGATGTTGATGTTCAATCCACCATAAACATTAAAATTTGCATAAATTGTAATTGAGACCTAAATAATAGGTATATATAAGTTCTTTAATTTGCTACTAACAATGCATATATACATTTAAATTAATTATATAAGTACATTTATAAAAATAGCACAATAGATAAAAAACTTACATGTGTTTGATTTAAATGTAGTCATCCCACAATACCATCAGCATCCTCTCTTTAGCAATGCATCTATGAGTGTCTCGTGCTCATCCATTGAAATTGTCCATAATACATTATTGGTGGGTCTCCCTTTATATCTTTCTAATTTGATATTCATTTCCACAACCAAATGAGAATAGTGTAAAATCTTCTTTTTGGATTGGTATTCTTCAAATTCTGGTAAACCATTTCTTCTTGTTAGGTATGTACATAGCCAGGTGCTAGCTACAATGATAGACCCAATTGGACACTAAAAACCATCATCATCTACTTGATGACATATCAAATTTTTTTTGGTTCCACACATCTAGCTAGCCAATACTCAGTATGTTCATCGTTATCATTAGGCACAATAACAACATAAACATGTCCTACAAGATAAGATAAAGTACATAAACACTTTAATCATGTATGTACATATAAATAATATATTAAAGACATGTACATAAATAAATAATATAAATCGAAGCATGATCACAACAAAATTTAATTTAATTGTGCATACCAAGTTGTATGAGGTTTGAAATATGACCATAGTCTTCTAATGCAAAAGTAACATTCAAGCCGTCATTTACTATATCATATTGAAAATGTGTGTCAGCAGGTGCCAATGATTTTTGTTGCCAATCTTCAACCCATTCTGTATTCTTTCATTCTTCCCATTCACCCACAAGACAAAACTGACAAAAAAAAGCAAGCTCCCTAGTCCATATAGTCCAAGTGTTATAATTTGAACTCCTAAATGAATGTCATTTAGCTGACCCACTAATTGTGTCATAGTCATATCTTAAAAGGATATTCTTCTCTTCAACTAGGCAGGAAAAATATTTGATTGTAGAGTTTTGACTTGATCTTGTGTATATATATTTGTTACACCATTCCACAATCGCATGTGCATTTTTGAATTTGACTTTTTCCTAAGTTTTTTAATTGCTCTCTACTAAGGGCTCTCTTCATGCATGGACCAGAACCATCAAGTTCTCCTTTATCATGTCCAACATCAAAAAACTCCACACATGTTTGATATTAGTTTGCTCAAGTGTCCTACTCAACCAATAGAACATTCTAGCATTCTTGAAATGTTGTGTACAATTATTTGACCATATCCAATATTTTGTCATTTGAATTATTCTCTCTTTTAAATTATCATAAAAGACCTTGAAACAATATTGGAAAAACTCAAATGAATGAAGTTTATTATCACTCATATAAAAATGGTATTCTCTCAATATTTTTTGATCCTCCTCTGTACTATCAGGTGCATACCTATGAACTATATGAACGTAAATTATTACTTGCACTAAATTGTAATATTGTGGTTGTACCTCATCTTGCAGTGCAATTATGTAGTTCTCTATAAAATCAACAATGAAAAGTATAGTACCAGTTGGAGATGTATTCTTATATACGTGAAATTTTCCATCAATAAATCTAGCATATTGAGAGTTTTTAACATATTTTGGTATGATCACACTCTTAAACTCATCCATAAATGCATGAAAACTAACTTTTTTTGTAACTAGATCACACATTCTTCCAATCTTCCCATCCTTCAATGGATATTCAATAGTTTTGAACCTTTTTACATAAACTAATTGTTGTCCAAAAGTAGTCAAAGCATTTTCATGCAAATATTCATCTAACAAAGAAAGATTTCCACACATATCACATCTACTAGAAAGACATGCATTGGAAAAAAGTATAGATCATTAGGTGGCTTACAAAACAAACTTGATATGAAATCCTTTATAGTTTGAGGTCATATTTTTATACCACATTCCTACAACATTTCTTTACTATGCAAGGTACCACATATAGATCAAAATACATCATAATGGTAATGAAATTGAACATGAGTTTTACAACATGTGATTCTTTCCTTGTTAATCCTTACATATGATGGTTTACACTTTTGAAAAGATCTTTGACTAATGGTAATAGTTAACACCTTACCATCTACAAATTTTTTGAACACTTCAGTTTGAGTCATGTCCAAAAGTTGTTTAGGATGCACATCATTTATTTTTTAGCTAACTCTCAATTTAAGAACATCTCTTGAATTAGGTGATACTCTTATTATCACACCAAAAATTTTCAACCAAACTTTTGACTTTACTGGTAAGTTTCATATCACATTTTGGGAGTCTACCACTAGAATTCCACAAAATATTTACTAGATCACATTCAAAGTTAACCCTTCTCTTTATAGTTCTTTATAAAGTCTTACAATTCACATTAAGATATCCACTTATGTCACTAATCAATCATTTGTCAGTTGTTGATTTGTTAAGTTGTTGTTATTACTCATTGTGTTGCATTCTTATCTTTAGAGTGACTTCTCTTTCCAATAATATCAAAGGCACTAGCAATAGTGGATACAACTTTTTTTAAAGACTCGTTTTTATTCTTGGGTTTTGCATACATTCCTAACCTCTTCATTACTTTTCACATTTTAATTAATTGCAACATCAACAGACATTGAAACCTAAATTTCTTATTATAAAAAAAAGTCTATATAATCTATTAACATGTGTCCTAATTTGTGTCCATGAAACCAATCCATGAAGATTATCTAGCACATCATTAGAAAAATGAAAATTATGGTCATGCAATTCAGTATCATTTTGACATGTTTGTTCAATACTTGGTATTTTCATGTCTATGTTCATACCATCGTTATTTTCAATTATCATTTCATTTTCAATGTTATTTGGATTCTAAATCTCATTTTCATTTTTTCTTGGTATTACTTTTGAGGCATGCATTTCTATTGGATTTTGTTTTGCATGATCATTTGGCAATCTATTCTCTTGAAGAAAATCTAAATCATTTCAATAGTAACTTGCTTCTAAAAAATCACCAATTTCATCATGAGAAAAAACTTCAGATTTTGGAGACACACCTTTATTGAATGTTTGATTAGAGTGTGCACCTAAATCTCCTTGTATTGGGTTCTCTTCTTTAGCCTTTTTATCCATCATGGTATCCTCAATGTCTTTCTCCTCTGAAACATTGCTCAACTCTCTAATTCCTTGTCTTCTCTTTCATTGACATTGTGCTTCATTCACTTTATTTGTTGCAATCTCCCCATTTATCAGAACATTTTTTTTCTTTCTTCATTATTTTGATCCCATGTTTCCACTAGTTTTGATTTTGAATCAATAGCTTGTAAATCATAGAAGAATACAAGAAAATAAAATAATTATGATAGAAATTCACTATTGCAGTTTGAAATTGTCATTCAATCATTGCAATCATTGAAAAATGCTCTGTAGGGCATCTTTTGGGGCCCAATAAGGTACATTAGAATTAGGTACCTAATTATTTTAAAATTAGGTACCTAATTATTTTAAAATTATGTACCTAATTATTTTAAAATTAGGTGCTAGATTTTTAAATAATTAGGTACCTAATTCTAAATTAGGCACATGATTTTTAAATAATTAGGTACTCAATTGTTTAAAAATTAGGTACTGATTTGGTTAATGGCTAAATTCAAATTGGGCACCCGATTTTTCAATTACAAATCAAGTGCCCGATTCTAGGGACATGGGTGGGAATTTTCCATGGGTAGGAGTTTGCATTAGGTTTTTCCTTGGGGAAAGGCATGGCATAGGCTTGGTGGGACCGAACCTCTACCTTTATGAACCAATTTTTGACTAAGGCATTTAATCAACAATTTCAGGGATTGTCGTAATTTTTATATGGTCATCCCCATTGATTTTTTCAACAAAATGAAAACCCATTATAGATCTTACTATTCTAATTTTAAAAATGTAAATTTTATAGTGTTATGAGTTCATTTTCTATCATCCCATTATTTATTAATCAAAAGTATCTCTTAAACATTAAATAGTGACATTCACTAAAACTCTAATAACTTTTTAAATTTTTCATATTTTTTAAATTAATTTACATGTCATCAATCCTCACAAAATTATTTTGAAGTTAAAAAAAATCTTTAAAAATCAATTTTTAATTTAATTATGCCATCCATACATAAGAGGTTTTAGAAATTAGCTTAATCGTCAATTAAAAATTAATAATAAAAAGAATTCATTCAAAAATTCAAGAAAATTATTCTCATCAATCTTCGGTGTGTTAGGTAACTTCATTTAAAATGATTCACAAAAAATTATTTAGTTGTGCCAAATTATGGTGTCTGTACAAGAGCATAGTATGGTCCTAAAATAGGGATTTTGGAAAAGTGGTTTTTAAAGATCCATACAAAAATAATAATCTATCACATGGGTATAAAAATAAATTAGATATTCAAAAAGAAGATTCCAAGTACTAAAATTTTATTTCTAAAGTTTTTTTAATATTTAATCTCTAAATGACTCAAATTTTGACATCAATTGACAATATATTTCAAAAACAAGAAAAATACATCCACTCTTTGGCCAAAAGTGAGACCCAACTTCTTGCATTGACCCTAAGATAGGATATTTTTTTATAATAATAATAACTATTATTTTGGCAAAAGTGGGCAAGCCACTGAATATATTATTTTTACTAAAATTGGTTTAGGAGCTCAACTGGGAAAGAACCATAAAGAAAACCCAGAATCATCGCAATATGTACAAGTATTAATTATCAATATATTAAAGTATTTTATATTGATGAATGTAAACAAAGTTACAAAATGAGGGCACAACTCCAAAAATATTTCAGCCAAATGGGCATGAAGTCTCCAAACTCGACCAAAAATACAAAATGATTATAAACATGTCATTTATCAAAAAGCCCCCAAAACAAGATACCTTAAAACTTTAAAAAAAGAATTCCTCCATATCCTCACAAGAAACAACATCAGAAAAATTTGAGGTTGAACCAATTTGTAGAGAATGTCCCCACCCAAAAACCAAACTTTTCACTGGTGCAACCTCCCAACCTGATCCCAAACTAGCAATAACATCAACTGTATCATCTGCGATATGAGGTTTCTACCAATGCACCGGATTAATAATGACTATGTCATCTTGCAAATTAGAGCCAAGAACCTGAAGGAGGCCCTTCATGAATCTCATAGTCAAAGATGGATAAGCTCAGCAAATCCAATATAGGAAAACCAGTGTGCCAAACTCTTTCTTCCAATTGGTGAACCAAAGCCTATGCAGTAGTTTGGGAGCAAATTTCATAATGTAGGGATTCTATTTTTTGAAGGCTTTCTAAAGAGTATCAAACATGACCATGTATTCATGTCACCTTAATAACTGAGACTATTGGAAGAGACCACCCACTCATGCATGCCCAAACCAAAGATCATACTACTGCATGACATGTGTAAGTATATCTTCATTCCAAAATTGAGGAAGTAGCACTTTT
Organism: Cupressus sempervirens; assembly: GCA_028749045.1. NCBI lineage: Eukaryota > Viridiplantae > Streptophyta > Pinopsida > Cupressales > Cupressaceae > Cupressus > Cupressus sempervirens. The sequence continues at coordinate 427,257,827 of CM053786.1, forward strand.
CCCACCAAAATTTCTAGAAAATGAACCGACTATAACAAATCCATAGCATTTGAAAGAAAGACGAACACAACATTTGATGGGTATATAAAATGTTTCACAGAAGGGCATAAAATTGCTTCACCAATAACTTGTCAAATACCTCGATGAATTAAAGGAGACTTGAAGCAAAACATCATTTTCATGACCATATCATCAATACAAAGGGGTAGAAAAACTTCATTATCACTGGGGTTAATCCATATCCGATAATTTTTGGGAAACATAGACCAATGAAATTGATTGCATGATTCACACTTGGTACATAACTCCAACGACGAAGACATTTTTGAGTAGGGTATATCAAATATCACTCAACTCTGTCAATATATGAAACTAAATAGGCCATTGTCACCATTTATAAAACCAAAAGTAAATATCTTCATAGTACCTGTGTAATATAATAAATGTTCCCTTGATGTAAATATGTGTCGATCATAAAGAAGGATCAGAAAACATTGTGAAAAAATTACAAATTTGATCTCCATATTGATCTCACCATGTGTAAAAACCATGTGACCAAAGTGAAGCCAAATTGTACCTAGGTGATGACAACTTACATGACATTAGGTAGTTAAGAAGGAATTTGCACAAATTACCATAACATTGCACAGGCCAAAATAATTAATAATCAGTACTTAATTATGACCCATGTAAGTTGCTAGTTGATTACAACTTAGTGATAACTAGTTACTTAGCCAACACTACCCCACTTAATCATCACTGCTTCTCTCTTTCAACATGCACCCACTTGATGCCTGATAGGAACATGGTCAACACACCAACACTTCTTGCCCAAAAAACACTCGGTCATCACTGACCCGAGTCACTCGCTATGACACTATGATAAACAACTCGGTCAACACTAAGCTTGAGATCACTCAATAAACACTATGCCCAAGTAACTTGATAAGAGCATCACCCTACCTTGCTCGACAAGCACCCATCAGGAATTTGGTCAACACACCACCACTTGTTGCCCAACAAACACTCAGTCATCATTGACCCGAGTCACTCAGTAAGAATCAAACAACTCGGTCAACACTAAGCTCAAGATCACTTGATAAACACTATGCCTAAGTAACTCGGTAAGAACATCACCCTACCTTGCTCAACATGCACTAGAACTCAGCAAGTACTCACTAGTACAAAAACAACAATATATTACTAAATAAACTACTAAAACTTGTAGATATGTGACTAATTTTGATCAAGTGACCAATTGTAGTTTATTGCCAGACATTTATCTCCCAACCAAATTTATGACTAAACTATTTCAATCATTGATTAGGTCATTGATTTAGTCATTTATTGTTTTTCTTGGTAGCTTATATGGTTGTTTATTTGGTAATTTTGGTAGTTTATTTGGTAGTTTATTTAGTAGTATATTTGGTATTATTTTTGGTAGTATATTTGGTAGTTGATTTGGTAGTATATTTGATAGTATATATGGTAGTACATTTGGTAGTGTATATGGTAGTATATTTCATAATATATTTGGTAGTTTATTCAATCATTAATTTAGTCATATTAGGGCACGATGGAATTGAACCAACATCCTCATACTTATAAAGCAAGTGCTCTTCCATTGAGCTAGTACCCTTTAAAGAATAATGCAAAAAAATTACAAATTTGTCTTCCCAACATTATATCTACCATGATCATGGTCATTGTAACATAATATACTCTTCCCAAAGAACACAAATTTTAGTTATTATGAAAAAAAATAATCTAAATCTTTATTAATAACAATTCAAAAAATTTAAATTCTTCTATTCAAGCATTTTAAAATTATATTTCATTTCACTTACACTTCTCTAAATTATTGTAGTGATAGACTCTTATAAAATATAATTTGGAGCACTTTGGCCATACACAAGTATTGTTTGTTGTGCTAACTTCTCAAAAAAAAGATACAAAAGATTATGCAATTTATGTCAAGAAAAATAGACCTTTGCATTAAATAAAAACATCAAACCCCGTTAAAAATCACATCTATTAAAAACTATGAAACATAATCAATTTGTCATGCCCAAATTTTATAGGGCAAAAAAACACTACATATTTTCTTTTTAAAGTTGAACTAGGTAATCTGGACATTAACTTGGTTATGTTGTCGCTAGGTTGTCTATTAAATGAATACTCATGCTGATCATACTTGTGGTGGCATGTTTTCTATAGGGTGCACAAAGTGTACAATACTTTTTGATGTAAATCTCTTAGAAGGGGTTTAAGTTTACATTAGAGTCTATTAATAGTAAGGTTAAAATATAAGCTTTAATACATTAGACCCTTACCTCAATTAAATGAAAATGACCACATAGAAGACACATTAACATTAGAATCATTGATATCTAGTTGAATATAACTTGTAAATTCTAGCAAGCAGCATGTACCCAACATTCCTAAGAATAAGATTTATTCAATTTTGCCTATTTTTCGCAACCATATTACCTTAATATTCTATAACCTTCTAATCTAATTGAAACTACAATATCTAGATAATATATTAGAATATCCTAAATCTTGAATTATTTAAATAACTAATACCCAACATTATGTAAATTGAACTAGATTGAAGACATCTAAGGTGACTACTTTCAAGATGTTCTAAATAACTAATTTGGAACATTAAAGGTGTCTAAATTTTTAAATAATTTAAATAGCTTAATTTACAATATGGTAAAATACTCATATCCAAATCCATCAATTATACTAGTTGCATAATAACTTCATAACCATTACCAAAGATATATTTAAAATATAGTATATTGGAAGCAACACATATATTAAAGTAAATCCAATATTTAATAACTACCTTTAAATTATTCTACTCGAACTATCTCTAAAATAAATTATTTCAAGAATAATTTATATAACTATTACCCTCTTTCTATAAAAGAACTTTTTAATTGACCTATTAAGACCACAATTTCCATTAGTTAAATCTGTACATATTAAAAGAATAATATTTTGAACATATTACTTAACTCTAAAAATAGCTTCTAATTAATGAAATCCTAAACTAACCTCACTAATACTAACTATTGAATTTAGAATACATTATTAACTAATCCTTTTTCACTAATCCATTGACTAACTATTTTTCCTCATTATCTTATACCTAACTTTAAAACTTTACTAACTCCTAATATTCCTAATACCCATCTACCCAAGCACCTTTTCCACACTGCGCACTATTCCTAAGCACTCTCCCTCTCTTCTCCACATTCACATGACATACCTGTCAAAGGTGGCGTGAGGGTATATGGGTGCATGAGGTTTATGGAAATAAAATTCCTATGCACGCGCTACCACACCCATCTCCCACTAACCTTCTACCTAAACCCTTACATTACCCTCAATTCCTAGTTGACCAAACTAGGACCCATTCCCACATGGCCACACTAAGAAGATTATGCCTCAAACCTTCAACATACAATATGTTTTCTATTTTAGTCTTCCCATTATCATGATTAAGAGTACCTTTTCTAGTAATTCTATTGTAGCATTACGTCCAACTCTTACTGTGCATATGTTTACATCCTTTAAAGTGATTTCTTTTGGGCATGAAATGAAAATGCACAAGCATAGAGTTCTCCCTCTTTTGTTTTTATTGCTCTTGCTTCTCTTGAAAACAAAAAATTTTCTCATTCTAGAGCATGCTTTTGTTCTTTCATACATAGCGAAAGATTTAGAATTTGAAGACAGAGAGGAAGAACAAATATATGTTGTTTTTTATGGTGGCTAGCAAATAGTTCTAATGCATTAATTTTTTTTGTTTGAAGTTGTTTTCTTAATATTTAATGTGTTTTCCTGAGCTTGAGGTTATCATTGAATTGCCCCATTTCATGTAGCCTTTTTTCTACTTGTATTGATATATTATAATATGTAGTCAATTTTGTTATTAGTTTTTCAAAGTTGATGATAGGCTATTCATCTATATTTGTACTTTTGTATCACCTCCTTGGTTTTTCTATTTATTAATATAATATTTTTATTCTTGGAAAAGTTATAATGCATTTTTTTAAGTGTCTATATATTAAATTATCATGAGTGTACTAATAAGGTATTTGTTTACATGTAAGCTTAGGTATAAACCATCTTTGAAAAATAACATATATGAAAGAAGAGTAGAATCCATATCAAAGCAGCTCTTGGGACCTGATATGGAGTGTGACTATGATCAACTACTTGCCAAGCCACCAAATAAGCCTGATGTCATATTTCATTGGTAAGTTTTTTTTCAAAAAGTTTTATGAATTGGCTTTGGTACCCTTTGCATTCTATAAGAATATATGTAAGGCATACTCAATATGAAAGCTTCTCCGTCACTAACATACCCACAAATGCTAGTATTTTGATTTCTCTCAACCTATTCTTAGTAAGTCAACTTGATTTTGTTGAGGTATTTCATGATATATCATTTAATTCAATGAGATCTAGCATCAAAGTTTTTGTTTTTTAATTTAGTGTTCTTCATAGGCTTATCCTTATTGCACCACATGCTCAACTGTTTTGTTTGTAAAATAACTAAATCTTGCTGAGGCATTTCATGACATGTCATTATAAAGAGAAATGTATAGTTATAAGGAGTAGAATATTGTAAAACACCATTGCCTTGTACAACTCATCATGGCCTTAAGGTGAGGGTGTGATGAAAAAAATATTTTACCAAGTAGAACAACTATGAAGTGAGCTTGACCAAGTTTAAACCATAGAGGTGGTAGTCAGTACATATAAGAAAGCCATATGAGTGATGCGCCAAAAACATAGATGAAAGATAAACAAAGTAAAATAGTTAACTCTTGTTGTTTACATTCTTAATTCAGTTCCCATTATCCACTTTTATGATTTATCTCTTGATGTGGGGATGCATACATTTCCTGTAGTGTATATAAGAACCACATCAGGTTGTACTTTCACCTCTATAATATCCCTTGCAGTTCTACTCTTAAATTTTTCAATTTTGTGTAATATGCATTTCGTTAAACAATTGGTGTACAAAGTCTGAACTAAAATTTCTTAGTTTTTGTACCCCACACAATACAAATTACAAGTACCTTACATGGAAATTATATTAAACATTTGTATTACAATAATAATCTAATATATTTACTGGCAATAAGAAGGCGTGAACTCAACCACTTAGTACTCATACATAACTTCACCAAACGATAAATCTTCTTTCTTCAATATTTTAACAAACACTTGGCATGAAACACTGATATGAGCAATTCATTAAACACTTGCCATGCAATTTATCATTTCTTATTAGCAACCAATTAAAGTGCTGGTATAAACATGAATTCCCAAACATGTATCCAGCTATTAAGAAAATTGGATATTTTTTCGCAGCTATGAATTATTGACACAAAATGGGCCATAGTAATGTCTGATGCAATTTTGTCCTTAGCTATCAATGTAGTATGGAGTCTATGGACCAATGGCATTCAAACCCCCAATAAATGCCTTCTCAAGCTCTAAGGTCATTCAAATCCCCCAATAAATGCAATTGGCTTTCATAAAATGTAATTTTTGTTTCAAAAATTTAACTATAGCGTTTTGTTTTACTCTTCACTTACATTTCAACCTTGCATTTGGAGCTATACCTACAATATCCATACACTGATGTTTGGGCAACAAATTCAGATCTATTTAGACAGAGAGGTACATAGAAAAAGCATATTTTTTAGAAATTTGAACTCACAGTAGGTTTATAAAACTAACTACATAATCAAATCTTAGGCCAAGCCTTGTAATTAAAACATCAATATATAGCAAGATTCCCTTGAGGTTAGTATGTTCCTAAATTCCTAGTGTAGAATGTTTTCATTAATTGTTTAAGGCCCCGACATTTCTTATATTTTAGGCAACAATGGTAGCTACAAATGCCACGTTGAAGTAGATATTAGGTTGGTATGTTCCTAAATTCCTAGTGTAGAATATTTTCATTAATTGTTTAAGGCATTGAAATTTATTATATTTTATGCAACAATGGTAGCTACAAATGCTACGTTGAAGTAGACATTAGGTTGGTGTCTTGTTCAAAACTCGGGTTCAAGAAATATTGCATATCATAGTATTCTCAGACCTGTAAGCATATATGCTACTTTTGATTCTTGAACCATGTGTGGATGAGGATGAATATTTGAGGCACAAATGAGTTTTAATATTTTTCACCAAATCTAATTCTGAACTTTATCGAAATGCCATTTTTTTGATATATATCAAAGTTTGGATTCTAAAATCATAAAGCTTTCATTCAATTTTCATTTATCTTCTCTTTTTGACCAGACATTATCTATCAGTTGCTACAATTTTTCAATTCGTAAATCATGGTATAAATACTAATCATGGTATCCTCTCCTATACATATACCTATCTATTGAATCATCTGTCTGTTAGTGGCCATTAGTGAGGATTATGATATCTTATCTATGTAACTAGAATTTAGCCATTGTGGAGCCCTTAATGTGCTAATAATCAAGAAATGTCAACATTATGGTTCCAAATGTTTTTACCTTGGAAACTGATTACTTTGCATTTGGTGCTAGTATTTCAGAAGTTATCTTGTGTTATATTCAAAGTGTCCTACAAGCACTTGTTGCCATATAATCATATTTTTTCCACAGTTTAAATTCTATGTTTGTCATGAGATTGACTATGGTTCTCTTATTATTGTTTTTTTTGTAAAAATATGCAATTTTCTTTTAGGGCAAGGGTTATCCTGGTATTACTTTAGGTTTATGAAATTATCTAGATTTCATTGAATAAGTCATTTAATTCCTTTGCCTCCCACCCCTACTAAAATTATCTTCTGCCTATCCATCACCACCAAGCAAAAATGCCCCCATGATGTCCTGCAGAACTAGGGAATTGGGATGGCTATGAGATATCTAATGTCTCCAAAGAGGCCATAAAGATTTAAGAAGAGACATTTTATACATGCAAAAACAAGACTGAATTTGAGTTGTAGAAGTTTAAGATAATTTTTGAAAAGTTAACAGTTGTGAAGGCACACGATGGGATTAGGACCATTTTTTATGGTTGGAATTGGAAGATTCATTTAATTTTGATTTGCTGTCACAATCATCTATGTGCAGTAAGACGAGTCATATGAGTTGTCACCTCAGTCATGATAATAGCCAAAAAAGAGAATTGACTAAAGTTGCATAAATTTCCTATCAAAATATTTTATGAAATGATTTATGTGCACCTTATAAATTGTCTATGACTATTTGATCAACAATTCTTTTGTAGGCCTTATAAATTATCTATGGATGTTTGATAAGCAATTATTCTATAATAGTAAATATGATGCAATTTTCTTCTAGTGCAAGAGTCTTTCTGGTTTTACTTTAGGTGTATGGCATTTTTCAAGGTTTCACAGGCACATGAGACTCATGCCCTACCCTCCCTCCCAATGTTTTTATATTGTCCTATATAAGTCATGTGTTGGAGATAGCTGATTAATGCCCTGATGTCCCCTTAATGGCCATTTAAATTTAAGAAAAAATTGATTGTTTTATACCTACAAAAATGAATCCAAATGCAATTTGCAGTTACTGTTGTCATACTTTTTCTTCTGTTAAATTGCATTCATTTGAGCTCTCAAAAAGGATGGCTAAAGGCTTATCTTGTTGTAATTAACTGTCACAAACATCTATCTGTTACCAGACTGGTCACTGGTCACACGAGCTGCTGCATCAGTTATGAGGAAAGGCAGAAACAAGAATTCCCCAACTTTGCTTAAACTTCATATCAAAATAATAAATATTGTATGAAATGGTTTACATTCACTCTTGAGCTCTAAGTAACACACTGCAAGTTTTCCTGAATTGAATGTAATGCCTTATACACTTGTAAATTTGCTCAACCTTAATGAATGTTGAGGAAATGAGAATCAATATAAATATTAATTATATAAATACAAATATTAATTATTTATTACATTATATTTAAATATTAATATAAATTCTCCATTAATCATTTTTTTTAAATTTATTTTACAATAATGAAAAAGAATTATTATTAATTATATACTTAATGTATGTGTTTAGGAATTGAACTGTTGTTATGGTGATGTCCCCTGTCTTCTGTTCCAAAGTTTTGTGGAGATATAAGACTGCAGGGGTGACTCGAAATACTCGTCAGATTTCTTCTTCTGAAAGCCCACATAGATTGAGTGAGATTACAAGCAGGTGGGCAGGGTTGTTGGTCTCATATCATGTTGTCCTCAATTATCAAAGTAGATAGCATTATTAAAATAAAAACAAAGTTGTCAACAGTGGAGAGAAGGGCCCTAGAATCTATGCATTTGGCCCCCACAATATGTTTGCTTCTCCTGGTAAAGCTTCAGCTTCTGGCCAATCTTCCCTACTTCTCTTGGTAAAGCTTCTTGGCTGAAGTGTAGAGGCAGAGAAGCCACTTATAATCTATAGATATATGAGACCCTTTGATTGTCTCCTCCCTTCTACAAATTTTTTTTCCTTCTCTACACTTATCATTGTAATGCTTAATGTTCTAACCATCCTGTAGGTGTTTTTTCTCCACACACAGCTTTTATGAGGACTTCGTCAAGGCTCTTTGTCATTCAATTAAAACTTCAATAATTGGGTCTAAATTATGCATCTAAGAGTTAGGTTGATGGCTTGGAATTTACCATGTGTTTTTTAAATTAAGCACATTAGCTTCTCCTTGATAATATATACATTACAAGATTAGATATTCGATTTGCAATTTTTCATTTGCAATGTGCTTTGGTTTGCTTTTTTGGTACTTCTAAATTTAGATGATATTGGCCAATTTTTTATGTGATTGATAGCTACATTCTAGTTCATCTTTAATTTTATTGGGACCTAAAATGTAGGTGTAATGACTATTGCTGGTGGTAGGTCAAATAAAGCTAGTCATGTTGATGGCCCCCATGAAGGTGCCAAGTTTTCAAGCATTTTTGATGTTGTCTATGTGAGCAGTGCTTGTTCCTTGTGGTTTTTGATAGGGGAAACCAAGGTATTTGGTAGATTTCCTTAGAGTGTGACGATTGTGCATATAATTATGTGGCAAACTACCCTCAGGTATGCATCATAGTCCACATGCTTAGTCTTGCCTATTCCTTGTAATATTAATGGCAGAAGCTATTTTAATAGATGAAAATTATAATTTTAGGAATTACGTTCTTTTAGCTAAGAAAAATTGAGTGGAAGGTTCTCCAACAAAGTCTATTACAAGTAAAATATGCCAAGTGTGATGATTGAAATGGTTCTGTAGGGTTTGAACTTTGAATTTTAAATTTTTCTGTGAAGCTAAAATATTAATAGCTCTAATAATATTCTTGCTTTAATTTTGGCTTATTAGTTCCTCTTTACCTTAGGCATGTCAATTCAATCTACCTTATCTTATTCTTTGATCGATATCGATACCCTATTCCAAAACTTTGAATTCTACAATGATTGTAGTCCATAAGGTGACTTCTCTTTGAGTCATTTTGTCAAACAATTATCGTGTGGAAGGGGTATGTGGAAGGAGCTACAATCTCATTTGTTGCAAGGTTCTCAATGTACATATTGCATATGGTCAAGTGCTATAAGGAGAGTGTTGCTGGATAGAGGGGTTAGCGTGATTCTATAGTAATATTTCAAACAAAACTTCAGCTTTATTGGAAACATTAATGAATATATCATCACGCATGAAATAATCCAATGTGTTATGTTAAAATGAACAAAACATTTATACAAATCCTTTAACAGTGAATGAATAAAATTAATTTCATTTTTACTAAAAACATCTGATGTATTTGATGAAATCAGAAAAACGAAGCTACAATGGGGAGGTTCTAGTAGCATTTATCATAAAATCCAAGGGCTCAAGCATCAATGGGAAAAAAATCAAATATTACATTATGAAACAAGTGATCTGATATAAGAGGGTGGATTCTCTTCCCAAAATAGCACTATCATTGAAATCCATCTTCCTTCCACACGTTTCAAGGGCATAGGGAGTAGGAGTTGGAGTTCATTTCGCAGAGTCATAGTTTATTGCAAGCTATTACCCCTACTATTCAAAAGGGCAATTGGTTTGGGTACTTTGATTGCTTGTAAACATGAGTAGCGACTCCAGTTTGGTTGTACCAAACAATTAGAAATCATTTGAAGCAAGCATCAACAATGTTAAACTAGTGGGAGATCAAAAGAACCCAATGGAGAGTTCCCTGCATTGATTAAATAAAGAATAAAAAACAATTTAGGACAATAATAGTTTTTTATTTTAAATATCGTAAGTGTAATAGTGATTAAATCCTTATATATATATATATATATATAATGATTAAAAATAGCAAAATAAATATTAGACATGACCATTAATTGTCTAAGAATGAAATGGATATAGGTATGAGAAATATTTCTACTAAATAGATGAATTCACATAACCTTGAAATGTTACAATTTCTATGGTAATATCATAACATGGAGCTAACATAGAATATGATCTTACCTTTAAATATAAGTTTAATATAATTTTATTTTTATTTTTTATTTTTATATATTATATAAATAAAATTTATATAAGATGATATTAATCATCGAGTTTTTTGATAATTTTTTCATTGCTATTGCATGTCATTTTTATTTTATCATTTTTGCTTGAAACTCAAACTTGAACTGTACTATGACATAAGTACTCTCTATTTGCCCACATAATTACTCTACTAAACTTTGCACTCTATGTCTTAAGATTTTTAGAATTTTTATAACATGACACAAATGATGAGAATATGCATTGTTATTGTTTGAACAAGTCAAAACATTATCCAAAATTAGCAAATTGAAGTTATTTTCAAGGCTTCAATCGCCTTGGTCATCAAGTTCATGTAAGTATTTAATGCTTTAGTCAAAGAAAAAAAACTATTTCAAACTCCTACTATCTATAAATTTAACTTGGAGGTTGTTTTGGAACATCTTCTCTGCCCAATCTTAGTGGATTATGACTTCACCTAAAATTAAAACAAATATCATGCCATAGAAGGATCCATTACTTTTAGATTTATAATCTAGAGGAAAGCTCCAAATGGTATAGTACTACTATAAATTATGCAAGCCTTATAATTAACAAGCTGAATAACTAATTCAAAAAAGTCATTTGAGAAATCCTTCTAAAGAATAATCATCTTAGGTTCTTGTGGCCTATTTGGCATAGACTTCCATTGCACTTGATTTTGAACCATGATCTTTTTTATGTGTACACTTGATTAGAATTTGGGTGCACTGAAGACCATACAGTTGATATAGCCATGGTGGGGATTCCCACATTTGAGTTTGAGTCAAGCTTGATGAATATAGGTGAGAACTAGAAATCTGAGTGTAATAGCTTATCTTGGGAAATATTGCAAATCCAACTCTTTAATTGTGTATTGTTTCCTACCAAATGTTCAAAGATCTTAATGATGGACCAGCCAACTTGATGCAAAACCTTTGAATTTTGGATTTATTAAGCTAGATTGGCTTAGTTAGCATTCCCGCTTATGTACAGTAAGAACTAAGTAATAATAGACAAGTATAGGATATTGGAATGCTAAAATCAATTTCAATTTATGTATTCATGCTAAACTATTTATATGGTTGATTCTACTTTAAATTGAACATTTGGTGAGACTAGAAAACTAATCCCTTTTCAAAGGGTTGATCTATTAAAATAACTTTTCCCCTAGATATCTATCAATCTTCTAAAGGTATTTATATGTATCATTATCCTTTATAGTAGAGAAAAATGTAGATTTAACAAATTAGAAAAGTAAGAGATTAAAATTAGCTCGATTATATATGCATGTGGAAGTGATATAAAGGCATAAGCTTGTGTGGATAAGGGAAAAGTTCTTCTATCAAATTATAGAGCAACAGACACATGAGATCAATGACATTCAAAGAGTAAAGAGAACAAAATCTTCATAAATGTCTTGCATAATTAGTCATTGAGGTAAGTATTATTTTATTTTACATTTGATTTCCATAATTAACATTCAACATTTTTATTACATCATATTCATTTTGACAACCTAATTATCTAAATTAATATGTTAATTTATTTTTTACATAAATCATTTGTCTATACATCATTTTTTAAGGAAAGGATACATTTTCAAGAATATACTCCCTAAAAAGATATTGAACTCCAACCTAAAAACATAATTTAGATATGTTTGAATCAAATATCTACGTAATGTAGTAATTATTATTTTTAAATCCATTCTAAGAAGCAAATATCTATGTAATGTAGTCATTTATTTGATCATTTTTTTAGTCACTTATCTTTGTTTAACCTTGTGATTTTACATGATGACCAAATTAGTCATTTATTTAGCCACATATACTTATAAATTAAAAAACATTACTAGACTTTAATTAATTTTAGTCATGTGAGTAAACATTTTAGTCTTATGGTTAAATTTTTTAGTCATGTAGTCATTTATTTGCCAAAATGCTACTAGTGACTGAATCTTGACAAGTGCTAAAGCTTGACAAGAATACTAAAGCTCAGCAAAGACTAATCATTCACTGCAATATCATCAATGCAAATGTGAGTAAAACCTAATTACTGGTGATAGTTCACTATCTCATTATAAATCAATTTCTACAAATCTTTGTAATGCTCAATGAATGCAGAAGATTGTAATGTAAAAATTGTGATCCCATTGCAAACTAAATTGGAAATATAACTAGCAACTCTATTCCCCTCTCTATATGTTTGTGATAATGTAACCTCATGAAGCTAATCAATAATATTCCAAATTTCCTGAAGCACGTACTTAAGTTGCCAAGAAGATGATTGTCTCTTAATACAAGCTGATATTATAACTTGAGAATCACCTTCTATTTGCACATGATGAAAATTCCCTTTCTTGGAAAGAATTAATCTTGAAAGAAATGACTAAGCCTCAACTATATTATTAGTTCTTATGGGTAACCTTGGGTTCCATTGTAAGTGCAAGCACTTTACCAATACAATCTCTAATGCATGCTCCCAATTGTGACTAGCCTGGATTTCCTCTAGATGCCCCATCAAAGTTGAGCTTGACAAATCTAGGCATAGGAGATTGCCATTTAATTGTAGATCTATATATACTTGTTTGTAATTTTGAAGATGGACCATATCCTAATGGAATAAATATTGATTTCCATTCTTGAATGATACCTCCATCCCATGAAGTGATAACTGGATTAGATTTACATCTATTAACACTTGCATTAGTAAATTCTAAAATGAATTTTTCAATGGTTTGGAACACTCTATCTATCTAGAGATGACACTTCTTTTCTAAAAGTCTTCTTATTTATTTCCCACTAAATTGCCAAAATTACTAGTGTTGGAGCACATTTCTAGATCCCTACAAATAGGGCATTGGGGTAAAGAACTGGCCAAGCCTAAAACATGTCCCAAATGTTATTTTGTAATGGATTAGAATAATTTAATTTGTTTAAAAAAAATTTCTAGCACTGATATGCAAAATGGCATCTTGCACATAGATGATCAACTGATTCATATTCTTCTTCACATAAAACACATTTAAAATGAGGAGCAATACTTAACCTAACCAACTAATCACTTGTTAGAATCCCATGTTTAATTTCTAGCCACACAAAGCACCTAGCCTTAGGTAACACTACCTTGTTCCAGTAGAACATGAAGGCTCAAGAATGGGATTTTATCATCTCGACTTGTTCAAGAAGTTTGTAGCCTTCCTTAATTGAATAATTACCATTCTTAGCTAAGATCCACAATAATTTATCCTTAGTCTTCAACACAAAAGCTTGTCTTTCTAATAAAATAGATTGAAGTCATTGTTTGCACTGAGTATCTAAAGGGAGCTAATCTAGATCTTTCCATATAAATTTCCTTGAAAAAATACAAACTGCATCCATAAAGTGAATAACAAGTTTAGACCATTTTGCATCTGTAACTGACACAATTTTTTGAACATTTGGCATTACAATTAAAGGAGGTTTTCCATTTCAGGAATCACCCCAAAAGTTGATCTTATCACCGCAATTTAATTTCCAAGAAATGTACTTAAGAACAATGTCTCTAGATGCAATCATGAAATCCCAAATAGCAGACTCCTTAGGAGGATCCAGCATGGAGAATATTCTCTATGGATCATTATTATCTAAATATTTCTATTGCATTATTTGACACCATACTAACTATGGCTTAGTATAAATATATGCCAAGCTAGCTTACTCTGAATGCTTTATTCCTTATTGTCAAATCATGAATTCTAGCTCCTCCTAAAGCAAGAATATGTGCCATGTCTTGGAGAGAAATAAATGAAAGTTTCTTTTCATTTGTCAAATTTCTAGTCCATAGAAAATCCCTAATAAGTTTTTGAATTTGTGAAATGACAGAAGACAGTGCTTGCATGACTGCCAAGTAGTAGTTTGATGTTGCAGAAAGAACTAACTTAATAAGCAAGATTCTACCTGATAATGACAACCATCTTACTTTCCAAGAGACAATTTTGCTCTTAATTCTTTGGAGGATGCCATCCCAAAATCTTTTCTTATTGGATCCAATTAAAAAATGGATCCCTAGATAAGTGGAAGGTAAAAAGTCCTTAGAAAACCACAAAATATGCACTATCATGTTTGATATAACTTTTTTTGTATTAAATACGAAATTTTTTGACTATTGGGGATTTATTTTCTGCCCTAAAACTTCTAAATATTACTCTAAAAGCTTCTTTATCTGCTTAGCCTCTGAAACTAGTGAAGTACCAAATAGTAATGTGTCATCAACAAATTAAAAATGCATGACAGAAATTGATGTACCCTCAATTTTTGCTCCTTTTCACTTGTTAAATAAATGATGGTGCTTAATGGTCCTACTAAGAGCTTCAACCATGATGATAAATAAAGCATGTGAAAGAGGATCACCTTGCCAGACACCTTGTGTGGAAGGGACGAAGCCTAACGCTGATCTGTTTATAATAACTAAAAACCAAGCCCTCAAAATGCATGTTTTAATCCAGTTACACCAATGTTTAGTGAAACCCATTTTTTGAAGAACTTGGAAAAGAAATTTCCAATAGACTCTGTCATATGCCTTTTGCATGTATAACTTGATAACAAATTTGGAGGACTAATTGCTATTGATGGAATGAAGGACTTCATGAGCTACCATTGCACTCTCCATTGTTTCCTTACCAAGAACAAAGCCACCTTGTTTATGAGAAATTATGGGTGGGAGAATTTTTTGAAGTTGCAAATAAATAGCTTTAGTAATGATTTTGTATGTCAAGTTGCAAAGTGAGATTGGGCAAAAATCTACAAAAGTTTTGGGCTCCTTCATTTTTGGGATGATAGCAATGTTTATAGAGTTGAAGTACTTTAGCATGGATTTAAACTTTCTAGATCCATCAATGGCTGCTAAAAGATCCCAACTAATAAACTCCCAATAGTTCTAAAAGAATAGAGCAATAAAACCATTTGGCCCCAAAGCTTTGTCTGGGGGGAAGGAGAAGACTACTTCTTGGACATCTTGAATGGTGAATGGGTCCAAATGCTTAGAATTCTCCATGGGGGATATCATTGTAGGTATGTGTTGAATGAAATCCTCAAATTGTGAGGCCAAAGGCGATGGGTGATTTATTGGTGCAAGAAGATTGTCAAAGAACTTAAAACCTTCATCTCTAATTTGCTAAGCATTAGTTAAAATATTACTTGATTCTAAATTCATAATTTGAAATTTTGATTTAGCTACCCATTTTTGCTGGGCAGAAGCATGAAATTTTTTTGTATTTTTGTCTCCTTGTTGTAAGCATACTTCCTTAGAATTTTGTCTGCAATATTCCTCCTCCATATTACACAATTCCTCTCATTCATGTTGAAGATCTTTTTGCTTAATATAAGCATCACTATTCATCCCATACTAGATAATGGAGCAATGAATTTCCTTCAATTGTAGTTTGACAACCTCTTTCTACTTGAAAACATTCTTAAAAACTTGTTGGTTTCAAATTTTGATCTACTCTTTGACATGTTTCAATTTGTTGGCAAATTGATGCATTTTAGATGCAAGAGCAAAAGAAGCACTGATCCACCATTGTTTTAAAATTGGAAGAAAGTGTCAATGGTGCAATCACATACTTTCAAATTTAAACAATGACTTATGCTGAATATGATCTAGAGATGAAGATTGATCAATGTTTATGGAAATTGGAAAGTGATCAGATTCTAGCAAAGACAATATCTCTGATTGAAAGCGAAAGTTACCCAATTTCCATTCATGAGAGAGAAGGAACCTATCCAATCTAATTGTAATTTGAGCAAAACTAGACATCATGTTTGTCCATATAAACTTTCTATTAGAAGGTTGAATATCCATTAAATCATTGTTCTCAACAAATTGAGCAAAATCTTGAATGGTTTTAATGGGTGGGAAAATGCTACCAACTTTCTCATTTTGATTCAAGATCACATTGAAATCACCCCCAAGAATAAATTGGTGAGAGTTTTGGAGCTAAATTAACATTTCTAATGTATCCCAAATTTTCAACTTGTCTTAAGTAGAGGTAGGACCATAAAGATTAATTGAGGTAAAAGAAACATCAAAGTCTAACACCTGTAGTATTTGCGAATATGTGTGTTGTTGAATAAGGTGTCCCTGAATTGTTAATAGATTCCATAGGACAACAAGACCACTAGAAGCTCCAATACTGGGAGAATGCACTGAGGACCACTTTTTCCATTTGGCCATGGTTTTTTGAAATGTGTCTTGTGATAATTTTGTCTCTTTTAATAATACAATATCAGCTTTCGTGGATTCTATAAACTAGTGAATCATGCTTCTCTTGTCAGTGTCATTTATGCCTCTGACATTCCATGAGATAATTTTCATTGATGAAAAGGAGAATAATTTTTTCTCCTTGTCACTCGCTTGTTCACAAAAAAATTGTCATCTAATGTGGTCTGAATAACTGAGGCAATCTCAATTTTGGTCTTTGATCCCTTAGGATGCCCTCTTGATTTGGGTGTCTTGTAAGTCTATAGTCAAAGAGAGGTAGACTAAACAATTGAGAAAGTTTGGTGAAGATCAAAACTATTTAGATTATTCTAAAAACTAGATTTAGGTTGATCCTTACAAGCCTTAGGTTCCCTCAAAATTATCTCTCCAAGTTGAAAATCTAACTTATGGGCCACTTGTTGAAAAATGCAATCCTCAATAATATTTGGGATATTCTAAGATTGAGATTCAAGTTGGCCCTTGTTAGTCTCATGTTCCCTCAAGATTGTCTCTTCAAGTTTAAAATCTGAATTCATAGCCACTTGCTAAAAAGTGCACTTCTCAACACCTAATGGATCCTGGTCAATGCATGATTCTAGAGATGAAAGCTTTTTCTCCACTTGACATGTAGTTTCTACAAATTCTACTATCTTACAACTCGAGGCTTCCTTCAAGGTGATTTGACTATTCCAATACTAAAATTCATTGACCAATACATCAAGATCACTATTTTCTTGATTTTCTATATTCAATCCTTCTTCCTCTACTATACCAAATATTATATTGTTAGCAATTGTAGATACAATCTGATCTCCACTTTGAATATTTTTCCAATTAGCATACTAGTTCTTAGAAAGAACATTCCTTGTTTTGTAACAAACTAGTGGAAATTCTAAATGTAGCTACTCCAAACCATCCAAATCCAAGAAATGCACAGAAGGCTTCAGTGACAAGAGATCATGAGAAACCTTTAGCCCATCTAATAGACATTGGATAAAGAACAATACCAACTAGAGAAATATAGAGAATTTGGTTGTGGAAGAAACCAGAGTCTGGATTTTTACTATAGGACAAACAAACTGAGAAGAAGCCATAATATCCATATTATAGATCGGTTCTGAATGAGCTTTGTTACACATAAATTAGGGTCTATGTTATAATTTGGACAAACATTATGTATGTCATGAACTAAATGATGACATTGAGTCTTAAAATGACCCAATCTATCTTGAGACTAATGAACTGTTTGCTCATTTTGTATTGTGATTGACTGATCCCATAAACCCCATTGAGAATTTATAGCCAAATGAGAGGGAAGAGGTTGCCGCATATCTATCAACAAATAGACTCTAACATCCAAATGTGGTCGATAATTGTTAATCCTATTATGGAAAAAAATTATGTATAAAATGGGTCTTATGGCTTTTGTAAAGGCATTTAGAGAGAGGATCCAAAGGTGATCCAAGAGGCTTAAGTGTGCTAGAAATAAGAGAAGTATTATATTTCTTGTAAATAATTCTTAGGAGAAGAATTCTTGTAGGATAAATAAGGAGAATGTGATGTAATGATGCTTTGTCTCTATAGTAAAGCCTTCTTAGGTCAAGTCTTTCTTTCTCTTTAGAAACTAATCTTGCACCCTTGAGAGCTTGTATGCAAGTTGGTTCAAGTAAGGATTATATGAGAACTGCATGGATGGACCAAAATATGATGTAAATCAACTTTTGGAGCATTATTAATATATCAGTCACTCACTTGAACTAGACCCAGAGATGTAGTCTGCTTAGATCAGACAAACTCTAGTATCAAATCAGTTCTCTTTTCTCTTTTCTCTATCTCTAGTGATATAACTCTCTTTCTATTGATCATGTTATATTAATATTTAATGTCTTTTTATTATACATTATACATTAAGTATTTGTACACCTTTATGCAATTTTTCTTAGCATATAATTTTCTAAATCTTAAAATCAGATCAATGGACAACAACATTGCATTGTGACAACCCTTATTCAAGAAACAAAAATAAAATTCTTTTTAGGTGATGCAAGATTTCTCTTACACCCCATATGCTCCTGCATTAGACACCTAGGGTAATTTTAGAAGTGACCCTATCACATCTCAAATTTTTGGAGGAAAACCAAGATAGTTAATCTCCTCCCTTGATAGCCATGATTAATCTCCTATTGGTCTCCCTTTCCATTTGACTAGGTACTCTTCATAACTTTTTTCCTTATACCTTTTCCAACATGATTGTCCAATATCTCTTTAATCTCCTTTGTCACCAAACTGGCTGCTATAATATGCCATTGTGCTTCTACAACTTTATCTCCATCACCTTCTTCATAATACTCTACCAAATCTGAAATGTTAAATACTAGTAAAATAATTAATTTAGTAGGCAACTCTACTTCATAGGCATTTCCAGAATCATCTCTCTCTCTCTCTCTCTCTCTCTCTCTCTCTCTCTCTCTCTCTCTCTCTCTCTCTGATACACACACACACACACACACCATGTCCATCTATTAAATGCCCTCATTTTTATCTTTATCTCTTCACCTAATATTTCTCTCCATCGCCATTCTCTTTCTCTAAACCATCACTCCCCTTACCCTTCCTTTCATCTCCCTCCCCCTCAAACCATCACTTCCACTTATTTATCATATATATCTTTACCTCATCTCTCTCTCTCTCTCTCTCTCTCTCCCTTCCCCTGACACCATGTCCATCTATGTCATGTCTCCCTAGATCCCCATTCTCTCTCTCTCTCTCTCTCTCTCTCTCTCTCTCTCTCTCTCTCTCTCTCTCTCTCTCTCTCTCTCTCTCTCTCTCTCTCTCTCTCTCTCTCTCTCTCACACACACACACACACACATGCATGCATTGACTCCTTCATTTCTCTCTTTTTCATCATTTCCCCCCCCCCCCTCTCTCTCTCTCTCTCTCTCTCTCTCTCTCTCTCTCTCTCTCTCTCTCTTCTCCTTTTCTCTCTTTTCCATCATCCCTAAATATCTCTCTCTCTCATACATATCTTTGTCCCTCCAATTTTCCTCTTTCTCTTTCCCCCCTCACTAGTCAAAGAACATCATCCCACTAATGACCCTCTCCCACTCTTTGTCTTTCACATATTTCTCATACTAATTACTCACTTTCACTCTCTCCTCTTCCTCATCTTCTCATTAATCTCTTAACTATTCTATATAAATCTGCACAATCAAACACCAACCATAAAAATCCATAAATCAAACACACATCAAACTTCAACAAAGTTAAAGATTCATTAATAACAAATAAAATTTAGCCCATTATCCAATATTTCCATCTCTACCCAAAACTCTATTATCACTACACTCCAACTTCATTCTTGTAATGGACAGTCAAGTCATCATATGTTCCCATTAGACATTTTTTTTTACAATCTCAAACCACTCCTTTTAATAGCTCGATTCTCTACTTCAACTTGCGCCTATAAAGTTTTTATCAAATACTTAAATTCCAATGATATTAAAAATATGAAATTTATTCCATCTTTCTAATAACATTTCAGCCCATTAGTCTATGGCATTAAATTCAACACTAATTTTTTAACCAAAATCATCCCAATGAAAATATTTACATAGAAATAAATTAAAGCTTGGTCTTCATTTTTTCAAAAACTTAGTACGAAGATATAAAATCTGAAAAATAAAATTGCACTAAACATGTTCTTATATCTAATTTTAGAGCTCGATATCACATCCCCAAATCAGATTTTTGGATCTCTTAACAAAATTTTAAAAATTATACTTTTTTTGGAATATTTAATCTTTATGTTTTTCCCTAAAGCCTTGCATCCACCTACCATATATGATCGTTTATAGGTGCAATAGTCAAAAACATTAATGTGGGTAGGTGAATTTTAATTTTGAATAAGAGGGAGACTTTTGAATTGACAACAAGAGACAAAAGGGGGGAATATTCATTTCATTATATAAGTCAGAGTCAGTCATTCAGAGAGTTAGTTTTTGAGTTCAACAGAGACAAGAAGATCAATCAAATCTAGCAACAACAAGGGTTGACTTTTTAGGTATTTTTGTGAAAGTAAATTTTTTTCCTATATGAGTAGTGATTGCTCTAGGTTTATTGTATACAGCCATTTGATTCTATAAGATTGATTCAAGTTCTTAGATAGTTTTGTTCATCTAGGGTTAATAGTTTATTCTCTAGATTTGCATCAGTTGTTTCAGTTAATAGAAAGTGTACAAGTATATTTGTTGTATCCAATCTATTGTGGTTATAGATCATGTCTCCTTTAATATATTTCACTATGCATGATAAGTAAGATTTGGGAGAGTGAAGGTGAAACCATTTAACATATTTTTAGAACATTTTTCTTCCACCCTACATTGCTCTACTTCTACTTGAACTGAGTAACTCATCTTGTATTGAATGGGCAGCTGAGTATCCTCTACCAAGTTACCTATTTGAGGCCAAGTAACTTGGTCCTTATAGGTGTCGAGCCACTTGATACTACCTATAGCTTGGCACCTTACATTGTTGAGCAACTTAGCATTGCTTGTCACTCAACTCCTTACCCTGCCAAGTGACTTGGCTACCTCTATAGTTCATATTTTTTAGTGAATTTTTTACATGGTATCAGAGCTATTAGGCCCCACATCCTCATAAGTTTTGGTATTATTTTTAGGTGTTTGAAATTTTTGTCTAGGAGACATGGATGGAGATGTAGGAAAGACTTGGTAGTAGCCATCATCCTTTAATGGACAAAATTATGACACTTAGGCAAAGAAGGTGATAATCATTATCATTGCAAATGACTTATGGGAGTTTGTGGTAAATGGGTTCAATGATGAAACTAACCCAGCGTAATATGCTACCCTCACCAACCATCAAAAGACTCAGTTGAAGGAGTCAAGAATAAGGGAGGCAAAAATTTTACGATTGATTGAGGAAAACATGATAGAAACAATACTTCCTAAGATATTAGCAACTAAGTATTCAAAGAAAGCATGGGACATCCTTGAGACAAATTTTATAGGGACTAATAAAGTCCATGCAGTAAAGCTAAAGATGATTCAAAGTGAGTCTAAAAACATTCATTTTATATTTTAGCTCAAGGACCTTTGGTTTGATAAACCAATTGAAATCAAATGGAGAAGATTATGAGGAGCAAAGAATAGTGGAAAAGATACTAAGGAGTCTACCTTCAAAGTGTGATAATCTTGTAATGACCATTGAAGATACAAATGACCTCACTACTTTGACAATCAAGAAGGCTCATGGCAAGAAGGCAATCAAGAGGGAGCAAAACCTTCTCAAAATAACTCTAGAAGAGGTAAGAAGAACTACAACTCTAATAAGAGTAATGTAGAATGTTATTATTGTCATAAATTTGGGCATTATGCAAGTGAATGCTAGAAAAAATAAGCTAATCAGTCAAGGTAGAATGCAAATGAGGTTGATGTGAATGTGGGTGAAGTAAACAATCCCATATCCTTCACCATGTGCAACATTGGTAAAGAAGGCAGCCCTAAGGTATGGTATTTGGACAACAATTGCAAGAATTTCAAATTAGAAATTAGAATGGGAAACAACAGAATGATTCCTATTGTGGGAAAATGATCTATTATGGTCCACACCAAACAAGGTGAGAAGAGAGAAATACACAATGTATATTTATCCTAAGCATGAAGTACAATTTGATGAGTGTTGGAGAACTCATTCAAAATGGTTACAAGGTGATGATGGAAAATGACAAGTGTATAATTCACAAGAAAGATGGGATCAAGAATATTCTAGTAGCAGTCCAACTAACAAGGAACTAGATGTTCCTCTTGAGGATAGAGACTTGCTTATCTTCTCAAATTGTTGTTGCACCTCCCAATCATGTACATACAATAGTACATTAGCAATCAATTTTAAAGAGCATGATTGAAGACACTTCAAATTTATGGCATCTCAAGTATGGACATATTGGTTTTGCTAGTTTAAATTTGTTATCCAAGAAAAGAATGGTAGATTTTTTTTGAAATATTGTAGAGACATGTGACAAGTGTGATGCTTGTATTTTGGGTAAACAACATAGGTTTCTCTTTAATTATAGTAATTCTAGAAGAGAAAGATCACCATTAGAGCTGGTGCATTTTGATTTAGTTGGCCCTATGCAAACCACTTCTATTGGGGGGAGTACTTATTTTATGTCATTCATAGATGATTTTAGTCATAGGACATGTGTATATTTTGAAAAAAAAAATCTAAAGCATTTGATAAGTTTATTGAATTTAAAGGCTAGGCCAAAAATGAATGTGGACATTATGTAAAAGTACTAAGGTCAGATAGAGGAGGGGAGTATATCTCCAATTCTTTTGTAAATTTTTATACGAAAAATGACATCAAGAAGGAGCTTATAGCTAGTTATACTTTGTAACAAAATAGAGTGGTCGAGAGGCAGAATAGGACATTGATGAGATGGCAAGGATGCTGATGAAAGCGAAGGGACTCACAAATAAGTATTGGGGAGAGATTGTAGCAGCAATAGTATACTTGATAAATAGGTGTTCAATGAAGAAATTCCATGACAAGATTCCCCTTGAGAGATGGGCAAGACATAGGTGGATAATTGAGCACTTCAGGGTGTTTGCATGTGTAGCATATGCCCACATGCCAAAGGAGAAAAGGAAAATGTTGGATGAAAAAGGTGTGAAGTGCATATTCATAGGTTATAGCTCAGAATCAAAGACCTATAGATTGTATAATCCAATCACCAAGAAGATCATCATTTCAAAAGATGTGGAGCTTCTTCAAAATTAGACATGGGATGACTTGGTGGATGAATCTTCAAGGACTTCAAGTAAAGTGTAAACTCTTGATGTAGAAGATGAAGTTGGTGATCAAAAAAATTAAGGAGTTGCAAATATAGATAGCTCTAGAAAAAGACAAAAAGAAATTAGCCTCAAACATGCAAAGAATCAACTCCTAGTAGTTCTAGACAACTCTAAAATTGTATGCAAAATAGTGGCAGTAGTAGTACTAAAATTTGTGATCCCACTCTCACCTCTCTATTGACAAGAAAGACTAAGAGTCTAAGGAGGATATACCAAGATGAAAGGTATGATGAAAACTATGATGAAAGTGTCAATTTTGCATTATTTTCTCATAGTGATCCAATCTATTTTGAAGAAGACATGAAGGAAAATAAATGGTGCAATGTCATAGATGAAGAAATAGATTCTATTGAGAAAAATGAAACATGGGAATTAACTAATCTACCTCCTAAGAAACAAGTAATTGGAGTCAAATGGGTCTATAAGATCAAGTGCAATACTAAAGAAAAAATAGATAGGCATAAGGTACGATTAGTAGTCAAGGGGTACAAACAACAATATGGAACAAATTATGATGAGACTTATGCCCTGGTTGCAAGAAAGGAAACAATGTATGTTGTCATAACAATTGCATCCTAGCACAAATAGAAGGTACATCAAATAGACGAGAAGTCTGCCTTCTTGAATGGAAAAAAGATGTGTATGTAGAGCAGCCATCTAGTTATGAAGTTTTAGGTAAGGAAAAAAAAGTGTATAGGTTGAAGAGAGCTCTTTATGGGCTCAAGCAAGCTTCACAAGCATGGTATAGTAGGATTGACTCATATTTCATGAGAAATGGCTTTAGCAAAAGCAATCGTGAGAGCACTCTCTACATCAAGGCATAAAATAGTAAGGTTGTGATTATTGTCTTGTATGTAGATGACTTAATTTTCACTAGAAATGATGATTTTCTAATTGGTGAATTCAAAGTGGCCATGAAGAGTGAATTTGAGATGACAGACTTATGTCTTTTGAAATAATTTCTAGGAATAAAAGTAAAACAAATGCATGATGATATCTTTATCTCTCAAGAAAAACATGCAAATTAGATCTTGGAGAGATTCAAAATGCAAAACAGTAAGGCAATCCCAACACCAATAGTCATAGGTCTGAAGTTGAGCAAGAAAGGTTGTGGTAGCAATGTGAATCCAGCATTGTATAAAAGTATGGTTTGAAGCGTGATGTATTTGACAATAACTTGGCTTGACATGATGCATGGAAACACCAAAGGATTCCTTGCAAATTAGGAAAGAGGATCCTAAGGTATGTGAATGGTACTAAGGGATTTAGCATTTTGTATACTGATGCTAATGATTTTAGGTTGATTGGTTACACTGATAGTTATTGGGATAGAAGTCTAGATAATTAGAAGAGCACTTTCGATTATATGTTTCATATGGGTTTGGGTGCAATTTCATGGGCATCCAAGAAGCAACAATTTGTTGCTCAATCTACAATAGAGACTGAATACATAGCACCAAATGTAGTAGCATGTCAAGCTATTTGGCTAAGAAGAATCTTGGAAAATTTGAATAAAAAACAAAAGGATGAAACCACAATCTTTTGTGACAACATTTCCTCAATTACATTGACAAAGAATCCAATTTTCCATGGGAGAAGAATGAATATTAAGATCAAATATCGTTTCATTAGAGAGCCAGTGGAAAATGGAGAAATCAAAATAGAATATTGCAAGTTCAAGTAACAACTACTAGACATTTTCACTAAGCCATTGGGCATAGCAAGTTTTGTGTGCCTAAGAGGAAGTCTTGGTGTAGTTGATTTGGATCACTAATGATCCTATTTTTTTGACTTGGGAAAAAGGGAGAGTATTGGAATATTAAATCTTTATGTTTGTCCTTGGAACCCTGCATCCACCTATCAAATCTCATGATCTATAGGTGCAATAGTTAGAAACGTAAATGTGTGTAGATGAATTTGAATTTTGAATGAGAGGGAGACTTTCAAATTGATGAAAAGAGACAAAAGGGGGAATGTTCCTTTCATTATATAACTCAAATGGAAACATTTAGAGAGTTAGTTTTTGTTTTCAATAAAATAGCAAAGGTAGGAAGGTCAATGAGAGCCAACAACAGTAACAAGGGTGGATGACTTTCTGGACATTTTGTGAAAGTATTGTTTTATCCTGTATGAGCAGTGATTGCTTTAGGTTTATTATATGCAACCATTTGTTGCTTTAAGTTTGATTCAAGTTCTTAGATGGTTTTTTTGATTTAGGGTTAATAGTTTATTCTACATATTTGGATTAGTTGTTTCAATTAATAGAAAGAAACCAAGTATATTTGCCATCTCCAATCTATTGTGGTTATAGATCTTGTCCCATTTAAAATATGGTTTTCTATGCATGATTTTTAATATTTGGGATAGTGAAGGAGAAACCATTTAATGCATTTTTAGAATTTTTTTCATCCTCTCCACATTACTCAACTTCTACTTGAACCAAGTAACTCAGCTTGTATTGACCAAGCAACTTGGTCTCCTCTACCAAGCTCCTTGTTGCCAAGCTACCTCTTGGCGACTGAGTAACTTAGTCCCTATAGGTGTCAAACCACTCAACACTACCTTTATCTCAACACTCTACATTTCCAAGAACCTCAACATTGCCTAGTACTTGTCTCCTTACCCTTGTGAAAAATAAATCACAACCCTAAAAAGATTTCTCAGAATAGAAGGTGTTGAGTTTCAGTTTTTCTCAAAACCAATGGATGATGAGTGATAGGCAGTGGGTGCCAAGTGAACTCAGCACAAGAAGAAGCCAAGTGAACTTGGCACACAAGGGAAACTCATCAAAAGTGTATGCCAAGTGAGCTCAATAGTGAAGATACCAAGTGAGCTCAGTCACTATTGCAAGGTAATGCTCAACAAAAGAGAATGCCAAGTGAGTTTGGTAATAATAGAAAAGAGAGAGCTCAGTCAAAGACTGAACTGAGTAAGCTATAGACTAAACTCATAACTTGAATATTTCTACCATTAAAATACAAAAAGCCAAGGATGAAGCTTTCAACTATGAACTTTTCAAATACAAAATACTATGCAATGATGAATAGAAGTAGGGAACAACACATTTTAGTATGCTTGCTTGCTTGCCCACTTTCTATTCAAATAAGATAAAAGGCTATTACAAAATCTGGGAGCATTTGGTTTCAACTAGAAAACTCTAAAATCATCAAACTGATAAAACTTTAAACTTTAAAATTATAGCTCCAATGGTTGCATACAACAATGTCTAGAGCAATCACTACTTCACAGGTCGAATCAATATAGACTTACAAAATGACAAAAGATATAACACTTATAGCCTTTTGTCTTCTAAACTCTAACTTGATCTACTGATCAATTTCCTTCTCTACTCTGCAACTGATCTAACTTTTCTACTCTTCTCTCTTCTATTGATCGAATGAATTAGATTCATTCCTTTTATCTCTTGGAAAAAATATTTTCCCTCTCTTTTCAAATTTGACCTCACCTATCACATTCAATGTTTCTGACTATTGCAAGCCATCAGGGAGGTAGGTGGGTGTTTGGCTCTAGGGGCAAACCTATTGCATTAAATATTTCAAGACTCCCCTATTGTCCTAAGCCAAACAAGATATAATGTAGTATTGTTCTGATACCACTGATGAAGGTACACTCTGATACCACTGACGAAGGGCCACACCACCCTTACCAAATCACAACCAAGAATGCAACAATATGAAGACAATTTTATTATACTTGAAAATCCAATAGAAATTACAATAACCTTTCTGCAAGATCTCTCAAGATCTAATCCAAGCCCAAGCTAGTCCAAATCCACACTCTGGTAGAAACCTCCAAGATCTCAACTTGTGCTCGCAAGCCACCAAGCAACCTCCTTGTTTCTAAACTGCAGTCACTAGCTCTTCTCCAACTTTATCCAAGATCCAAGTGTAAACTGCCTCACATTTGGCGCTCTGTCTACACTCACAACTCCACCATAATCCTGCTGTAAACTGCCTCACATTCAGCACTCTATCCATAGACTCAGGAAAACTCACTCTTCACTTCCTCCTTCTCTTTCACACCTTGAAACCTTCCAAGCTTTCCAAGCTTCACCTTCCACAACTTTTACCTTTCCAAGATTTCCTTCCAAAGCTTCTACTTCCCAAGCTACTCCTTCTTAAGCTTCTCCTTGAGCTTCTCCTTGAGCTTCCACTTCTCAAGCTACTCCTTGAGCTTGATTAGAAATGCTCATATGCCTTGCTTAAATAGGCATTTACCATCCCATGCATGACTTATCCACAACCTTCTAGAATTCCTCCACAACCTTCTACATCTTCCACAACCTTCTACAACTTCTACAATATTCATAACTTTCTAGAATTCTTCCCACACACCTCGATAAATGGAATGACAACCATTTATTTTTTATTTTTTCTATTATGCCACCTATGCACCTCGAAAATAAAAATCCTCTTTTCCTTTCTTTTCTCCTTTTTCCCCTTTTTTATTTTTTTTTTAATTATTTCTCCTCTAATTTTTGTCACTTTCTCTCTCCTCCACAATTTTTTTTTTTCCAACCTTTTTTTTTTCAATTTTTTTTTTTTTTCATAATTTTTCCATGCAAGATGCTCCTGCATCAAGATAGGATCACTCTTAATCCAAATTAGCTACACCAAGACACTCTCTTAGGTGTACAAAAGTTCCAATACCTAAAGGCTTAGTAAAAATGTCTTCTAGCTACTGCTCAAACTTGGAAAATTCCATTTTGATATCTCCATTCTCCACCAACTCTCTAATGAAGTGATATATGATCTCTATGTATCTATTTCTCCCATGGAAGACTAGATTCTTGAATAATGCAATTGAAGAGATTTTGTCACAATAAATTATGGTTCTTCTTGAAATTGCACCCAATCTCATATGGAACATGTATCTGGAAGTGCTCTTCCTATCATCTGAAGTTCCAACCCAATCACTATCTATGTAACCAACCAACTTGAAATCATTTATAGTAGTATAAAAAATTCCAAATCCCTTGGTACCATTCACGTACTTTAAGATCCTCTTTTTTGCTTGCCAATAGGAATCCTTTGGTGTTTCCATAAATCTGAAAATCAAATTTACTGCATGCATCATGTCTGGTTGAGTTGCAGTCAAATACATTAAACTTTTAACAAAGCTCTTGTATAGTGTTAGATTCACACTTTTTTGTAATCTGCCTTGCTCAACTTTAGACCTACTACTGTTGGTGTAGGGGCTTTCTTATTGTTCTGCATTTTGAATCTCTCCAAGATCTACCTTGAATATTTTTCTTGAGAGATGAATATGCCATCATGCATTTCTTTTACCTTTATACCTAGAAAGTATTTCAAGAGACCTAGGTTTTTCATTTCAAATTCATTCTTCATGGCCTCTTTGAACTCACCAATTAGTAAATTATCATTTCCAGTGAATATTAAGTCATCTACATACAAGAAAACAATCAACACATTACTATTTGTTGCCTTGATGTAAAGTGTGGGCTCACCATCACTTTTGCTAAAGCCATTTCTCATCAAATATGAGTCAATCCTATTAAACCATGCCCATGGAGCTTGCTTGAGCCCATATAGAGCTCTCTTGAATCTATACACTTTGTGTTCTTCACCTGCAACTTTGTAACTAGGTGGCTAGTCCACATATACTTCTTTTTTCAATACACCATTCAAGAAGGCAGACTTCACGTCTATTTGATATACCTTCCATTTGTGTTAGGTTGCAATTGCTATGATAGTACACATAGTTTCCATTATTTCAATTGGGGCATATGTCTCATAATAATCTCTATCATACTACTACTTGTATCCCTTGACCACTAATCGTGCCTTATGCCTATCTATTTTTCCTTCAGTATTGCACTTGGTCTTGTAAACCCATTTCACTCCAATTACTTGTTTTTTTGTGAGGTAAAGTAGTTAACTCCCATGCCTCATTCCTTTCAATAGCATCTATCTCCTCATCTATGCCATTACACCATTTCTCTTTATTCACAGCTTCCTCAAAATAAATTGGATCACTATGAGAAAATAATGCAAAATTTACACTTTCATCATAATCTTCATCATATCTTTCTTCTTGGTATATCTCGTTTAGAATTTTAGTCTTTCTTGGCAATAGGGAGGTGAGAATGGGATCTGAATTCTTAGTATTGTTGTTGCTACTATTTTGCATACTAGCTCGGGGTTGTCTTGATGAGCTTGGAGCTATTGCTCAACATGTTAAGGGTTTCTTGCATTTTTGCCTATTTCTGCAATCTATGTTTCTTGCTCCATCTTCTTGCTAATCACCAATGTCATCTTCTTCCTCTTCAATAGTAGGCACTTTACTTGAAGTACTTGATGATTCATCTACTGAGCCATCCCATGACTAATTTTCAAAAAATTCCACATCTTTTGATATAATGATCTTCTTGTTGATTGGATTGTATAGCCTATAGGCTTTTGATTCTAAGTTGTACCCTGTGAAGATGCACTTCACACCTTTGTCATCTAGATTTTTCTTTTGTTCCTTAAGGACATGTGCATATGCTATACATCCAAACACTCTCAATTGTTCAACTATTCATCTGGTCCTTGACCAAGCATCAAGAGGTATCTTGTCATCAACTAATTTTGTGGGACACTTATTGATTAAATATATTGTTGTTGCTACATCTTCTCTTGAATATTCAATTGGGAGCCCTTTTTCTTTCATCATGCTTCTAGCCATTTCAACAATGGTCATGTTCTTTCTCTCAGCCACTCCATTTTGTTGTGGAGTATAACTAGTTGTAAGCTCTTTTCTTATATCATTTTTCTTGCAAAAATTTACAAACATATTGGAGGTATACTCACCTCCTCTATCTGATCTAAGGACCTTAACATGGCATTCACATTCTTTTTCAGCCAGAGCTTTAAATTCAAAAAATTTGTCAAATGCTTCAGATTTGTTCTTTAAAAAATACACGCATGTCCTATGACTAAAATCATCTATGAATATCATAAAATAAGTAAAACCCCAATTGAAGTAGTTTTCATAGGGCCTACGAAATTAGAATGCAACAATTCTAATGGGGCTCTAGCCATTCTAGAATTTCAAAAATTAAAGGGAAGCCTATGTTGCTTACCCAAAATGCAAGGCTTACACTTGTCATAAGAATCTATTATGCTTGGCAAACCATCTATCATTCTTTTCTTGGATAACAAATTTAAACCAAAAAAATCAAGATGTCCATACCTGAGATGTCAAAGCTTAGAGGGGTCTTCGATCACTCTTCTAAGAGCTGATTTCTAATGTACTAATGTACATGCATTCTTGGGAGGTGTAGTATTGACTTGAGAAGAGAAATTGCCTCTATCCTCAAGGGGAACATCTAGTTCTTTTTCATTTGGACTACTGCAAGTAATATATTACTCCCATCCTTCTCATGAATGACATACTTGTCATTTTCCACTAGTACCTTGTATCCATTTTGAATGAGTTGTCCAACACTTATCAAGTTGTGCTTCATACCTTGTGTCCATTTTGAATGAGAAGGCAATGGTTCAGGGGATAGTAAAGGCTGTTTGAATTTCAATAGAGGCACAATGAATGCTCTGATGGCCTATAGACTACCACATATAAAACACTATATGAAGTGTTTTTTTATGAATGCCAATACAAACAAAGAAAATTGGTTTCTTTCCAAATAGATTGCTTTTGTAACTATGATTAGTAATTTTTGTCAATCTGCCAACTCACCATACCATCTCAACACTTCCAAAACTTTTAAACAGCCATCAATTTTTTGAAAATAATAAAAAAATTACATTGATGATTATTAAAAAAAGTGACAACAAGAAATATTGTTTTCAAGAACTATGGCATTCTCCTTGGAAGCCAAAAGAATATAGTCATGCACAGAGATGGTAAAATTTCTTAATATAGAAACCAAGAAACATCATTCATCAGAATTTAATGAAACTGACATCCTTCTTATCTTGAAAGACATAAAAACACCCCCACACAGCTTAAAGGTGGAAAAAGGATAGCTCATTTTGACAGTGTTCTACTAAACACTTATTATTACAAGAAGTCCACAGATCCTGTGAAAAGGAAGAAAGAGTAAATTCATTCTTAATCGCAGCAGGGGCAATGGGGATCATGACAACATCTAACACATTCCACTCCCAATTTTCCTACAACAATAATAACATTAATCTTTTTTTATTATTGATAATATATTACAAAGTGAATTATTATGATAATAGATCAGGAAAATTATCTAAACTAATAATAAGTAAACTAAATCATTACACAATCTAATTGAAAAAGATACTTCAAATCAATTTCATAAATTGCAAAAATCTATTAATCTTTAATAAATAAAAGTAGTTATAACTAATTATAACTATTTACACTTACTTTTAGACATTGAAGTTGTGTATGATGCTTTAGTAAAAATGGCGGTGAATAGCAGGATCAAGAAAAGGCACAACAAAAGTCCTGATGCAACATGGTAGTAAGTTGCCAAGGGCAACTCTAATACACCTTGTAAAAGGTGGATGGACAAAATAAACTAAAATGGAAAAATATTCAATGTGCTATGACACTAATATATTTCATTAACCATTTTGTCCATATCAATAACATTACAAGATGTCTCTATCTATAGAGCTCTTTGTTTATTTTTGGAAACATCTAAATTAGCCAACATAGGACAAATAGAACTTTCTAGAACTATCTAAACATAAATAACTTCTAAAACTTTACAAACCTCAATATTAATTTGACCTAACTCTATTCACTAATCCAGGAATTTCTAGAATGCTCTATTATGCTTTTACATTTCATTCGAGTGGAAATTACACATTCCAACACTCCCCCTAATTTCAACGTCAAATGTTATTGCATACAAATCCAAATCCTTTCTTTTGTCTGATGCCAAAATGATATTTTTGAATAATCTTCATATTTGTATGCATGAATAGTGTCTTCCAAGTTTGTGTCCTTTAATTTCTACAAACATTTTGTCAACAATTGGCTAGAATTTTCTCTCTTCACAAGATCCATTGATAATCTAGCCTCACCTGTCACAAATGTCGGTGACAGAATTCACTAATAACCATGATCAAATTCATGTTTTCTTTAAGCTACCCCTTGATAGCTTCATCAGTCACAACTTGTGAAATGTCCCTTTTCTGAATTTATATGATATTCCATGCCTCTAATCAGATTTTCAAAATCAAACAACTAATATCACAAAGATCCACCAAATTTCTCAAGAAACCCCAAATCGGGTATGCCAGAAATAGTGCCAAAAGCTTCACAACTTCACAAATTATTAATAAATCTAAAAATGGATATTTTTACAAAAATTTCAGCAGCATAAAAGCCTACAAAATGACATTTCCAGATCCATATAGCCTTTACACAACAGTTCACAAATGTAGGACAAAAACTATACTCATCGGGCTCCCGAAATTAACACAAAAATGCTCGGAAACACCACAAAAACACTAATAATCTATCTCAAAATTTTAATCACGTCTCAATACATATATTCAGCTCTATTTTAACACCTTAAAGTCTGAAATACAGTAGCAACCCAAACTCATATGAAATACTCAACTGAAAACACCAAACTCATACAAAAAACACACCCGAAAACCCACAAATCTGCACTGTTCAGCACAAAGGCAAACTCTGTATGAGCATGCACATGGAATGGCTTCAAACTCCCATCCTTATCCTTCTTGAAAACCTACAAAATCCAGTTCTTGGGTCTCCCTGGAAACCTGCAAACTCTCGTTCTTGGGTCTCCTTCTCCACAGGTTTGGCAGCCTCTGAAGAATAACAAAGAAATGAGCAAAAATCAAGTTCTGGAATGAGCTCAAAATGCCTCCAATCCCCTTAAAAGAGGGCATAATCCTAACTCACATCCAAGAGGGGTTAATGAAACATATTTTAATAATAATTTTCATTTATTAGTCCATTAGCTTCCAAAGATTATCCCCTTTTTCCGAAACTTCACCTTTTTGTGCCTGCCTGCCTTAGCAAAGATTATTATTTTTAATTATTTGAAAAGGGGACATGACAAGTCCTCCCCTCCCAAAAATTGCTTGTCCTCAAGCAATGGCTGAACAATAAACCAATCAATCCACCTGGATCCCAAATGTAGTCATGAACTATACTACTACCAATTAACACAGGCTCCTGCAATATCCTCTGCAATATGACCAATAGGAATCCATAATCAAACTGACAATTATAGCTCAACCAAACTCCAAAATCACAACTTCCATAGTCATAAACCCATGAGACACAAACTCTTAGAACATAAAAACCCAAGTAAAGTGGACTACCAACACAGTAAATACCATCAATGCATTCCACTGGCCTATACGGAATGTACAATCCAACTCTGCAACAATGGTGAATGCTCTCGAATGAAACTGTACCAAGTATGGAGAATCCACACACTATACAATGCCTGCAGTCAACACAACTCTGTAGATCACCAACCACTGTCTCATAACCATAAATACCATGCACCCGTGATGGTGAAAAGCCATCACAAGATAAATAGCAAGAATTGGAACCCAAACCGAATTTTCCTGCCATCAACTCCTCAACACAAGGATCAAATGCTAACTGATGTACATACCTTGCAATATAATGTTGATAAAAAAAACCAACCTCGGTCAACAGCTCACCATGAACAAGTGATACAACCCACTATGACTGATCACCAGCTAAGTCAGGAGATGTCATAGCCAAAGGAGTAGAATCAATAACAACACTCGCTGAAGCATCACTCTGAAACTCCTACTCTAAGTCATGTATTATCAAGCTATCAACTATAGAACCTATCAACATGTCATGCCCATCACAACCCTCATCCTGAGGCATCAAATTGTCCCATAACTGATGACAAGCACTAGGAACCAAAGTACATCTTTGTATCATCATCTCATCAACATGGTCATCAAAGGTAAATTGATGAGCATACCTCATAGTGTAATGCCAATAGAATGCACCAATCTCAGTCAGTGGCTCAGACTGTAATCTAGATGAAACTAACTGCAATTGATTATTAACCATGTTGGAACTAACTACTACCTCCGAAGATATCACCAAGGGAGTAGTGTTACTAGCAGGAACCATGCCAACTGCCGACTCACCAACATCACACATGATCTTTGATACATCTCTAGTCTTCGTGCCATCAGTACTAGAGGCCACCACCCTGTCAGGCATACAACAATCTACTACAACACCCAACTCAACTGAACCTGATTCTAGTGGGAATGAACCTGATATGCCAATGCTAGTATCAAGGATGGATGCATCCCCATCTCCAGTGTCTCTAACAATCTCGGCCATGGACATCCTCGGATCACCAAACACCATAGCTTGTGACTGTATAGAATTAGGTAAAGACTGTAGTTGCTCTAACTCCATGGTCACCTTAGCCAAATGAAACTATGACTCCTTGAAAGCCAACTGTGTACTCTCAAGAATCTCAGAAGTCACCTCAAGCTGCTCAGTAAGCTCACTCACCTCATCTTCCTTGGCCAACAATGCATCATATGTTCTACTGCCCCACTCCATAAGATAATCTCTGTCAGCTACCAACTGCATATAATTCTATCGCAAAATCCGAATAGCCTCCCATAAAGAGTGGATCTCTGTCAAGGAAAGATAACTGCCTTCCTGCTCATCACTAGTAGGAGAACCCCATCCATAAACTGCTAACAACTGACGAGCAACATCAAAATGTTGGCAAGTGATAGCAATGTCTCGGTCACTAACTCTCAACTGATTAGACACATGATGGCACTGGCTTGACTGTCTCCTACAAACCTCCTCTGATGCACTGTCTAAAGGAGTATCCTCAAAGTCACTAGTCTCTAGAGTATTACAATCCATATCCTATGAATCAAATCTAAAGCTCATATCAACATACAGAGTATCAAAAACATTAGCACTACTCTCCAACTCCTCTGTACCCAAGGAAACTAAGTCTTCAAAACTGCCCACTACATCCTCCTGGATGTCATCAATGCCAATATGATCCTGGGACTCATCTGTACACATTGCCAAATATGAAATATCATCAACACATTCTAGCAAGTATGGTCGACTAGATATATGAACAAAGCCCAACACCGGTGTATAAAAACTAATACCAACATCGGATAAGCTCCTGGCACAAGAAAAGACAACACCGTGCAATTTGCTAATCAAATCCATGATAGCACCCAAACAATCACTGCTACCAAAAAGTGTTAAATATTTCCAATCAACTGAATCCCAAATGCCAATATAACAATCTCGAGTCCATATCCATAAACTATAATCAGTTGGTAACTCAAGAAAAATCCTCACCTGAGTAATATGACCAATACCAACTAATTCCACATACCTATCTGACATTATCCCTATATCCTGGATGTGAATGCAAGATGAACTCGCAACATTATCAATGTCCACATATGATCTACCATTCGTAGAAAGCTGAGTATTAAGAGTGCAAGATGAAACTAAACTCAATTCCATGCCATGCTTATCCCCATGTCTCTCCCAGTCTTGTAATGCCAATGGAGTATTCACCAAAGAAGCTCGAGTGTCCTCAAGCTCATGAGAAAGCCTGTCAACTTCCTCCTCCTTCCTCCTCAGGGCATCTGAATAATCTCTAACAAGGCTAAGAAGATGGTCACGATCTGATAGAAGATGTAAATAACTCAACTTCATCATTCCCATTCCTTCCCTAATCGCTTGTAAGTCAACACAAGGAGACTTTGCCTGAACTCCCTTATGGCTACCCTGTAACTGAATCATCTGAATGTGATCCTCTATCATATCTTGCATACTGTCATGATGAGATAATGAAGTCACAATACTATCTTTGTTCACCTTCAGCTGGCTGGACAAATCATGTGGAGTACTACCTGCCTCAACCTCATGTGATGAAGCATCTAACTGTGCCTGGTACTCTTTCTCAGCAAAGTCATGAATGCTCAATGTCTGCTCATCTCTACCAGGTATCTCACCATCATGCACAAAAACATCCTCATAATCATCATCTAAACCCACTACCTCCTGTGGCAGAGTAGAATTTGAGACCCTTTCCTGGCTATAAGCTAGTTTCTCAAAATCCTCATGCAAGTTCTTGGTAATTGTGTCATCTGCCCTGTGAGAAAATCTGCCAAATAGAAATCTAGTCAACTTATCCACCTTAGCTGGGTCGGACAGCATGTCATTCATTATATGGTGGTGCTCAACCAACTGTTCAGACATGTCATGGCTTATTTTCTTAAGTTTATCTCGAATGTCTAAATAACCATCCTTTCTACTATTCTGACTCTAGATATCAATTGTCCAAGATCGTGTCCTCTGAGACTCTGTACTATACCTGTCCATTCTGGATAAAGTAGAGTGGAACCCCAATAGGTTATAACTTCTTCAAAAACCAAGAACTAACATGCAATTGATTAGAAGTAGCATGCAACCATAGATTTCGACATGCAGCTAATTAGAAGCAACATGCAACCACCAAATTCACCAAGAACTAACATGCAAATGATTAGAAGTATCATGCAACCATAGATTTTGACATGCATCTAATTAGAAGCAACATGCAACCATGAATTATGACATGCAAGATCTGGGTAGTTGTCAAAACTGACATGCAAGATCTAGGTAGTTGTCAAAACTGACATGCAAGATCTGGGTAGTTGTCAAAACTAACATGCAAACTTCTACAAACCCTTAGGCTGGAAAGATCATGGCTCTGATACCACTGAAATTTTCCTTTTCTGAATTTATATGATATTTCATGCCTCTAATCAGATTTTCAAAATCAAACAACTAATATCACAAAGATTCACCAAATTTCTCAAGAAACTCCAAATCGGGTATGCCAAAAATAGTGCCAAAAGCTTCACAACTTCACAAATTATTAATAAATCTGAAAATGGAAATTTTTACAAAAATTTCAACAGCATAACAGCCTACAAAATAACATTTCCATATCCATATAGCCTTTACACAACAGTTCACAAATGTAGGACAAAAACTATGCTCATCGAGCTCCCGAAATACCACAAAAACACTAATAATCTATCTCAGAAGTTTAATCATGTCCCAATACATATATTCAGCTCTATTTTAACACCTTAAAGTCTGAAATACAGCAGCAACCCAAACTGATATGAAATACTCAACTGAAAACACCAAACTCATATAAAAAATACACCCGAAAACTCACAAATCTGCACTATTCAGCACAAAGGCAAACTTTGTATGAGCATGCACATGGAATGGCTTCAAACTCCCGTCCTTAGCCTTCTTGGAAACCTACAAACTCCCATTCTTGGGTCTCCCTAGAAACTTGCAAACTCCCGTTCTTGGGTCTCCTTCTCCACAGGTTTGGCAGCCTCTGAAGAATAACAAAGAAACGAGCAAAAATCAAGTTCTGGAATGAGCTCAAAATGCCTCCAATCCCCTTAAAAGAGCGAATAATCCTAACTCACATCTAAGAGGGGTTAATGAAACATATTTTAATAATAATTTTCATTTATTAGTCCATTAGCTTCCAAAGATTATCCCCTTTTTTCGAAACTTCACCTTTTTGGGCCTGCCTGCCTTAGCAAAGATTATTATTTTTAATTATTTGAAAAAGGGACATGACAAATTGTGACATGGTTCTCCAAATAACCTTGCTACTAAATTTAAAAAATCTCTTTGCTATCGCAAATGATGGCAACCAAAATTCCTTCCTTCTTTAGCTATCCCTTGATTAGTTGCTTCTGTAAAAAATGGTGACAAGATTCTCCTAATTAACTTGACTCTAATTCATCTATCACAAGTGGTGATAGGATTTTCTGAACCTTTCTCTAATACCACTTATAGATTCCCACAACAACTCTAATACATCCTATGAAAGGTGGATGGAAAAAATAAACTAAAATGGTAAAATACTCAATGTCTTGCAGCACTAATATATTTCATTAACCTTCTGTCCATATCAATAACATTACAAGATGCCTCTATTAATAGAGGTCTTTGATTGTTTCTCGAAACATCTAAATTAGCCAACATAGGACAAATAGACTTTTCTAAAACTATCTAAACATAAATGACTTTTAGAACTTTACAAACCTAAATATTAATTTGACCTAACCCTATTTGCTAATCCATGAATTTCTAGAATGCTCTATTATGCTTTTATATTTCATTTGAGGGGAGATTATAGATTCCCATAGAAATAGGGCGACGCATTTCTCCCTTGTTTAAATCAAAGAACTTGCATTGGTTTTTAAGACACTAATAGCTGAAGTTGGCAATAAAAATAAAAGAATTCAGTCAATAGGCATTCTAAAGGGTGGATTGAGGTGGTGTGAGTGTATTAATGTTAAATTTTATCTTTCTAGATTAAATTTGACAACCATCTACAAGTCAAAATTTTAAATTTTATTATAAATAGATTATATCATTAAAAATAATCTAATATACACCAAATAAAAATATATATAATCTTTAATAAATCATAATATAAAGTGAAACAAATAGAAAAAATGTATAAATAGTTTTGGGTGTAGTAAATTAAATTTTAGTAGTAGATATCTATTGGTATTTTTTTAGATAGATTTATTTAAGATATCTATTGGAGAGTTGAAAGTGTCAACAAAATTAAATAATTCAAGTATTCATTGAAATGAATTTTACCTTTAATTAATTAAATTAAATTATTTCTTGTATTCATTTGGTTAGATTGTTTGCACTAGTTGCTTTTCAATGACTCACATTGATTTAGTGCATCTTTATTTATAATTTGGTCATTATTTTCTGAAGAAGATTCTTAAGAGGAGAATAGTTTTTATTTAGAGTTATAAGTTAATTTTTATCTATTAAAGAAAATTAATTTATATGTTTAGAATAGATAAACTAATTGATATAAAATAGAAAAAGATATTGATCTGTAAATATTCTTAAAAATCATTTATTTTAGGGTTTTGGCGTACATAGAGTTGGGTACATGAAGTCCAACATTAACATAAACATTTATCTTCTCTCTTATCCTCACGGTTGAATGTGTTTCTATAAATAGCTCTCTATATGTCATGGATAGTGTTGTATCAATTAAGCATAAATAAAGATGTGTCCTTCCTTGATAGGGGACATACGCATTAATAGATATGTTTTTTTTTTATTTGCTCAATCAAAACTTACATTTGGTATTAAAGCTTGGTTAGATCTAGGTAACAAATCTTTTTATTTTGAATAAAAGAAAAGCTGTGGCAAATGATTGGATGCTCGACATGAGCTGCATTTCATACTCTCGTACATAAGGAGTTTTTTAAAACCTCTTATAGCAGCAATCTTGGTAAGGTATTTCTTGCAGGTGATGAATTTCTAAATATTATTGGTAAATAAGATGTTTTATTTAATATAGCCAATAGAACACTATGTTAACTATATTCTTAAACTTAAAAGTATTTCAATTTTAGGTAGGCAATTGTTTTTTCAAGGTTGGAATATCAGGTTGGAATCCAACTAATAGAAGGTGAAAAAAGGATATGTTATGATTGTAAGAGAAAGTTGATTAGATGATTTATATCTATTAGAATAATGTAGAAATTATTCTCAAATATTGTGTAAAGAGGTAGCACAATTTTGTTAAGCATTCACATCAACAAGATATTAAAAAGAAACAACTAAAATGAAAAGAAAGAAATTGAAAATTTTATATTAAAAATTATGATTTTAAAAAATTAAAATAATTAATGTCTGATAAGAAATTGCAGCCTTTGAAAATAAAGTTTCGCCAATAGAAATAGATCTGAAACACTTGTTGAATATTTTATCAGCAAAAAAGATATAATGGAAATAGCTCAAGATATTTTGTTCTACATCTAATAGGCAAAAATCTGGAGCTTCTATAAATAAAAAATACAAGGAAGCGACTTGATTGAGTCAACCAGACAAATTTTGGATTGACCTTTTAAACCTTTAAACATTTGTGAAGATGTTAAGAATCAGTGGAAAGTCCATTGAGAAGGATGTGGCACAAATGTTTGATCCTTTCAAAAATTTCATAGTAGCTCGTCAAAGAGGGCCATCGAGGCTCAATAATGAGAGATGGTGTAGAGAAAGTACCATTCGCCGCAATGACCTCTTCCCAGATTATTTTTGGGCTTCTGATCTAATGGCCAGGAAAACTAGAAAGAGGGATTTCTATGCAAAGATAAGATAAATACAATAAATAAAATTGAGTGTAGGAGCTTGCAGTGTTGAGAATAATCTTCTGCCTATGGCTTTGATGTCAAGAGCTTGCAGTGTTGAGAATAATCTATTGGATGATAGGTCACTTGGGGATGGTCGTAGTGGAATGTTAAGGGAGGGCCATGATTACAAATGAATGTTATTTATTCAGTTATGAATGTTATTTATTCAATTTGTTTAAACATTATATATTTTTAATAAAAGTATTAAATAATCAAAATTGATTTAGTAAGTTTAAGCTTAATTTATTCCTTAAGAGTGGCCTTCATTCATGATTCTTTTGTCGGAGCCTATGGAAAATACTAGCTAATCATGTAACATATAGACATTAAGAATTTCAAACAAATGAGGCATTTGGACCGAATAATGAAATCTGATGAATGCACTTTCATGAACAAACACTGGCCTGCAGATAATGCAAACCAAGTGGGAGGGACGATAAATAGACATGGGAAGATGAATCGACAAGGCATCAAATGTACTATCCAAAATGTGAAGCTAGCACTCCACAAAATGTGATCTCATTTATGAGCAAATATGATCAGATGTACTATTCTTTGCATGAAAGGTTGTATTTTGAATCTGTAGAAAGTGGTGTTCCTGATAATGGATTTACGGGTAA
This sequence comes from Cupressus sempervirens, assembly GCA_028749045.1. Taxonomy (NCBI): domain Eukaryota; kingdom Viridiplantae; phylum Streptophyta; class Pinopsida; order Cupressales; family Cupressaceae; genus Cupressus; species Cupressus sempervirens. Next base: position 427,299,387 of record CM053786.1, read on the forward strand.
GTTTATGTCTATAAAAGTTGTAAGAGAAGATGTTAGGATGTTCGATTGTATTCTGTCAAATATAATTTGGATAATTTGGAGAAGGTTAATTTGCAATGTTCTTGAACAGGTCTTGGCCAAGCTGAAATCATTTATGGGTGTGATGGTTTTTGATGTGCCTGTTGGATTTCAAGTGGAAGATTGTTAAGTATGTGAAGTCTAATGGTCACATGACTATTCACCTTCTCTCTTCTCCCAATTTGATAGTTGTACATGTTTCTAAAAATAACTCTCTATATTGTTGTACATCAATTAAGCATAAATAAAGATGTTTCTTACCTTGAGAGGGGACATAGACAAATGTGCAAAGCCATTATAATTTGTTGTGTTATGTTTTGTCTATTTTTATCTACTCAATTAAAAATTATACATAGTGCTAGTACTGGTGAATTTAAAATTTCTAATAAAAGATGGAAGAAGATATCCAACTAGCAATTGCACCCTAAGTTGCAATAGGTACACACAAGATTTTTTTTAGCAAGTTGTAATTTAGAGAAAGTTTTTTATAGTTCAATCAAATATATTAATTTTGAATAATAAAATATGGAATCTGAATAATAAATTAAATTTATATAACAATTATATAGAGCTGAGTTATGATTGTAAAAAATAAACTGAAAACTTATTAATTTAATCTAGTGTTTAATGCAAAAAGAGGGGTAAAAATTTATTAAGACGAAAAGGAATACAACAAGGAGAGCTCAACAAGGAGCTCGATCCTGAGCAACAAGATCATCAAATTCTTGCACCATCTCAAAGGACAGTTGCCCCCTATCCCTAATATTCCAACCCGGATCATGACTAGAAGCCCATTTGGCTAAACAATCAGCAGGTCTATTCCATTCTCGTGGAATATACTTGAACCTAATGAACTAAAAAGAGGAAGAGAAGAAAAGAATCTGCTTAACAACAGTGGCTAGCTGCCAACTAACATCCTCAAGCTCTTGCGAAGAAAGCATGTTCACCACCACCTGGGAATCAGACTCACAAATAATCTTACTCCATCCCCACAAGCAACACTGTTCCACAGCATATAAAATAGCCTGAGCTTCCATGAGATTGTTAGTATAATCACCCTTATGAATTGAGAAGAAAAATTTAACATTCCCAGAACTACAACGAGCCACTCTGCAAATACCAGCCGGACCAGGATTCCCACGAGAAGAACCATCAGTGTTAATTTTCAAAACTCCACAGGGAGGAGGAGTCCAGTGCCCATCCCGATTAACCCGACCCTTCCTCTGATGGTGAAGCTGCCTGGACATAGAAGGAAACCTATGAGCCGCAACCCCATCCTGCAGATGAAAATTGAGGCGATTACAGATAGCAAGATCAACCGGATCCATACCCCCATCAAGCTCACACTTCACAAGAATAGTTTCCTAGAGAGAATGTGATATTTTCCACCAAAGATGCAAAACACCAAGCCGAACATCTTGGAATATGCGACGATTCCTCTCCAAACAGATATGCCAAAGCATGAAAGATGGGCCAGCAATCCAAGCAGCATGGAGAGAAGAAGACTTGGAGGGAGCACTACCCAAGCGAGCCCAGAACTCAGGCAAAGAGGAAGCATGCCGACAAGAGCAACCCCAAGCGCTGCACCAAAGGTGCCATATCTGAGTAGAATAGGAGCAATGGAAGAACAGATGGGAGACAAAATCCTCTCCATTACCACACAAAACACAATAAGAGGGGCCCTGAAATCCACGTTTACAAAGATTATCCCAGGTAAGACAACGGTTGTGAGCCACTAGCCACATGAAAAAATTGCACTTGGACCAAGAAACTTTATTCCAGACTTGCTTCCACCAAGGGACCTCAGCATCCTCAAATAATTGTCTAGTTATCTCCTGATACCCAGTAGAGACATGATATTTACCAGACAAGGTACCGCCCCAAGCCAATACATCTGGACCAAGCAAAGAGGAACACTCTCTAGAGGCCAGAATTTGAGAAAGCTCCTGACGATCCATGTTTGTACCTCCAAGAGGCCAATCAGAGGAATGCTTCCATCTATAACCAACAACAGGTCCCAATTGATAAGGAGTCTTGTAATGAGCCACTTTATCCCATCCAGCGGCAAGAAAAGAGTCACAAAGAGGCTGAAGATGAGGGTATATGGATAAAATGGAAGGGAATCCATCCCAAGCATCAGACCAAAACAAAGCCTGAGAACCTCCTTTACATATCCAGAACAGACCCCTCTTCACCAACAATGCACCTGTCTTCAAAGTATGCCAAACCATTGAGCCACGACCTTCAAGAGGAAGTGCAGAAACAGAGCAAGGATCAGCACCATGAAAATATTTATGAGTGATAATACGAGCCCAAAGTTTATGCTATCCAAAGCACCATCGCCAATAAATTTTAGCAGCCAAAGCTTGTCTACTCAATAGAGCAGAACGAAGACCAAAGCTTGTCTAGTGTTTAATGACTTTATTTACTATTATCAATTTTATGAAATGTGTACACGTACCTAGAAAATATTAGTTCATTTCAATTCTAAATATTAAAGTACCAACCAAATTAAATGAATTATTGTGCTACTGTAGTGAGGCACAAATAAATATGTATTGTGTAGTATTTAAAGAAAGCATGGAATCTAAAAAGATGGCTTCAAACTATGGCTTGATTTACATATGTTTATCTTTGATAGTCAGTGGTGACTATGCTAACTAATTCTTGAGGATATCTTTAGTTTATTAATTTTTTAGGAAGTATTTTTCTGGCAGTTTAATTATGTAACTATTTATATAGTTTTACTCAACTACTTGAATTGTTTTAGGTTGAATATATTCACTTCTTTTTATTAATAAAAGAGTCAATGTGCATGTGCAATTTTCTATATTCTTTGGGCCTGTTACAGTGGTATCAGAGCCAAGTTGTTGGAGAAAAAGAATTTAGATTTGTGGGATGATATTTGTGAAAGCAAAGATGAAAATGAAGAGCCTAAGTAGCCTACAGATGAAAAGGAACTCGTCATCTGGAAGAGTAAAGACAAAAAGGTTTATCCTCTCATTGTTGCCTCTATTAAACAAGAGGTAAGTATGTACACATATAATCTGTCGTAAGAGTCCATTTGCAGCATTAAAGAAACTCAAATATATATATATATATATATATGATTCTCATTTAGAACTTGAAATCATTCAATTATTAATGAAGTTATTCAACTTAAAAATGAAAGATAATGATCCAATGAAGTTAGCCTCTAAAATTAAGGCTTTATTTCATGATATTGAAGTCATGAGTGTAAAAGTAGATCTACAACTCACTACTTTTATTAAAGCCCTTTATCCTACCTATTCAAACTATCTTGAATCTCTTTAAGCTAGTGAAAAGATGAAAGATATAACAGTTGACAAACTTGTGAAGAAGATTGCAGAGAGAGAAAAAGCATTTGGGAAGAAAGAGTCACATTCAAATGTTGAGACTTTGTGTCTTGCACAAAAACAACAAGGGAAAACATCCAAAGTTGAGCCTTCCAGACATGACAATAGCAATAGAGGTCATGGACAAAGATAGTTTAGAGGCAAAGGGAATAAAATTATCAAGGTGATAGACAATATTCTCAGCGACAACACCAACATAGGGATTATTAACAAAAAGAGAGGCAATCTATACAATGCTATAGATGTTGAAAAATGGGTCATAGTGTCAATCTTTTTCGAACTCCATGGGAGAAGATTTAAGACAAGAAGGAGAAGCCACTAGACAAAGGTAACCCTCCTGAATCTATACATTATGTTATAGCACATTGTAATGTTGGGATTGAAGAAGTTTTTAGTACTTCAAATTCTAGTTTGAATGATACTTGGTTGTTAGATACTGGAGCCACATGTCATATGGCATTTAGAAGAGATTTTTTTGAGACATTCAATGATCAAGTGGACTGAGTAGTATATTTTTCCAATCAATCTAAGTTAAAACCTTCAGGCATTTGATCTATTAGACTTAAATTATCATGTCTTGCTGATTACATACTTTCTAATGTTCTTTATCTTCCATAATTGAAGAGAAATTTAATATCACTTGTGCATATTAGACAACAAGGTCATTCAATACATATGTTTGATGGTATTATTGAGATTAGAAGAGATGATGATCATGTGATTGTAATGACTAGAGTGGAAGATGAAAAACTTTTATATTTGAAAGATACTTCATCAAGTTCTTAGAATTATGCAAATTCCTCATAGCATGGTGGTTATATTTCTTCTAGCTTGTTATGGCATGCAAGATTTGGTCACATTAACTATGATAGTCTTAGAATTATGAAAAAATGGAATTCAAGGAGTTCGCACTATACCAAAAAAATTTCTCAATGTGATACTTGCATTTTAGGCAAACAAAGTAAACAACCTTCCCATGATTCTATGTTTATAGCTTTTAGAAAGTTGGGTCTCATTCACTCAAATTTGTGTGGGTCTATGCCTTTTCCATTAGCAAATTGAAACAAATACATAATGACTTTTATTGGTGACTATACCAAGATGTGTTGGGTTTATTTATTAGAAGAGAAATCTCAACCTTTTGATATTTTCAAAAATTTCCATTTGTGGATTAAAAATGAGACTCAACTCAATATTGGAACCCTAAGAAGTGATTATGGTGGTGAGTACACTTCTAATGATTTTGAAAAATATTTGCAAGAAAATGGTATTAAGCATTAGACAATTTTTCCTTATAACCCACTATAGAATGATATAGCAGAACATATGAATCAAACACTCATAAATATGGTAAGATCTATGATATTTTTTAAAAATGTTAAATTAATGTTTTGCAGATAAGCAGTTCTTTGTGTTGTCTACATAAAGAATAGAAGTCCTACTACTACACTACAAAGAAAAACTCCCTATGAAATGTGACATGGCCATCTTCCAAGTGTCAAGCATTTTAGGGTTTTTGGTTGCACTTGTTATGCTTTAATTCTTGCTCAGTTGAGAAATAAATTGCAAGCTAGGAGTAGAAATTGTATTTTTTTGGGATATTCTACTACTTAAAAAGCTTATAGTCTATATGATGAGGAGAATAATTTTTTTGTTATTTCTAGAGATGTTGTATTTCTTGAGTTTAAAAAAGATGCACATAATATTGACAAACAAATTTCTCATCCTAATAGATCAAATTCACAAAAATTCTATCATGAATTGGATAATGAACTTCCAACTCTTGAAGTGGGGATTTCCTTTCTAGGTCAATCTTTGGAAGTTACAAAGAATGAAGACAATATGAAAGAGAAAAATTCTAAAGAATTTGAAACATTTTATGAAGAACCTATTGAAAGATAAGAGAACATTTCTAAAAATATGAAATTATTTATGAAGAACCTATTGAAAAAGATTACGAACCAGCTTGTGAAGAATCTAATTTATAGGCTCTTGAGATTGATAAAACACTAGAGCAATCAATCCATAGATCAATGCTTAGCAAGAAAATTCCAAAAAGGTATGATAATTTTGAATTAAATTTTGTTGTTGTTGATGAACCTTCTTCATTTCAAGAAGCAACAACAAGTGATGCATGGAGAAGTGTAATGCAAAGAGAGTATGATGCTCTCATAACAAATGGAACTTGGAGGTTAGTGGACCCTCCAATTGGAATCAAACCTATTGGCTACAAGTTGGTATATAAGAATAAATATAAGGCTGATGGTTAAATTGACAAACACAAAGAAAGACTTGTAGCAAAAGGATATGCTCAGAGAGAAGGTGTTGACTACACCAAAACATTTTCTCTTACGATCAAGTGGGGAATTGTTCCAGTATTATTTTCTTTGGCATCACAAAAAGGATGGAATATACATCATATGAATTTTAAAACCACCTTTTTGAATGGAGATTTGAAGGAAGATGTCTATATGCTACAACCTCAAGGTTTTTTTATCAAAGGCCAAGAACAAAAGTTATGTAAATTGGTAAAATCTTTGTATGGTTTGAAGCAAGCACCATGTGCTTGGTATTAAAAATTAACTAAGCACCTCCTCAAATTAGACTACAAGCATTTTATTCTAGATGATGCAACTCTCTTTATCAATAAAATTGGTAGATCAATTGTGTATCTAGTTGTATATGTTGATGATTTTCTTAGCATAGGCAATAATGATGATTGTATAGAATTCATCAACAGGAAGTTGAAAAAGTTTTTTGATATGACTAACTTGGGATAAATTCATTATTACTTAGGTATTGAAGTCATTCAAAATCCTAAGTTCATTTTTATTTCTCAAAAAAAAAAAATTGGAGAGTTATTATGAAGATTTTGCATGAAAGATTGTAATTCTATTTCCACTCCAATGGAGCAAAATTTAAAGATTTCATCCGATAAGGGAAATAATTTTGAAGATCCAACCAAGTACAAGAAACTTGTTGGAAGTTTGATTTATCTTACAACTACTTGTCCTAACATTACCTTTACAGTAGGAATTTTGTCTAGATTCATGCATAAACTATGTGAAGGCCATTGGATTGCAGCACAACAAGTTTTAAAATATTTAAAAGGAACTCACACTCTGAAACAAACAGTTCTTGTTGACTCTACAACTGAAGCAGAATGTAATGATCCCATCTTTTGGCCTTCACGTTCTCCAAAGTCTAAGTGGAGGATAAGAAGAAATTAAATTAATTTCTTATAAAGTCATTCAATTAAAAATTAAAGGTGACTTTATTTAATTTAATTATTTACAAGGAAGTATTTTCTAGGGTATGAATTAATTATTGGAAGGACAGAAGCCTCTCATGATTTAATTAATTATTACCAGGGAGGAATTTCTAGGGTATGCATTAATTAGTGGAAGGAGAAGCTTCTAGCTCTTGCAATTAATTAATGTTTAGTTCCTTCCAGAAGGATGAAGGAAAGGATAAATAGGGCTAAAAGTTTCATTGCTGATCATGGGATTATTGTATCGGATGATTGTGAATTGCATTGATAAGAGCTTGGATGTGTGAATCACACTCCTTTTTGGCAATAGAGGACATTCATTCTTTTTTGTAACATTCTAGACGTCATTCCCTTAGGGTTTGGCCTTTGGAATACATCTCTTTGTAATTGATTGCAACATTCTCAGCATTAATATAATTTCAGCCTTGGTTCAACTTTTGGGCATTCCTGGGTGTCCATTACAGTGGTATCAGAGCTTACTTGCAAAGTGTTTCACGAAGTTATAACCGGTAGGTGCCCATTACACAGAATATGCAACAGCTCAAGCTATGAAAAAAATTGTGTGGCTCATGATGACTTGCAATAGAAATAGATAACTTTAATAGCTTTATTTGTTGATAATAATTGTGCAATACAATTGGCAAAGAATCCTAAATTTCATGATCAAACCAATCATATGAATACCAAATATCTCTTGATTTGACATCATGTTGAGGCCAAGACTATATAGTTGAAACATTGTTCCACTAAAGAAAAAATTGCTGATATTTTTACTAAAGTACTAAGATTTGTTAAATTTGAACAATTCAAAAAGCTACTTGGCATGACAAATATCCCTTCACATTAAGGGGAGAATGCTAACTAATCCTTCAAAATATCTTTATTTTATTTATAATTTAGGAAGTAGCTTTTTGGCAATTTAATTATGTAAATATATATATAGTTTTAGTCAACTACCTAAACTATTTTTGGTTGTGTATATTCACTTCTTTTTACTAATAAAAGAGTAAGTGTGTGTGTAATTTTATATATTCTTTGGGTCTGTTACAAATTAGACATGACCATGGTAGTTGAGCTTGATCATGGTCATGTGGCCAATGGTTTTTCAAGTGTTCAAGGGACTCCATTGTAGACTTCACAATGAGGTCCTATAATTCCAATATGACAATGTAAATTTAGTGATCTAGTCTTGATAATTCTCAATTTGATAGTTTGGTATGATATCTAAAGAACTTGTGAAGTAAACTAATTGACATCATAGATGATTCAATTATTCATGTGCATGCATCAAGGGTCATTTGGAAGGAGGGTTTGTTGAGAGACCGAGAGAAACCTTAGCATGTACCATCCATATCCCCTTGTAAGCTTCATTTAATGAGATTTTCGTCCTAAAAAGAAGCAATTTTGCTTTAAATCCATAGGTAAAATAGAAAATGGTTTGTACAACACTAATATGATGATGAAATAGAATTTCAAGAAAATTTGTTTAATGTAGTTATCCTATAATACTTCTTTGTCTATACATTTTCATAGTGATTTATTTTCAAAAAAGGCTAGGAAAGAGTGCAATTTAATTATACATTAAATGTTTAAGCTCTAGAAAAATGTGTTGAATTCAAAGAAGAAAATGAAAATGATGTGTAAACTCAAGAGATACTAAAATATCACAGAGGACCAAATATTTTGCTTCCAATAGAATGTTACACAATTCAAGTAGTAAGCTAATAATCAAAAGAAACAAAGTGGTCAATCCAAATTAATGAAATACTAATTCAAGTTTATTCTAGTGAACATACAAGTCTCATTGAGATGAAGACTAATGACTATTGATGCTAACAATTAGCACACCATTTTTTCCCATTAATTGGCAACCACCAAACAATGGAGGATGAGGATATGAAGCCCAAATGACCACAAGTAGACTTCTACACTGGCTTGGTCAAGAAAGAGTTAAAGACAAGAAGAATAGGAAGAAAGGTAAAGTGAATAGTCATAGGTAGTGAGATAGAATCATGAGTCACCATTGATGTGACATAGCAAAGGTATGCATATACTATATATATTGCTTTTAATTAGTCTTGAAACCTAAACATATTGCATTAAGATGCATGTTTCAATATCCCAATCGGATGATGTTTTTTAAGATCACCTAAAATAGCTCTATAAAAAAGAATAATTATTGGTATTTGATGTTTGTCAACAATCACAAGTTAAAAGCACAAACCTATGTCAACCTTTTACAAAGAAAAAGGCTAACAGAAGTGTAGTTGTTTACATTCAATGACATAAAACTGGTATTATTATTTAGAATTTTAAAATGGAGTAAACTAATGAAATGTGTAGAAATGGATGAATTTTAGGATTATAATTTTTAATAATTATTTGTAATAATAAATTATACATTTTTCTTTTTTTAAAGATAAATTTTAGTTGCTAAAAAATGTTGGAAATTAGAGGTCTAGTTCCCAACACAAAACTATATGGAGATAAACATATTTCCCTTTGATCTTAGATTATTCTTCTATTGTTTTAATAGAATATCATAGTTAGAAAAAGGTGTTAATTGAATTATAACAATAGAAGAATATTGTGTGAAGTCTAACTGCCTAAAGGTTTTGTTTCAAGTTGTTTGAAGATTTAATTTAAAAGAATTTGGAAGTAAGAATAAATTTAGAATTTTCTAAACGAAAGAGTAAGGTGTGTTAAATTGTTTATTTCAATGGGAAAAGCTGGTAGAATTTAGAAAGAGAAGACAAAACATTTAGATGAAAAATCATTGAAGGTAAAGAAAGAAAATTAGATATTGCTATGTGAAAAAAAGAAATTTACATAAAGAATTGGAAAAATTAAGAAATAAAACTAGTCTCTATATACAGGCAATTGAAGAGCTTGAGATTAGGTTAAAATTTATGGAAGAAGTACATAATTCATAGGTGGAGGAATCATGCAAACTTAGAGAGCAAAATAAGGAGTTAGAAGAAAAGTTAAAATTATTTAACAAGATTAATATAAGAAATGGATAATTAGAAGAAAGAGTAAAGTTAATTGATGGTCTAGAGGAAATGATGAAGAAATTAAATGGAGAAAATGAAAATCCAAAGTCAAAGAAATCGATATGTGATGCTTCATATAGTACAAATGATATGTATTCATCGCTTGATAACTTTGATTTTGCTGAAGTTGTTTGCAAAAAAGAGTGTAATTATGAACATGAAAATTGTATTGACAAAACTTCTAGCTATTTTAATGACAGTGCTGGTTTGAAGATTATGAAAAGAATGGGTTTCAAAGGTAAAGGTCTAGGAAAGAAAGAGCAAGGAATAAGGAATCTAATCAAGCCTATATAGTTAGGAAAAAATATGAAGGTCTTGGATATGCTACAGACAATGGAAAGATAATAAAAAGTTATGTGAATCAGTTGAAAGAATGAAGATTATACAATGTTCACATTATATTAGTAGAGGGCATATGAAATGCTGCAATATTCATACATGTAATATTTGTGGCTTGAAAAATCATTATTATCAGACATATTGGAAAAGAAAGTGCAAGAAGGATTCTATGGCAAGTTGTATAAAATTCGATTGTGGATAGAGCTACGGATCAAATTGGAAGAAAATTGGAAGAATGATTAGAGGTTTGTTCATGTACAAATGTTCAAGTGTAAGAAGGAATGCAACATTATTAGGAAATAGATTAGAGAAAGGCATCAAAGAGGCAAAAGGTTTCAATGTCTATAGGCTTGGATGTGAACATAAGAAATAGGTAAATAATAATAATAATAATGGCACATTAGAATTTGTATGCAACAACATTTGAGGTTGGAATTAGGGGGAGTATTGGAATGTGTAATTTCCCCCTCAAATGAAATGTAAAAGCATAATAGAAGATTCTATAATTTCATGGTTTGTTGAAAGGGTTAGTTAAAATTAATATTCAGGGTTGTAAAGTTCTAGAAGTCATTTACGTTTAGATAATTCTAGAAATGTCTATTTGTTTTATGTTAGTTAATTTAGATGTTTCCAAAAATAATAAAATGCCTCTATAAAAGAGGCAAAATGTAATGTTTTTAATCATCAAACAATGGAATGATTTTATAATTTCTATAAGTGCATGTATTGTGTATTTTATGTTTAATTATTGTCATGGATCCAATCAATCGATCCCATCAAATTAATACTAGAACTAAAAGGATAGAATTGATGATTGTGATAAAAGAGCAACCAATTTTTTGGTGTAGCCAAATTGGAGGATTGCTTTGTGTTATGAAGAAGAAAATTGTTTTGAAGAAGACCATACAGGAAGTGTTGAGAAGCTATGAGAAGAGGGAAAGTCTGCAAGAAAGCACATTATTGAGATCAACTTAATCAGAGGAAAGAAGACTTTTCATGAAGACTATGAAGGAACCAAAGTGTTTGTAAAGCACGGAAGAAAGGACAGAAGGTATGGTGTGAATTCTTATAATTATTTAATGAAATTTGAGAAATTCTTCTATTGTCATTTTAAAAATATCATAGTTACAAAAAGGTGTTAACTAAATTATAATAGTAGAAGAATATTGTGTGAAGTCTAGCTACCTAAAGGGTTTGTTTCAAGTTGTTTGAAGATTTAATTTTATAAAAAAAAAATTGGAAGTAAAAAGACATTTAGAATTTTCTAAAAGAAAGAGTAAGGTTTGTTAAATTGTTGATTTCAATGGGAAAAGCTAGTAGAATTAAGAAAGAGAAGACAAATCATTTATAAGAAGAATTATTGAAGGTAAAGAAAGAAAATGTGACATTGCTATGTGAAAAAGAAATTTTACACAAGGAATTGGAAAAAATAACAAATGAAATGGGAGAAGAAATGTCTAAATTATTAAATGAAATTAGTGTCTATATAGAAGCAATTGAAGATCTTGAGAATATGTTAAAATTTGTGAAAAAAGTACATAATTGGTAGGTGGAGGAGAAAATGAAAATCTAAAGTCAAAGAAATCAATATGTGATGCTTCATGTAGTACAAATGATATGTATTCATCACTTGATAGCTATGATTTTTCTAAAGTTGTTTGCAAAAAAGATTGTAATTATGAATATGAAAATTGTATTGAAAAGACTTCTACCTATTTTAATGACAATGTTGGTTTGAAGATTATGAAAAGAATGGATTTCTAAGGTAAAGGTCTAGGAAAGAATGAGCAAGGAATAAGGAATCTAATCAAGCCTATAGTTAGGACAAAATATGAAGGTCTTGGATATGCTACAAACAATGAAAAGATAATAAAAATTTAAGTGAATCAGTTGAAAGAATGAAGACTATGCAATGTTCACATTGTAATAGGAGAGGGCATATGAAAACCAAAAGTTGGGATATACATCCTTGTAATGTTTTTGGATTGAAAAATCATTGTTATAAGACATGTTGGAATAGAGAGTGCAAGAAAGATTCTATGGTAGGTTGTATAAAAATGGATTGTGGATAGAGCTATGGAGCAAATTGGCAAAAAATTGTAGGAATGATCAATGGTTTATTTATGTACAAATATTCAAGTGTTAGAAGGAATACAATAGCATTGGAAATAGATTAGAGAAAGGCATCAAAGAGGCAAAATGTTTCAAAGTCTATAGGCTTGGATGTGGACATGAGAAATAAGCAAATAATAATAATAATAATGACACATTGGAATTTGCATGCAACAACATTTGAGGTTGAAATTAGGGGGAGTGTTGGAATGTGTAATTTCCCCCTCAAATGAAATGTAAAAGCATAATAGAAGATTCTAGAAATTATTGGATTAACGAAAGGGTTAGATAAATGTAATATTTAGGTTTGTTAAGTTGTAGAAGTCATTTATGTTTAGATAGGTCTAGAAAAGTCTATTTGTCTTTTGTTAAGTAATTTAGATGTTTCTAGAATAATTAAATACCTCTATAAAAGAAGCACCATGTTGTTTTTATCATCAAACAATGGAATGATTTTATAATTTATATAAGCACATGTATTGTGTATTTTGCGTTTAATTATTGTTGTGGATCCAATCCTTCCACCCCATCAACCTAAACCCAAGTTACTTTAGATTTTATTTGTTGCAAATAGAACATAATCACTTTTTCAAGATTCATTTCAGCATTGAAGCATAGCAATCATGTTGCACCATCATAAGGATCTCATGTATTCATATTTTATACTCTTTTTTTATGTCTTTTGATGATAACTATTTGGTTGAGCTCACTGGATCTCTTATTTCAATTTAGTTGTTTATTTATAGTAATGTTATTACAAATCTCTTATATTAGTGCACACCCCCCAAAACTGGGACTGTACTAATGATGGTATTATAGAACAATGTTAGTAGAAAATGGATAGACATAGTTAAAAGAGTTCTACAGGTTAGCAACATCATTAGCAGGGTATGATTTACTTTTAGAGTGATCTTCGTCTGAAATTACCAATAAGATGTAATCTTGCTCTTCTACCCAAAGGATCCACTCAAAACCAAGAAACAAATCTCAAGTTCAAGTGAATACTATTAAATTAAAAATGTGAAAAAAATTTAGATAACACGTGAAAATATTATGTCATTTCAAATCGATTCAATTGCATAGATTTACATTAGCAAATAGATATCTCACCACAATAACTTTCTTTAGAATTTTCTTATTTATGTTGTGATCAGTGATAACTATATAACATTTGAAAAGATTGTAAGTAGATCACATCAAATTATAATATATTTTTAGCTTTGAGAGGGGCAGCTACTTTGTATGATAGTGATATTTGTATTTTTGTAACTAATAATAGCTGCACAAGGATTTTAGTAGACAATGCAATGATAACAAAATGAACACAATAAATTCCAACATAGAAAATGAGGAGCTATATCAGCACATCCAAAGTCAGATAGGGAGAGGGAATATGTTTCATCACTTTATTTATACCACATGTTAATAATTGACATAGATGTTCAAAGGGATCACTAATTTAATGTATGAAAAATTAACAATCATAATTTAAAGAATATTTTGATCATACTAACATGAATTCTTTATTATCTTTTTGAGAATATACAATCTCAAACCCTTTTGTACATAATGTAAAACAAAAAATCATTACAAATTTCTCTAATAATTTCTTCAAAGTTTCCCCTTTTGCAAAAAGTTCCTCCACTTTTTAGATATTACAAATTGACCTATATTTATAAGTTCACATTGATAACTAACCTTTCAACTACATCGTAACTACTTGAATTACCATTTTGAAATATAAATTGATGTGCCTTATTTTACTATGTTTTATTTTTTTTGAAATTATTTTTCTAACCTTCACATACAATTAGTGATAAGACACTTTTTTTTTTAAAATTAATATTCTTAAATACAAAAGAAAACCAATATATTGATTTTTGTGAGGTGAACCTCATGTCTCTTTTTGCAATCACTCACAACTTGACCTCCAAAAATATGTATTTCAATGCTTATTTGATCAAATAAACATATTTTTTCAAGGACTTGTAATATTTTGTGCTAAGAGCTTAAAAATATAACTTGTCTTTTGATTCTTGATTATAAAACAATTGTCTTTACAACATTTTTCACAAAAAGCCTTGATAATTCAATGAGAAGTAGTAACTCATTTGGAAAGTTTGGATAAACCTATTAACTTTGTTAATAACTCTAATTACAACTTTAACACTGAATTCCATGGATGACAAGGATTGAAATGACTTGTGTGTGTCTGTGCGCATCACGTTTTGACATGTATAAGTTATAAGCTTATATGCTTTGTTATAGTAAAGGTTGTGAAAAAAGGTTGGGACACTTATTATGTTAATATAAATGTTAACTTCATAAATTTGCACTCTAAACTAAGCATTAAAACCCTCATAATTTCTAGAGTTGAACCTATAGATTATAGGCCGCTTGAAAATGTATTTTTATTTGTGAAAATTAAAAGTTAAAAATTGTACCTCAATTTAAACCAAAAAAAAAAAAAAAATCACAGCCATATATTCTCTTAATATGCTCCTCGAAGTGTTTTTTTTTCCAGCCAGCTAATATTTGGTTTCTCATGAATAGTCTTCTCTTTTCTCAAAACACTAACAAAATTGTCTAGGTAGCTTGTAAGCCGTCTAGATCTAATCCTAAAATCAAGAACGGTTTTGTTAAAAAAGAGTTTTATATTCATTTTTTATTTGAAATAATAAATGAATATGTAAATTATAATTAAAGGTTTTTAGATGTGGAGATTGTACAAAGCTCTACAATAAAGATGAAGATGGTTATATAGGGTGTCATACTTTTCATTTCTGTATGCAATTATAAGAAGCCTCTTAGCTTCAAAAAATACTTACCCTTTCTTATGACATAAATAATTGAAATTGGTTTGTCATTTATCTTTAACAATCTTAAACATTTAAAAATATTCAATTGATTTACAACCTAATTAAATTTAATTAAATTTATTATATTCATTTCACTTTAACACATATTTTATTTCTTCATAATTTATTATTGAAAATATTCTATGCTATATTTTATTAAAGATTCTATATTTGAATAATTATCGATATATCTATCTAAATTTAAAAATATATATATTAAATTATTTACAAAACTAGTCTTATCATCAAGTTTATGGACTCTTTTTATATAGTAGCAATAAACCTTGTTACTTCAATTTATTTTTATCATGGTAATTCTTAAGATTTATATTAAATTATTTGAAAAAACATAATCATAATGCAAAAATGAAGAAATATTATTTTCAAGAACTATGTCATTCTCCTTGGAAGAAAAAAAAATACACTCATATATGCACAGAGCTAGTAAAAAGTCCTAATTCAATATGTTCAAAGGAAGTTGAAGCATTGGAACATGAATTGTTTTGGAATCTCCACATTATGAAGAAGAGGGCTTAGGATTATCTTGATGTTATTACCAGGCAGATTCAGGATCTAGGTTTTTCTAAAGCTCTTGGCATAGTAGAATCCCAAGCTTCTCCTGATTTAACTAAGTGGGATCTTAGAGAAGAAATTTATTGAAAATAGAAGGCTTGAGTTGAATGGCTTCAAGAAAGGGACAAGAACACCACATTTTTCCATAAATCTATGTAGGCTCGACTTAACAGGAGTTACATTTCTTCTCTTGTTACTTTTGATGGGACACATCTGACCTCCTCTCAAGCTGTATCTAGGGAAGCTATTCAGTTTTACTTTGCTCTCTTTTCAGATGATTTACCTCCATCAGAGATTGAGGAGAATAGAATCCTATCTTGTATTCCCTCTCTTATGACCAAGGAGATGAATGACTCTCTTATGAGGCCAATTAGTATGTCTTACTTGGAGGGGGTGGTCTTCAGCTTGTGGAAAGGCAAAGTTGCAAGGCTTAATGGCTTCCCTATTGAATTCTTTGAGGATTTTTGGGATATTATCAATCATGACCTTTTGGATGTGGTTCAGGAGTCCTATTCCAATAAAGAGATGCTTCGGGCCTTGAATGTTACTTTCATAGTCCTTATTCTGAAAAGGGAAGAGACTAATCAGTTGGACTTCTTTAGGCCCATTTCTGTTTGTAATGTGGTCTATAAAATCATTACTAAGCTCCTAGAAAAGAGGCTTAAAGTTTGGCTTCCCACAGTTATCTCTAAGGAACAAGGGGGTTTTGTGGTAGGAAAAAAATTTTTGGATGGGGTGGTTATTGCTTCCAAAGCTATTCACTCTATGTGTACTTCCAAGGGATGTGCCATGTTCATTAAGCTTGATATGGCTAAGGCTTATGACAAAGTCAATTGGGATTTCTTGCGGAATGTTCTTTGGCCTTTTGGCTTCAGTCAGGAATGGGCTAGATGGGTTCTTAGTTGTGTTACTAGTCCTTCCTTCTTGGTCTTTCTTAATGGTGAAGTGTTAGAGCTTTTTGGGGCATCTAGAGGTCTTCGCCAAGGAGATCCCCTCTCTCCTTATTTGTTTATCATTATGGCTAAGGGACTTGGTAGACTTATCAAGTTTCATGTCTCCCAAAATCTGATTCAAGGATGGCAATGGGGAAATGGTTTGCCCACTCTTTCCCACCTCCAATTTGTTGATTATACGGCCCTTGCTAGGAGAGCTTGGATTTACGAAGCTAAAGCCTTTCGGCTCACCTTCGATACTTATTTGGCTGCCTCTAGGCAAAAAATTAATGACCACAAGTCCTCTATTCTTTTCTTCAACACTCCTGAGCCTATCCAGCAAAGGATTGCTAATATCCTGAGATTTCAGATTAAGTCTCTCCCTCTGAGTTACTTGGGGGTCCCTATTGTGGTGGATAGATTGTCTAGGATTTTCTGGAAAAGCTTGCTTGACAAACTTCAACAAAAAGTCAATCATTGGACTCATAGTTGGCTCTCCATTGCTAGCAAGGTGACACTCCTTCAATTTGTGATTCAAGCCCTTCCCATATACAAAAGCATGGTTCAGGCTGGCCTAGTGTATTTTCTTAAGGAATTTGATGCTCTCTCTCACCAATTTCTTTGGAGTGGCAATTTGAAAAATACCAAATGGAGCCTCATCAATTGGGATACCATTTGTAGGCCAAAAAAGGAAGGAGACCTTGGCCTCCATTCTACTATCTTGTGCAATCAAGCTCTTGCTACCAAGCTCTATTGGCACTAGTGTTCTTGTTAGTCTTAGCTTTGGGCCCATATCTTGTCACACAAGTATTTACCTAGTGTTGAACCTTCAAATATTTCAAGGTTTTCTCTTGAGGGAAGAAGCTCTATGGTGTGAAATACCCTCAAGATTGGTGCTCACCTGGTGAAGAGAAGTTGATTTTGGATCTGTAATAGAGGCACTAAGGCTCTATTTTGGAGTGATTCTTGGAATCGACATCCTCCTCTCTTATCCTCTCATCCACACTTGCAGTCTCTTTGTGATTTTTTCCTTTTTTTTGGATGGAATAAGGTGCCTCATTATAAAGAGGCTTATAACCTGGGCCTTGCTATGGGTTACAGATTGAAGAATTCTTCAAATTGGCCACTGGGTGGCTCTCTGGGGGATCGATTGGAATTTTCTCAGATATTGGCTTCTAGGAAGTACAACTCTCTATAGGAACCTGATATTTGGCTTGGGGAGGTGTCTCTTCTAAAAAATATGTTGTTTCTTTAGGGTATCTTGCACTGACAAAGCAACTTTTTGGCAAGGTGGAGATCTCTTGGTGGAAGAAAGTTTGGAATAGTTTTTCATGGCCTAAGTATAAAATTTTCCTCTAGATTCTAGTTTACAAACATTGTCTTACTTGGGAAAATCTCTACAAGCAAGGCTTTTAGGGGCTTTCCATCTGTGTTTTATGCTTCAATAGTGAAGAGACTATTTCTCACCTTTTTTTCCAATGCCCCTTTGCCAAATAGATTTGGCACTTATGGTGGAGTGTGTGGGGATGCACATGCTGGCATGGTTGCTCTAGGACCGTTTGGGCCATCCCCCTTCCAATACTTTAGGTTTCTTGGACTATTGGCCCTTCCCTTATATTATGGCATGTTTGGCTTGAGAGGAATAGGAGGATCTTTCATGATGTGCACTTTGAGATCAGGCACCTATGGGGGAAAATTGTTAATTCTCTTCATGAAACACTGCTAGCTAAATGTGACATTGGTGGAGGTTTGGATCCTAGAGATGTTGGTATTTACTCACACCTTTCCTTTCCTCTTCAAGGCAGCACTCCCTCGGTCCCCCACAACCGCTTTAGGAATAGAGCTAGGCAACACTCTCAGCATGTTAATCATGAGGAGCATTGGTCTCCTCCTGAGGCGAGAATTCTTAAAATCAACATTGATGGTTCTTCTTGGGGAAATCTTGGTATAGCTGGTATTGGGGGAGTTGGGTGTGATAGTTCTGGTGATATTCAGTTTCTGTTTTCTATATACACGGGTTACCATACTATTAACCTCATGGAAACCCTGGCTATCCTGATTGTAGTGGAACAGTGCTGCCAACATGGCTGGAAAAGAATTATCTATGAGACTGACTCACTGGTTGTGAATTTATTGAATAGAAGGAACCTTGTGCATGTGGATTGGCATTTGGCTCTGGATATTCAGCACATCATTTAGTTATGCAATTCTCTAGATTTTGTGTCTTTTATGCATATCCCTTGTGAGTGGAATGGTGTGGCTGATTGTCTGGCTAAATGGACCACTAAGCATGGACCGGATTGGAACATTATTGATCATAGGATGCTTCCCCTTGATTTATCTTAGATGCTAGTTCAACTTGTGGACCAGGATAAAGCTTTGTAGCTCTCTTCGTTTCTTGTGTTGTTTTGCTCTCTTTGGTATTCAATAAAATTTTTACTCCTCTTTTAGTTTAAGTAAAAAGTTCTAATATAGAAACCAACCAAGAAACTTCATTCCTCAGAATTTAACGGAACTTTCATCCTTCTCATCAATTCCATACAATTTTTGTCATTAAATAAAACAAAACAAATAGACTTTTGCATCCATGAAAACTGTTCTTATTATTCAACCGAAAAACATTTTAAAAAGCTCCACACATCTTGAAAGACATAAAAACACTCGACACAACTTAAAGATGGAAAAAGAACAACTCATTTTGACAGTGTTGTGCTAAACACTTATTATTATAGGAAGTTTTTTTAGTCGCAGTAGGGGCAATGGACCTCGGGACAACATCTAAAACATTCCACTCCAAATTTTCCTGCAACAATAATAACATCAATCTTTGTTTATTGTTGATAATATATTACAAAGAGATCTATTCTGATAGTAGATCAGAAAAATTATCTGAACTAATAATAAGTAAAATAGATCATTACACAATCTGATTGAAGAAGATACAAATCAATTTCATAAATTGCAAAATCTCCTAATCTTTAATAAATAAAAGCGGGTATAAGCAAGTATAACTATTTACACTTACTATTAGGAATTGAAGTTGCGGAAGATGCTTCAGTAAGAATGGCAGCGAAAAGCAGGAACAAGAAAAGCACAATAAAAGTCCCGCTAATTCAATTTACTGCCTTTGCATTGCATTGAAGGGATTTATAGGAGAAATAGGAATGTGCTCATATAAATTCAAGAAATTGCATTGGTTTTTAAGACAGTAATAGCTGAAGTTGATAATAAAAATAAAAGAGTCCAGCTATTCATTGATATTGGAGATACGGTGTAATCTGCTGACATTGAAAGTGTCAGTAAAATAAAATAAAAGAATTCAAGTATCAATTGAAATGAATTTTATCTTTAATTAAATTTAATTATTTCTTGTATTCATTTGTTTGGATTGTTTGCAGTTGTTTCTCTATCAATTGAATTGATTAAATGCATCTTTACTTATAATTTGTTCATTATTTTCTTAAAAGAGAATGCTTTTGATTTGCAGTTATAAATTAATATTAATTTTGTAATTTTGATTCGGTCATTATTTTCTTAAGAAGATTCTTCACATGAGAATATTTTTTATTTAGAGTTATAAGTTAATTTTTATTCTAATGTATATTTAAATCTTTTGTATCTATTAAAGAAAATCAATTTCTATATTTATAATAGAGAAACTGATTGATATATAATAGAAAAATAATTGATCTATAATTATTCTTAAGAACTTTTTATTTTAGGGTTTTGTCTCACATAGAATTGGGTTTGTGAAGTCTAAAATATACATTGGTCTTCTCTCTTTTCTCAATTTGATGGTGGAATCTATTTCTATAAATAGCTCTTTATATGCCATGGATTGTGTTGTATCAATCAACCATAAATAAAGATGTTCCCTTCCTTGAAATGGGGCATAAGCATTAATAGACATATTTATTTATTTTATCTGCTCAATCAAAACATACATTTAGTATTAGAGCTTTGAGATGTCCAACTCGCATTGAAAACCTACCTAGGTCTTGTAGAGCCTAAAGAAGGAGTTTAACCTTAGAGTTGGCCCAAGTTCTATTCATATGCATCCATCATAGGAATTAGTTGCCCTTAGGTGCATTTTGCTTCAGTTACTTGGTTATTTAAACACTGCTAAATCAAGAGACAAAAGGGTTGACTTCACTAAAATTAATATATTGGTTTGCAAATGGATTTATAAATATTTAATGAGCCTTTTTTTTATAAAAGTGGGTTATTCATTTATTGTATGTGAAGGTTTGAAAAATAGTTTTTTTCAAAAAATAATGTAAAACATAGTAAAATAATGCCCATCAATTTGAAAAGTCAAATAAGCTCATCATTTATATTTCAAAAAGGTAATTAAATTAGTTACAGGGTAGTTGACAAGTTATTTAAAGGTGAGCCTTAAATACACGTTAATTTGTAATATAAAAAGGTGAGGAACTTTTTGGAAAGGGGAAAAAATTTGAAGAAATTATTCAAGGGATTTGTAAGACTTTTGATTTCACATTATGCATAAAAGGGTTGATCTATGAGATTGACAAGCTAAGTGTGGATATCCTTTTCAGCTCTACAACATAAAAGGGAAAAAAGATTTTGATTATTTGATTGATTATTAGCATAACCAACAATGAAACAACAATGCAATGCAATCTCCTAGCTAAGAGAAGTGTCTCATCCATTGGGTGTTTCGCAAACTACAACATACACCAAGATCCTTTAGAACTATCAATTTCCTATGTAAATTAGACATCACTTTTCACAATAATTCTTCTGCTCATCAAAATCCTTCCATAAGACATACAACCCTGTCAATTACACTAAGAATTTACTTGATTCCTTGAATCAATAGCAAAATATACAATGACATATAACCCAAAATGAGTTACAACTAACATTTGAGTTCTTTGTCCACAAATCATAGCAAGTTGCACAACTCACAAATAGGAAAAAAGATTCACCATGAAAATATAATCAAATAATTGTTTCTTTGTATTCATTTATTTGAAGTAAATACATCAAGATGTATACAGTAACTCAAGATAACACACAAATAAACTAGATTTGAAACTACTTCACTATTTTCTCAATGAAATTACATATGTTGTTCATACAAAGAGAGAATGTTGAGGATGTGGAAACATAGCTAGAGCCTTGCTCAATGGACTAGAACCAACCCCTTACAAAGAAAGAAAGAAAGAAGAAATATATAAAGAAAATAAAATCCTGGATCTGATTTGAGACTAACACTTGTCCACTTGAATCTTCTCCATATGTTGCTACAAAGCATCTCTCATCTTTCCTCTTCCAACTGAAAACCAAATCCCCATAATTTGATCTAAGAAACTTATCAAAATATCTCCAAATGATGGAGAAAACAACTGACACAAGAAGCCTAATTTGCTAATAAAGCTTATGCCAAAAGGTTTTAATAGAGAAATAACCCTACTAGGAACATTCCTACCAAATCTGGAGACGACCCACTTCATGATTTGCTCTAAATTTGAATCTAATGCTCCAAGGTAAAAACAAGAAATCTTGTTAAGAATTCCCCCTTGTTTTAATAATATGATAATATATTCTACATGGTTATACTTGCACCTATTCGATCTGTAGAAATAGACTCTTCATCTCAATACCTTTCCACTAATATATGATACTTATAAATTTGAATCAATATGATGCCCTATACGCCTTTCCAAGCTTAGTAAAAACCTAGTTAACTACCAAGTAGATGTCACATGTCATCTCTGATTTGTCAATGTTGCCACATCATCAGCCACCTAGACCCAAAATGTCACATGTTGCAATCTCGCTGTTTCTCATCTCTAATAGCTTTGGCTTGTGATTGTGCAAGATTTTGACATGTGGAGTCTCCTTGAAAATGGACTTGCCTTTACAATTAATTGAATTCCCCTTGGGTCGTAGGTTCGCAAGCTTAATTGCTAGAGATCTTCGCTCTTACACTTGGTAGTTTATCAAACAATCAAGACATTTAGTTGTTATGTTTCTCTTTAACCATGATCTTACGTCTGACTGTCAATTAAAACCCTTTTCGTTGCATCATAGCCTTCTTGAAATAAGCCTTTGCTCATGTGCTAACCTTCAACTGCAACTTCGTTAAGCTTTAGAATTAATTCTACGATGTTACGCTTAATTGTCCTTCGGGCATCTTTAAAAAAAGACTTACCTCTTTACACTTCCTCTTTGGATGTAACATCATGACAACCCTTAAGATACACTTGTGATCATACGCTTTCCTTTAGGACATAAGTTTGAGATCATAAAATCCCTTATGAACTTATGTTCAATGCTTTGGTTGTATCTTCTAATGACTTTTCAACATGACTTACATCTTTTCGATTTCCCTTTTGGCATATCATCATAACTCCTTTTGAACCATTTTCATTTTATCTTACTAACATACACTTGGCCCTTAAAGCGTAAGATCGGGAGGTAATTTTACCTTTGAGGAATAAGCTTATGAACTTACGCTCAATACTTGAGTCGTATGTTTAGAACACATTTTGAATTCAAACACATTAGCTTATGTACTTATGATTTCAACCCTAGGCGTAAGATCATAATACTTTGAAAGTTCTCTTATGGTGCTACACTCAACCTTTGATCATGAGATCGGGAGGAAATAGAAAATATTCTTTTTTGGCTTAAAAACTCTCACTAGGACTTGAGACTTAGGAGATTTATAAGCCTACCTTGGATTAAAAAAAGGACTAAGTCTTGACATGTTTTAAAATATTTTTCGAAATAACCCTAGGTTTACAAAAGATGACTCGGGACTTACCCGATCTAGGGTTTTTTCACCAAAACCTCTACAACAAAAAACATGTAAAGCCTACTCTCACACATTTCATCTGGATTTTCAAACTAATTTCTCAAAAAATTAGAATGGTGAAAATACGAACCATCAATAACTTTGTTTGGGGATGCATACCCCTTGCAGACATGGCAAGAATTCAGATCTCTGGAAGAAGTAGACCATTCCAACAAATTCTCTCTGAACTACTTTATTGAAAGCAGGAAAACTAACTCTAACTGTACAAATGATGGTCCCAAGACACTAAAGCTTAAAAAAAACTTCTTACCTCTGTCATAGACCTTATTTTCATTTTTGTCTCCTTGAGGTAAGCTTAAAGTATATTCATATTAGTTCTACCAGTCATGTCAGCATCTTCAATCAGCTTACTTGGCAAAACAAAATCTATCTCTTCACTTTCATAGTGCATATACAAACTAGAATCAACCTCAACAAAGTGCCCACTATAAAAGAATGGATTAGCATGCCCTCAGACTTCAAAATTAGACAAAAAAATTTCCATCAAATGAATTATGCATGTTATCAATTGGAAACAAAAAAGCTTCATAATTCACTTGATTTAATGAGTTACACACATCATGGATTTGCAACTCACCTTGTGTATCCATTTGTGAAGAGTATATGAACTCTGATTTCTCCTTATTGACAACCTTATCACTCATCCAATCAAATTTGTCAAGTACTAAAACTCCTTCACACTCAAACAATGGATTAGTTACCAAGTTGGAAAAACTATTATGAAAGTGTTCACACATGTAGCACTAATTAGTATCATTGTCATCACTAAACACTTTATTACAACCCTCAAATACATCTCGTCCCTCTTAAGACACATCAGCACTACCTTCTCCGTCTTTTAAACAATCAAAAATTATTTTGGTATTAGCATAAGAAGAATCTAAAAGAACACTTGATCTCCCCTCAATAATATTTTCCATATTAGATAAGTCGTAATGTGTATTGGCACTTGAACTACTGTCAAATACGTCTCCAAAACTTGACAAAGAATATTTTGACTTTGTACAACTTTCAAAATCAAACTTTGGGAAAGTAATTTCATTATGAAAAAAATATAAGGGAAAACAAGGGTATCCTTAAATACATTTGCATACCATTCAAAATCACAAGCCAATAGTGTTGAAATTTCATTAGTAGGACAATCTGAAACATAATCTAAATGTTGTGACACATTTATAACAACAAAATTATTAGTAGCACAATTTGAAACATTAAAGGCATTATCACAACATATTTCCTCTTCTCTATATGATACTTCAACATCAAGTACATTATCACATTCATTCTCATCACAAGAAGAGTGATATTCACTGTTGTTATTCTTTTCCTCCTTATACATACTATCACATGATTCATTTTCAGTCATATATCCATATTATTTTTGTTTACTGCAATCATTTGATTCACTAGATCTAGAATCCTTCTCTTCACAATTAGAAGATAAATTTTCATCATAAGATCCATCATATTCATTGGATTTTTCAACACTTTCATGGTGAATCTTGTTTCCTATTTGTGAGTTGTGCAACTTGTTGTGATTTGTGGACAAAGAACTCAAATCTCAGTTGTAGCTCGTTTTGGGTTATATGTCATTATATATTTTGTTGATTGATTCAAGGAATCAAGTAAATGCTTAGTGTATATTGGTAGGGTCATATACCTTATGGAAGGTATTTTGATGAGCAGAAGAATCATTGCAAAAACTAATGTCTAATTTACAAATTAAATGAATAGATTTGAAGGATATTATTTGTATGTTGTAGTTTGTGTAACACCCAATTGATTACGCACTAATCACGGATGACATTATTTTAGTATGTTTTACATTATTTTTTGAAATAATTTATTTTTCAAACCTTCACATACAATATATGACATATCCCACTTTTATTGAAAAAAGTTCATTCAATATTTATAAATCCACTTGAAAACCATTATATTAATTTTTGTGAGAATCACAGACAATTTGACCTCCAAAAATATGTATTTCAATGTTTATTACTTTCGAGGATTAGTGGTACTTTGCGACAAGTCAAACCGTCATTTTGCAAAGTCAATGTCAAGTCAGAGTCATTAAAATATGAGTAAAGATGAATAAATACTTCATTTCAACCCTTGAAGCAATTGAAAAACATAGTTATTTCAGGATTTGAACCATTTGTTTTCTTAAAAAATCGTCACCAACTCCTTACGTCCATTTCCTCATTTCAACATTCAATTTCCATTAAAGGATTGATGTGTGTGTTCACTCATATGGTCACCTTTGAAGCACACCAAATTATAACTGATTTCTTTGATAATTCTCTACATCAAGGGTCAAGTATTCATTATATGTTTCCATGTTTGAAAGCTCTTGCTTTGTCCGCGGGTAGGGAGGATGCCACCAAAGGTTGTAGAATAAGGCTCTGTGTTGTCAACAACATTTAATTGTATATACTTCTATGTTTTGTTTGCATTTCTAGAGATGACCCCTATTTGAAATATTCTACAAATAGTTTAAATGCGATGTGTTAAACAGCTTGAATATAGTTGTCCATGTTTCACATTTCACATGCATGTCACTGGTCAAAAGGAACTGGCAGGCGTTGTTTATACTTGGAAAGCCGTGTCAATTGATATTTTTTGTGTTCAAGTTTCAATCCCTACGTTCCGCAAAGAAACTCTTCTTCATGACAATTCGTCAAACTTTTCAAGTACATTTTCTTTGGTTTTACATTGTGCATGCTTGTAAGCACTTGCAAGTAAAAGAAACTTAAAATTCTGTGTAATAGCCGCACTTGTAAAAGAATCCTAACAAAATAGCTCTCTTGTTTGATCAATGAGTCCCCTCTCTTCAGAAGGTTCTCTTCTTTTAGAGACCATATATTTCTACATGCTGAACTTGAAACTACATAATAGAAAATTTGAAACTACATAATAGATAATGAGAATAAATTCCCAAACAAGAATTCCCGAATTTGAAAAGAATAGGCATGTTCGCAGTTAATGTAACTACTTACATTTATATTTTTAAGTTTCAAAATTTAACATTCCATTGTGAGTTGTGAAATTATTTTCACATGATCAATTTTACAGCCTGCATTCGCTCATTCACTTTTAACCATTTTCCATGTTGTAATATTAGATTGTTTCTAACATTGAAAGAGCCTTCTTTTCTAAACTATTATTTTTTTCTTTTCCTGTAGCTTTCCTACAACTGTTTCCTAAACTATTCTTTCCTAAACTATTCGTTCTTTTCCTGTAGCTTTCCTACAACTGTTTCCTTTCCTATAGCTTTATACATTTGGCACAGAATTGTATATGTACCTGTACAGTTTTATGTGAATACAATGTATGGAAAATATTCTTCTGAATTTCTATTTTTCAAGTTGGTATAAGAGCTTAGAAGCTTGAACTATTTGTATCCCTTCATTGAACTATGGCCGATTTAGATTCAAAAGTATTTGAGAGCAAATCTGCTTCCATTACTATTCATTCCGAAGGTTCGTTGTTCAAGGCAGGGATCACTAATGGTGCTTAAAAATCCACCTACAAATGCACCCATTGCAATCAAACTGTGGTTGGATAGATCTTGGCATTAGCAGCAGTGGCAGGTAATGGTGGTAAGTCTTTAAATATTTCTACACTTGTTTCTAATAGTGCATGGATAATTGATTCTGTTGCTACGGTTCATATGACGTTTGATTCTAGACAAGTCTCATCCCTTAAACCGTCCTCACAAAAATTTGTTTCCACTGCCAATGGCTCTCCGGTCCCAGTTATAAGAGAAGGATCCTTACCTCTCACTAATATTTTGAATCTAGATTTTGTTTTAGTGGTTCCGTCTTTGGATTACAATTTGTTGTCAATTTCCCAAATCACCACTACTTTATTTTGTGTTGTAATTTTTTGGCTTGATTTCTGTGTGTTTAAGGACATCCAAACGAAGCAAACGATTGGTTGTGGTGTTAGGCGAGGGAAGTTGTATTACTTGGAGTTGGAGTCAAAGAGTTC